>NIVC01000089.1:187500-190000 GCA_002269645.1 Macrostomum lignano | reverse complement strand
GTTTACGACTGGCCGAGCTGCTGTCGCTTATTGAACGAACTGTTTCCCAGTCTGACTAAGCTGTGCATCCTGGATACGAAAGCCCTGAGTTCGATTCCTGGCGGCGATCAGGGATCTCTTGTTGCTAATCGACTGATGAAGCGATTTGAGCAGCTGGGCGCCCGCTATCCGGATCGCGACCTGCTGTTTGTTGAATGCCTGCTGCCGGCGCTTCGAGCTGAAGCCGCCGCTCTGCCGTCGCTGGCTTGCCGAGCTTTGGGCGGCGCCGTGATACCTGCGGTCAAGGCGCGGCTCGTCCTGCTGGCCGACGCTGCCCGGCGACTCCGCCCAGCTGCGCCGCACCGAGTCGCCGAACTGGCCGACATTGTCCCCCTGCTGTTGGCCGACGGTCGAGCGGTCCTGCCGTCTCAGCACGCCGATGTTCACCTGCCAGAGCTGCTGGACACCTCCGGTTTTGCATTCGATCGGCTGAAATGGCAACGCAATGGCCGGCCCTGGAAGGTCGTGTCGGCGAGCCACTTTAGCGGCGCTGACAACGCGCTGATCATCGACTGGCGCCGGTTCCTTGTCGATGACCTGGGCGTCCTTGACGGCCCCATGGAGTCGCCGCCGGGCGACTTTCCCGAACTGGCCGACATTCTTGAAGAAGCTGACGCCGCCGTCAGCTCCGCTTGGGCGCTGATGTCGATGGGAAATCCAGACAAAACTGTCGACGATGCCACTCTGCTGTCGCTGTTCGGCCACCTGTCGCAGGCTTGGCGGCGTCGCTACAGTCGACACCTGCCTGACGGTCGCTTCGATCGCGCTGTCCGCTCTGTCGCCTGGCTGCCCACCGCCTGCCTTCTCCAGCCGTGTCTTGCGCGACTGCCGACACGCCTGGCGCCTGGCGCCGTTCACCTGCCAGGCCCGGCCGTCGATTCGCTCGGCGCCGCTGACTTCCTGCCCGTGCTGAAGCCCGACACCGTGGCCGGGGCCGATCCGGACTTTCTGGCCGACATTGGAGTCCGCGCCGGCGGCCCGACACCCGCTGAAGTGGCCGACGCTCTGGTAGCCTGGTCGGAGGCTGTCGGTGCGAATGGCCTGGTTCGAAGCTCACTCAGCAGGATGACAGAGGTGTACAGGTTCTGCTGGCGCGGCTGGGACCAGCTGACGGAGCTTCAGCAATCACGACTGTCTGGGGGTCGCATTGTCTTCCTGCCCGACATCATCTCGCTGCATGATTCCGACAGCAGCACCGTTCGACGTTGTAGCCTAGTTGTCGACGGTCGATTTGCCGATGGCTCCGGCGCAATCTGGTGCGGTGGCACCGACGGAGATGCCAACATAGAGATGTCGGCTGCTGCCGACTGGCCGTCGCCGATGCCGAGGCCGCTGCAGGAGGAGCTGCGCAGCCTGGCCAGCCTGCACTACCCGGCCGACCTGGCCGAATTCTTCATCAACTGCTGCGGCGTCCAGCGCCGGCCCTGCCTGGCCTGGTGCGAGCTTCGCCTGCGGCGTGCCTGTCGACTTACTGGCGCCGAGGATTCCAGCAGCATCGACTCGGCGCTGGCCAGCCTGACCTCAATGCTCGCTGACATCGTTGTCGACAGCGCCGACGACAACAAGGACAAGCGGCGCCAAGCAGCGGACATCCTCGACCGGCTGCGCCAGCTGGCCTGCCTGCCGCGGCTGTCCGGCGGCCGTTGCAGACCCTGCGACCGGCCAGCCATCGTTTTAGACAAAGAAGACTTCGCTGACAGCGCTGCTCCTGCCGACGAACTCGACGATGACTTCCTTCGCCAGTTGGCCGACGCCGGTGCCCAGCTGGTCGACCTGCGGCGCCGTCGGTTTCCCTGTCATAACTTGCGCCATCAGCTGCGCCATCTGTGCCAGTCGGAGTCGCTGCTCAACTTGCCAACTCTTCAAGCCTGCCTGCGCTCCAGCCTGTTCCCCGATGATGCCGAGCAGAGGGACTCACCGATTCTTGAACGTCAGGCTGCAGACCTGCTCGACGGTGTACAGCGGTGGCTGTACTGCGTCTGGCCGGAGCGCTACGCTGCCGCTGTCGGGGCCGGCCTACCGCAGCTGCTGGCCGCCACCCGGGTCGCCGCCGCGCCCTGCCTGGCCACCCGGCGCTACCTGGCCCAGAACCCATTCGCCGCCGTGTCCACCCGTCGGCCGCACATGCTGCTGCCAACATCGCCGACATCGTCATTGGACTGTCGCCACCTCCTACTGGTGGACGCCGCAGACGCCAACGGCGACTCTTACGCGGCTGCCCGGCGCAGATGCGAGGCGCTGATCTCGGCGTTGTTGCAGCTGGCCGGGCCGCTGCTGGCACCTGTCAGCGAGGATCTGCGCGCATTGGCGCTCGACCTGAGCCTCTGCCGGCGCCCTGCTGGCGCTGTTGGGCCGGACGATGAGTCTGACCGACACCGCCGGCTCGAGGAACGCTTGCTGGCCCACGGCGGCGCCGTCTGGCATCCGGTCGGCTTTGAGAATTCCGGCGCGAGGTGGACAA
>NIVC01000089.1:0-182500 GCA_002269645.1 Macrostomum lignano | reverse complement strand
CTTCCTCACTGGACCTGCTGCCTTGATTTACTTGCAGGCTAACTACATGTATAACGGGAGCATTTATAGCATTTGAATTGTCTATGGCCTGACTCGATGGGTAGTTAGTAGGAGAGGCGATTTTTATTTTCGACTATAATTTCTGATACATTAAAATTAAGGGCGATTACCTAACTAGCAAGCTATAATTATCATTATCAATATTAGCTCAGCTGGCATGCAGACCGGCTGCCACATTGCTGCGGCTTCAGTGCTGCTGCTCCTAGCCACAATGGCCAGCTCGGCGGATGGCTGCTATCACGGTGAGTGACAGGTCTTATATGAGATAGCAGTGACTGGAGCAGTATAATTAGGTGACAGGATGTGATATGAGTGATTAGAGCTGTACAGTTGGATGATAAGATGTGACAATGGCAGTGTCGAGGTGACAAGACAAGACCGGAGTGAGAAAAGCAGTTTCGGGGTGACAAGACGAGACAGGAGTGACAAGACGAGACAGAGGAGTGACAAGAGCAGTGTCGGGTGACAGGACGAGACAGAGGAGTGACAAGAGCAGTTTCGGGGTGACAGGACGAGACAGAGGAGTGACAAGAGCAGTTTCGGGGTGACAGGACGAGACAGAGGAGTGACAAGAGCAGTTTCGGGGTGACAGGACGAGACAGAGGAGTGACAAGAGCAGTTTCGGGGTGACAGGACGAGACAGAGGAGTGACAAGAGCAGTTTCGGGGTGACAGGACGAGACAGAGGAGTGACAAGAGCAGTTTCGGGGTGACAGGACGAGACAGAGGAGTGAAAAGAGCAGTGTCGAGTGGAAAGACGAGGCAGATGAGTGACAAAAGCAGTGTCGGGGTGACAAGACGAGACCGAGAAGTGACAAGAGCAGTGTCGGGATGACCCTCACCTGAACGCCGCAGTGGGCGCCATCGTCAGCGGAATCAAGAAGAAACTGACGTTCAGCAGCAATGAACGGCGCCAAGTGCACAAAGGCTGCTACAAGCTGCTCCAGCCGGACGAGTACAAATCTCAGATTGGATCCGTGACTTCCATTGAGAAGAACAGCTGGGACAAGTGCCGCAAACATTGCTACGGTCCCAAAGTCTCTGCCAAGCACAAGAACGATAAGATC
Source organism: Macrostomum lignano (assembly GCA_002269645.1). Classification (NCBI taxonomy): domain Eukaryota; kingdom Metazoa; phylum Platyhelminthes; family Macrostomidae; genus Macrostomum; species Macrostomum lignano. Next base: position 181,374 of record NIVC01000089.1, on the reverse strand, counting down.
GGACTGCAGGAGAAAAACTGCTGGTGCCACCATGTGTACCCGATGTCCAGCAAGACCGTGGACTCGGACTGCACCTCAGCGTGTCCCGGCAACTCCAAGGAGACTTGCGGCAGCCCGAAACACATTTCGCTGTATTCGGCCGGAGCTGTCAAGGGCGTGTCTGGTTGATAAATAAAAGCGCGCCAATTAGACTTTTTTATTTGTCACTTTCATTATTGCCTACTTAGTTTAGGCAAGTTTAGTAGTGTAGAAGTGAGGACTAGTGTATTTTTACCTTTGCTAGAAAAAAGAATTGATTTTAAATAAACTCAAAATTTTAGGACTTGTATTGAGGCATTATGGTTGTCATTTTTTTCATACTGTTAGCCGTGACGTCTTTCGGTGAAAAATACTATTTGTAGTAAACACGGATTGACAAGTTTACGTAGGGACAGGGTGACAGAGGGACAGGGTGACAGAGGGACAGGGTGACAGGGACAGGGTGACAGAGGGACAGGGTGACAGAGGGACAGGGTGACAGAGGGACAGGGTGACAGAGGGACAGGGTGACAGGGACAGGGTGACAGAGGGACAGGGTGACAGAGGGACAGGGTGACAGAGGGACAGGGTGACAGAGGGACAGGGTGACAGAGGGACAGGGTGACAGAGGGACAGGGTGACAGAGGGACAGGGTGACAGAGGGACAGGGTGACAGAGGGACAGGGTGACAGAGGGACAGGGTGACAGAGGGATTGAAGAAGACTGAGCTACAGTGAACGAGCGACAGAGAAAGCCAGTTGCACCGGTTCAGTTATTGGCTGAGATCTACTCAAGCAATAACAAAGTAATTTTTATGCAGCTAGGCTCAGCTCAAGACGCGCCAACGGACACTCTTTTGCGCTAGGAAAAGCAAAAAATGCTTTAGCTTCTTCCGAAACTTGAGTCCATTCTCTACGACCGTATTTAGAAGTTGTCAAAAAATAATGAGTTTAGTATGCTGGCATCAGTGCCATCCAGTCAGACCACGGTGTACACAGCATTAAGGAAGTAACCGCCGCAGGTCTCGCTGGGCTTGCCTGGGCACTGGATTTTGCACAGGTCGTCGTCAACTTTGCCGTACTTGCCGAACACGTTGCCGCACCAGCAGTCGTAGTTTTGAACGCCGAAGAATCTGAGCTTCTTTAGCCGGCACATGGAATTGCAGCCCAGAATGGTGAGCATGTTGCTCCTGCCGCCAAGGACTGGAAAGTCCTTCTTGACTGGGTCGTCCTTGTAGCAGCCATTGTAACCTGGCCTTGCTTCCATGGCTCTGTAGCCCATGTAGCCGTATTGCAGTACCTCCATTGATGTGCTGACAGCTGCGACAGCAGCGGCTGCAGAGATCGATTGGGGAGTTTTTTGCGGTGGCGGCTGGTTGTTTTTATTGGGCTGTCGGCTGCGAATCACTGATGCGTCAGGTCGTTGGTTAGGAGTCGTCAGGCTCTAATCTGCTAGGGGCCAGGTTCTAATCTACAACTACAAGGTGTCAAGTTCTAATCGGTGAGGTGTGTCAGGCTCTAATCGGAGAGGTGTGTCAGGCTCTAATCGGTGAGGTGTGTCAGGCTCTAATCGGTGAGGTGTGTCAGGCTCTAATCGGTGAGGCGTGTCAGGTTCTAATATATGTATGAGATATCAGGCTTTAATCAATGAGGTATCAGGTCTCGAACTTACACGGACAAGCCTGAGCGGATGAAGTGAAGCAGGCAGCTATCAGGAGAAATGGAAGCAGAAAACTGAGCATGGTTCTCTGACAGAATTAATTTGCGTATCTTAGACACAAGAGTTGTATATTTTACTATCAAACCGTAAAAAGTGGAGTTTGACTGAATGCCAAATTGGCAAAAGTTGTCTGGTTTTGCCAGCAGTTTTACCATATAAATACTTCATGATTAGCTTTTTAATTGCTTTATTTAGCTGAATCTAATTGTTGCTCGCTCGGGCGTATTCAGCATGCCAGTGAAGTATGAGACAGACTAGGCCTATGGGCTAAGGTCTGCGATGCTCCACGCCTGCCCCTATCTTCAGCAGGTAAAGGCTGGAGGGAGGTCTGCACCCTCTATTTGCCGCTAGCAGCCGCAGAACCCCCCCCACGCTGTTTCGCAAGCCGACCCAGGGGTACTCGTCCCCGCGAGTGTTCAAGGCAGTCCCTAGGGCTGCCGGACAGACTGGGCTCCGGCGCTGGGGACCCATCCAGTGGCTTTTGCCGAACTTGGGTATGCGGGTCTGGCTTGCCCAGTCTGTTTGACCGTGCCGATGGGCTGGAAGGCCGGGGAGTAGTCCGGTCGCTAGCGAGCCTCCTGGTGTCGGGCCAGCCTTGAGGGTTCTTTGGCCTACTGCCCAGTCAGGTGGAGCGGCCGGGTGGGTACCGCGCCCCTTCGAGGGTAGCCCACCAACCTTTATCATGGCCTTCGAGCCGACTATGGATAAAAGCCCTATTTCTAGGGACGGGGACCCTTCTAAACCCAAACCTCAGTCCGAATGACCGGCCGGCCCTGCTGGCAGATCCCAACCGACTGATTCAACTGTGACAAAGGAAGGACCGGCTGGCTCTGCCGGCAGATCCAACCAGAGCTGCCAAAACCAAAGCACCCAAAGACCTGCCAGCTCTGTTGGTGGATCAAAGGGAACCGCGAGCTCTGAGCCTAAAGGACCGGCCAAATCTGGCAGATCCGACGAAGCTCAGCGGGCTCGGCTTGATGCTTTCATGCGAGCTGACAGCAATGCCCCTCAGCAATAATCAGCACGCCTTCCGTACTGGGAGGTCGACTGACAGCGCCCTGCATGCGATAGTCGAGAAGATTGAACGGGCAGTACTGGGTGACGGTTACGCCCTGGCTCTTTTTCTCGACATTGTTAGCGCCTTCGACAACGTTATCTTTGAAGCGTTTCAGAGGGCCTTCAAAACCGCAAAGCTCATGCTACCCTCATACGGTGGATCATGTACATGATCTCTAACCGTACGGTCACTGCCCAACTTCTTGGGCAAACTGCCTCCGTCAGAGTCTGTTAGGGTGGACCCCAAGGCGGAGTCCTTACCCCGACGCTCTGGAACCTGGTCATGGACGCTCTTCTGAGTGACTCCCGACCCGACCCCGTCTTCAAAGTCGGGTATGCTGATGACGTCACGGCCATTGTGGCAGGACCGTCTCCCAGCACGCTCAGGGATCTGATGCAGAGCTGTATCCGCAAAGCAGAATCCTGGGCTAATGACAACGGTCTGGAACTCTCTGAGCCCAAAAACTGTTGTCATTATGTTCACCAGCAGAATACGCTGGAACATACGACCTCTGCAGTTATACGGCAGAGATATTGCCTTCGCGCACCAGACAAAATGTCTCGGGGTCATACTTGACCACCGGCTCAACTGGTCCTTCCACGTGAAAGCAAAAGCCAAGCGTGCCTCAGCCATCCTGGCCCAGCTCCGACGAGCATTTGGCACTTCTTGGGGTCTATCCCCAAAGCGGCTTTGGTGGATCTACATGTACACTTCCGCAGTTAGATCTGCCATTACGTACGCCTCGGTTGTCTGGGTTAGCGCTACCCAGGTCAAAAGCCATGCAGATTTGCTCAACACGATCCAGGGCAGAGCGTGTAGGCTTATCTGCAACGCCACCAGGTGCACGCCCTTTGCCGGCATGGGGGCCTTCCTTAATCTACCGCCTCTCGACCTCTTCGTCAGGGGTGAGGTGGCTAGAACGACGCGGCGTTTACTTGATGCCGGTGTCAAATTCCTTTACATGAGGGCACCTGCTAAGCGGAACCTCGTCCCGCATAGCGACCAGTGCCTCAACATTCTCAACGAGTGTCAGGCCAATCGCGTCTTCACCGATGGGATTGCCTCAACGCTCAACCTGAGACAGCGCTACTCGACTCGCGCGATACCATCAATGACCACTGGAACCATGGAGAGCTTCACTGCTACACCGACGGTTCTAAGCAGTCAGCCAACACCGGTTTTGGTGTTGGAATCTTCCTGAACGGGAAGGTCATCGCAACCCACGCTCAGTACACTGGGGTCAACTCCAGTGTCTTCCAAAATGAAGTTCTCGCCATCAGCTCCTGCATTGCAGAGCTCCTCGCCACTGGCGTATCCGGTAAGAACATAATTTTCCATTCGGACAGCCAAGCTGCCTTGCACGCCATCAGTGGCTGTAGTACCAATTCTGCTACAGTCCTCGACTGTATCAAACTCCTCAACATGTTGGGCTCCACCAACAAAATCACCCTTAAGTGGGTTCCGGGGCATGTGGGGATCCGAGGGAATGAGTTGGCTGATGCCCTTGCAAAAGTTGGCGCCTCCGGCTTCTCTCTCGGTCCCGAATCCCTTGTCCCGATTCCTGGCTGTGTCATCGACTCGCGCATCAAAGCGTGGATCAGGACCCAGCACCGCTCGACTTGGGCGAACTGCACTACCTGCAGGCAATCCAGAGGCGCTGTCCCTCAGCCCTCTCACCAGCTCCTTAAGCTCCTCTTGCGCCTCTCGCGCAGAGACATCCGGGCTGCCACCATGACCCTCTCAGGTCACGGCTGCTTCTCTAGGCACCAGTACCTGCAGGGCAACGCCACCAACGCCATCTGCAGTTTCTGTAACTCAGGTGACGAAACCGCTGAGCATTTCGTCAGCATATGTCCCGCCTTTACGCGAGCCAGACTCAATTACCTCGGGCCACACACATCTATTACTGAAGCGTGCAAACCCGAAAACTTTAATCAGCTCATGCGCTACCTCCGGGCCACCCGCAGGGCTGAACTCTTCTTTCCAGAGAGCACCATAGCTGCTGGCGACACTGGGGGACCTCCCTGGGCGGCGCCAACCCTTCGTCCATAGCGACGCGTCGGCCGTTCAGGGATTAGCGGAATGGGCGCTCGCGCCTTCCCTCTGTGTCCCTCCGGGACAGCCCTGCAGCTAAGTAAGTAAGTAAAGTAAGTATCTAATTGTTACGAGCATATTGAATCAATTTAGAGGGGTTTTCAGAGGTACACCAAACTTTCAACCGCGCCTTTTCAAAGTACCCCCATCCGCCCCAATTTTTATTGCCCGTCTCGGAATTCCAGCCTAAAGCTGCCATGTACATTTCAGTGGACTGGCTAATGTACATTATTGCTGAACCAATTAGCAAGTTGTTTACGCCCGCAAGCTTGGGCTTCTAAACTTATCAAAGTAATTTCAGCTGCCTTTATTTTTATAAAATAGCTTATGCATTCTTCTTTGCTACTGAACTGAAAGTAAAAAGCTGTTTTGCTAAGTATATGCGCCTGAGTAGCCCACCCAGTTATTTTAATTTATAATCAAATTCGGACAGCTAAAGCGCATGTAAACTAGACCAAAAGTACATAAATTTAGCTGCACGTTTATGCCGCACTCTGTCGTCTTGGGGGGTTGGCCCTTCATTAGCATGAATCAAATGACAAGCCCCAGACCAATAGTTACTTGTCATTTGGCAGACAAAATTTGCCGTGGGCTGATAAAACTTCCATTAGGAGAAAAAATTGTCCATTGGCGATAAAATTGTCCAGTAGAACAATCTACTCAGACGATATCCAGAGTCATCATCCAAACACCATTTGGACTCAAAAGACTGGACAAGGAAACCTCTTCCTTTCAACGAGCCTAGACTGCAATATCCCGGTCTGCCTAAGTCTAAGAGACCATCTGGAGGCACATATCGTACATCAGTATCGATAAGTAGCCTGTGTGGCTCTTCATTTCACTGAATTGTGGAATACAAATTGCGCGTTGAAGAGTTCCAATATCAGATAGGTCCGCCTAGGGCCAAGAAAGTCCAAAATCAAGCATACATCATATTAAAGGTTAAATTTCTCTTTTGTGGAAGCTTCCTTTCATTAATAAGAAAAGATTCTTTTTACCCGTGGCATCAATTCAATCATATCTGTAGCTCTGATCCCCGCTTTTTGGAGAACGTATTTCCTTCCTTCTCTTGCATGTCGCTATATGCAAAACCGTCTTCATCTCGGTCTTAACCTGGATAAGTCATGCTTGTTGGCCTTGCATCTGCATGTTTCGACGGATGTTTGTGGAAACATACTTGTAAATAGTTTGACTTGAAGTTTGCTACTTATCAGCACTCTACGCTCGCGGTTCAATTGTATGAACTCCGGTCAAAAGCAGAATCACCCGAAAACAGGCGTAGAGTGGATTTTGCAACATCAGGCGGCGGCAGACCACTTGGCTCTGCCGCCTGCCTGAAAAGACGACGGTTGCATTTCAGGATACTCAAGTACACAACCCCTGGAAACTTCTTTCAGTGAACAACCTGTGGATCCGCGACTCACATTGAGAAGAGCAGCTGGGACAGGTGCAGCTAAGGTCAGCTTAAGACGCACCGATAAACACCTTTGTACTAGAAAAATAAAAATGCTAAACTTAAAATCCATCTTCTATCTATTCTAGAGGCTGTCAAAAATAATGAGTTTAGTCTGCTGGCATCAATGCCGTCCAGTCAGACCACGGTGTACACAGCATTAAGGAAGTAACCGCCGCAGGTCTCGCTGGGCTTGCCTGGGCACTGGATTTTGCACAGGTCGTCGTCAACTTTGCCGTACTTGCCGAACACGTTGCCGCACCAGCAGTCGTAGTTTTGAACGCCGAAGAATCTGAGCTTCTTTAGCCGGCACATGGAATTGCAGCCCAGAATGGTGAGCATGTTGCTCCTGCCGCCAAGGACTGGAAAGTCCTTCTTGACTGGGTCGTCCTTGTAGCAGCCATTGTAACCTGGCCTTGCTTCCATGGCTCTGTAGCCCATGTAGCCGTATTGTAGTACATCAAATGCTGCGCCAACGGCTGGATTGGGAAGTTTGCAGGAGGCGGCTGGTGAAGGATCTAGTTGATTGCTTTATTGCGGTGTCGGTTGCTAATGGGTGATGAATCAGGGTGTTGTCTAAGAGGTGGTCAGACTCTAATTAACAAGTTTGTCAGGCTCTAATCGATGAGGTGTCAGGCTTAAATCGATGAGTTGTGTCAGGTTCCAATCGGTGAGGTGTGTCAGGCTCTAATCGGTGAAGTGTGTCAGGCTCTAATCGGCGAGGTGTGTCAGGATCTAATTGGGGAGTTGTGTCAGGCTCTAATCGGTGAGTTGTGTCAGGTTCTAAGCTACGAGCCTATGAAACATCAGGCTCTAATCGGTGAGGTGTGTCAGGATCTAATCGGGGAGTTGTGTCAGACTCTAATCGGGGAGTTGTGTCAGACTCTAATCGGTGAGTTGTGTCAGGTTCTAAGCTACGAGCCTATGAAACATCAGGCTCTAAACGGTGAGGTGTGTCAGGATCTAATCGGGGAGTTGTGTCAGACTCTAATCGGGGAGTTGTGTCAGACTCTAATCGGTGAGTTGTGTCAGGTTCTAAGCTACGAGCCTATGAAACATCAGGCTCTAATCGGTGGGGTTTGTCAGGCTCTAATCGGTGGGGTGTGTCAGGCTCTAATCGGTTGGGTTTGTCAGGCTCTAATCGGTGGGGTGTGTCAGGCTCTAATCGGTTGGATTTGTCAGGCTCTAATCGGTGAGGTGTGTCAGGCTCTAATCGGTGAGTTGTGTCAGGTTCTAAGCTACGAGCCTATGAAACATCAGGCTCTAATCGGTTGGGTTTGTCAGGCTCTAATCGGTGAGGTGTGTCAGACTCTAATCGGTGGGGTGTGTCAGACTCTAATCGGTGGTGTGTCAGACTCTAATCGGTGGGGTGTGTCAGACTCTAATCGGTGAGGTGTAAGGTCTCGAACTCACCTTGACAGGCCTGAGCAGATGAAGTGAAACACGCAGCTGTCAGGAGAAACGCAGAGAGAAAACCGACAGCCAAGCGCATGACGCTCTGACTTGGCTGAAATCGAATTTGTGTGCGTATCGCAAGAATAGCTTGCTGTGTATTTAAAAATCAATCCGTATGAAGCTGCTTCACAGAATGCCAATCGGCAAAACAATTATCTCGCTTTGGCAGAGCAGTTTTACCATAGACGTACTTTTTCATTAGTTTATTAATTTGCTTAATCTAATTGCTATGTTGAGAGGGCTCTAGGATGCGAGGGCTCACTTGCACTGGGAGTACAACGGCCTAGCTTTCTCCGTCGTCGGACACGTATTGTGCACACAATGGAGGAGAGCTAAAATGCTTGTAAAATAGACGTAGGCACAAAAATTCAGCTGTACGTTTATATCGCACGACAAGCTGCCCCAGACCAATCAATATTTGTGCATCGGGTCTCAAATTTAGTTTGACGCCGCACCGAATAGAACCCGCGACGGCTTTGGTGAGAAAGTCAGATGCGTGTTAGCTTTGAGCTGATCTGCTCCGAGTGGTAGGGACGAAATTTGGATATGAAAGTTAGGGAACCAGGAGTGAGTGGTCCTGAAACACCGTTGTCTCTGATGCAGCGTTATGTCTGGTAGAGCGTTGTCTCTTATACACCGTTATGTGACGATTTATCCGGTAGACTCGAAAATGACTAACGAAGACAAACACGGCAGAGGCAAATTTTGTAGCGTTTACTTGATGATAGTAACGACTGATGCGGGCAATGGCCGCAGTCTTTGTTTATTGTAACCGTATGAGAGGATACGCTCGTAGTTAGGCTTGCTATTATCAATTCCGTCTGGGCGGTCAACAGAGATAGGTCAGAGTACTTGCTGAATCCGTAAGAAATGCACTGGGCGGCTACGCAACAATAAGATAGATGGTAGACGATAGAGTGAGTCGATGAGCCTGAGGCAATGATGACGATGTGATGGCGGTGAACGTGTGGTGGCGGTGCTCGTAGCGAGAGCTCGTACAGACAGTAGAGGTGGCGTGACTGAGACTTGGTTTAGAACCGTGGCGGAGCGAGGCGGAGAGGGGTGCCCTTGAATTTAGTAACCGAAATTTAGTAACCGCCTGAATTTAGTACCGCCTGAATTTAGTACTGCCTGAATTTAGTACTGCCTGAATTTAGTACCGCCTGAATTTAGTACCGCCTGAATTTAGTACCGCCTGAATTTAGTAATGCTTGAATTTAGTAACGCAACAAATGGTGCAGCTGAGAGATATTCCTTATGTATTAGTACAATACTAATACATTAGTACTATACTAGTGTATTATACATAGTATACATGCATAGTATAATACATAGTATAATACATTAGTATAGTACTTCCTGAAGGAAAGGAAGTGAATATGAAGTGAAGGAAAGTTCTATTGTTCTGCAACTTCACTATATATATATTATACATTAGTTTTATACATAATATATTTTATGCCTACATATATGTGCGTTACTAAATTCGAGCGGTACTAAATTCAGGCGGTACTAAATTCAGGCGGTACTAAATTCACGGTTACTAAATTTCGGTTACTAAATTCACATAGACCCGGCGGAGAGAGAAGGCAAGCAAACAAGGAGTGCCGGGGTGGCAAGGGTCTAAGGGGTCTAAGGCGGGTTAACCCCGAGCGCCCCAGCCAGACAGGACTGATAAGGAGCGGGCTGGGGTGGGTGCGCGCGGAGAACTTAATTTCAGGCTAACATAATTTATGCGCGGCTTTTCTATTGGCCGGCGAGAAAAACAGAAATTATCGATCGCCTACTGTACTTAGGCTTTACAAACGTACGCAAGTTATTTAAAATTCTTTGGTCACTACTTTAAGCAGACGTGAGAGTACGAGACCATTAAATTAACAATATTATAGATTGGTACCGTATACTAAAACGGCCCTTGACGGGGCTACTTAAATTGACAACGTCACAGTTATGTCTGGTAGAGCGTCGTCTCTGATACAGCGTTATGTCTGGTTAGAGCGTTGTCTCTGATACGGTACTGTCTCTAAAACTGTCTCTCTTTTTCACTTCCTCCAATACTCCAGAGATAGTATGATTAAGCGACTGAGTATCGACCAATGAAGAACATGACATCTGGTGTTCTTTCCCGCATGAAAAATTGAGCAACGCTGGAGACCTGGACATGTCAGAGTCTTCTATCGCACAGGCTACAGCGACAAAAAGATGCAACGTGATGCGTCTGCTCAATGATGCGAAAAAGTTCATTTGCACTATAGGCTTCGACCCTACGAATGTGTTCATGGAGAACGGACTACCCAAGATGCCGTCGCTGAATGCCAAAGCAATCAAAGCAGTTCACCAGACCTGCCTTGGTGTTGCCAGGTCGAAATTACAGATCCAGATCGGGGACGAGTTCTGGTGGCCATGCAGCCATAGATAAGGACATAGAGAGCACGATCAGAAAGTGTGACAAATGGCAAAATCGTCGAATAAAATGTTTCGTTTTTCGTGGCCAGAAACTTCAAAACTTCTGTTAGGTTTGTCCTGTGCGTGTGTGCAACGGCCATTTTTGAAAAAATAAAATTGAATGAAAACATAAGAAGCGATCAGTTGCATACGAGTCTGTTGATGTTATGATGTTAGTTTTTTATTTAAAAATGCAAAGGCTTTAAAAGAGGACCAAAAAGTAGCTACCCAGCTTCCAACAAAGACAAGTATTGGCCAAGCTTTGCCCACATTGACGTACGAGCCAATGACCAATTTCGTTGGACCGTCGTCACAGTCGGCTAGGACTGTCTGAATAGCCGGCGTGAAATCCATTGCTGGTCTAAACGACCCCTTTGAAGGAAACCTTCTTTATGCCCACGAGTTTCTATGGGCACGAAGCGAGTTTGTCTTTAGCTTCTCAAAAAGTAAGCATCGTCCTCAGACATGCCTGTGAGCTTGAGTACGCTTGGTCATGCCGAGTCTGCGCTTTCCTTATCCTGCTTTTCGCCGAAGGTTCGCCGTAGCTTAGGAAATTCTCATAGCGTTTGCGAAGAGCGTCAGCTGACACGCTTGCCCAGGATCGTAGGGATTTAAGGAGAAGATATAGCATAGATTAAGGCGTATATTTATTTTATTTAAAATAAAATAATGAAATAATGACGATCAAGTTTTCATTAAACCATCGCTGTGCGAAATTAATACAATGACGTTGCTCAAAAGGCATGTTTAATCTTCTACGTAAAAGATAGAGATTTCCGGGGTGTAAGTGCCTTTTGCAACCAGAAAATCGGCCATAGACATGAAGAATCGAATAGGAATATTGGGGACATAGCCATAGACAAGTTTTATCAAGAAAAAGATCACTGCTCGATGCATTAATTCCTTAGCTCCTCAGCTATATCACAATGTATGATTATCAAGAGGTCACGATTCACACACAACCGCCATAGCGTCGAGGCCGGTAGGCCGACATGTGTACAATCTGTTTATTCAGCTCTGTTGTATTGCATAAAAAATATCCTCACAAACGCATTGATACAGGAATATACAGATTGCTTTTCTGCAAATGGGTATATCCAAATATAACCCGTTGGGAATATCCAAAGATGGGGGGCGGCTTGACCATAGACTATTCGCAGATAAGCAATCTGTTGTATTCCTGTTTCGATGCCTGAAAGGCGCGCAAAAATTTACTTAGTTCACAATTTCCGTCGACGCAATCGTTTGTGGCCCAAACGAAACTAGACACAATTTGATTTGATTTGCCTGACTATACAAAATGCCAGAAGAAAGACGCATCAATCAATGAATCTGGTGTAGAAGAATAGCAAATGACGCATGGAACGAACAGGCCACCAGGGTCTGGTTGGAGTCCGCACGTACAAGCGGACCATTCTCAATCCTTTAATTACTTCAATTAAATTGAATCAATCCTTCCAATACCATAGAGTGCATCTAAGTCCGCATGAATCAAACAAAAGTCTAAGTCAAAACTTTCATTTGCATGTAATGCCCTCAAATTTGCAAGTTTTGTTTTCAACAAGTTTCTGATTATATTAGGGACGAGATTCTACAGAGAATCCAAAAAATAATTCTTAAAATTTTATCCAATAACAGCGAACGGTAGATCATCTTTGAGGTAGACCCAAAGTCATGCAGCAACTAAAGGACGCGAGAGGGCCTTTACACTGCAAAAAGTACACAACAGTCCGCCATCAGTTTCCGAAATAGAAGGGTAATATCTATCACTAACTCTCTCCCACGAAGAAGAACAGAGCACACAGTTTGTCTATGGCCATTAATCAATTACCCAATAAAGTTTCATAGACGCCTACAATAGTACTTGTTGCTTCGATATATTAAAAGCCGGAGCATTAAAGCCGGCCCACTATGCTCAAGTCACTTTTGCGCCTGCTAGCAAAACAAAGTGTCGTAGCGGGGTTGCACGGTGACTTCTGTCTATGGCACAAACCAGCGTACAAAGAAAGGCGATCGTCTTTCTAAGCTCTGAGCTTGTTTTTTTAATTGAAACAAGCGACTATTGTTATTGAGCTATCTAGGTCTGTCCGTTTGCTAAGCATCAAAATTTATTTTATTGAACAGTTCTAAGTATTGCAGCAGAAGTCAGAAGTAAGCTAGTATGATTTTTTTAGCAAAATGTTGTGCATCTTCATGGAAAATAAGCCATCGCCAGCTGGCAATATTTACTATAGTTGCTACGCTGAGTCTCTACTATGTCTTCATCCTGTGGTCATGGAGTAGGAACGAAAAAGTGTGCAAGCAGATGAACATTGCTGCAAGGCCAAGACGTCAACTACCGAATCTGCCGTCTCCTGAATTCTACATCCAGAAGCTGAGAAGACAGACGCCGCCTCGTGGTGACAAGTTCGATCCTCGGATAAATGAGACCGAGCTGAGAGCCGCTGTGAAACTGATATGGGCGTTTCTGGACCTGTGCGAGAAGCACGGCCTCCAGGTGATGTTGGATTCTGGAACTCTTCTGGGCTCCTACCGATACCACGGCTTCATGCCATGGGATGATGATTTTGACGTGTTTCTCAAATGGGCTGACAATAAGAAGCTGTTAAAGGCGCTGAATGGGTGAGTCATCACTAAGTGCAAACTTTTTTATGGCCTGCATGGTCCAATGAAGCACGACGATTTTTCTTGGACAAAATTTGTCGCTAGCAAAGATTATTCTTGCAATAGCTGTCCCATATCACCAGTTGCAAAGATTGAATACTTTGCAACTTGTATTTGTTATCCGAGTGTCCGAGAAGATTGTGTCCACATTAAGAAATCAGTTCAACTAATTAAGAATTTAGGCCCTTCATGGATATTAGATAATTTCGTAATAACTATATTTATGACAAAATCCCTTAGACATCCGGATTTTAATCTGAAAGACGTCGGTTTGTGGAAAGTTTCGCTCAAGTCTGCTTGTCTACACGTGGACGTGAGCGGCTGCTGGCCCTTCATCGACGTGGCATTCTACGAGGTGCAGGGCAGCTGGATGGTGCAAAAGTTCGGCAGATTTTACGCACCAACAAAGTACACGTTTCCGTTGCACAAGCGACCGTTCATGGGCCGCTGGGTGGACTCACCCAGGGATACAGAAAAATTTCTTGAATACTTATATTTTGGATTTTGGCCACTCGACTGGTGCTTAACATCGACGTATTCTCACAAATATGAAAAGTCAATTTATTCTCGCGCTTTCATAAAATGTTCGAAGCTCCACGAGACCTACCCTTTTGTGATTCGTGTCCCGGACACGGAAACATGGTGTGCCGGCGTCGTGGAGACGTTGAAGCTTCCGAACGGCGAAACGGTTTACTCTGTGATGGTTGATGAGCCGGTGGCTTGATGAGAACTTATCAAAGAGAATATTCTGCTACTATTAATAATTAAGGTGACGGAAGATGGAGCTGCTTATGGTACGTGAATGCAGTTTAGTATTTCTACAATACATGTCCTCTTTGGCGTGTCATTACATTGAGAACACCAGTTTTTAAGAAATCTATTGATAACAATAAGATTTGTATTGGTTTGACTTTTCCCTCTTATAATAAATTATCTTTTACAGATATATATTGCTCAATTTAGTATAGAAACAAGCATTACATGTAGTTTGAGGATATACGAGGGTAGACATAAGACGTAGAGGTAACTGAATATTCATGCCCTTTTTCTCCCCTAATGTTTATTTAATAACTCTTTAAACTGGTTTTAGCGTAGCTTAATACAAACTGGCTTCGTTTTTCTTCATTGTTGTCGTTAATTCCGTTAATTACTGTATATTGTATGCCGCATGCCCTATAAATTGTCATACAAAGCTATGAATTACAGTCAATTGTGCGAATTTGACTCATAAAATACGTTTTTTGTGTTTTCGGTAATACTGTTCTCTAGCCTCTGCTATAGCTACTCTTAATGAACATTCGACTCGCTTAAAGCTAATTATAATTCAGCTCATAGTCCTTTTTGAATTTAATATGCTTAAGATTTAATGTTGAGAATCCTGAAATCAAATCTTATCGAACATACGGTCTGAACAGTAGACACATGTGTGCGTTTTATTCTTGTAAAGAAGCGCAAGAGTCATTCAAAATTAGTATGGAACACCCATGCCTGGATTCTTGTAATGCATTAAAGCAAGTCGAGGAAATATAAGTGGAAGTAAATAAGTACATCTACAGCCAACGTTTTGCGATCTTCCAAAATTGAAGGTTCTCTGGACAGGGACACAACTTCACTTGTTCATGGTTAACCTTATTACTTTGTCTATAGGCTAAGTTTAGCTTTCAAAACCTTGCCCAGGTTAGAATGTGCTGTTTTACTGGGATGCTTTCTATATCTTGGTGTTGTTAGTGATAATAACGCCAAGTGAGCAGCTAACCCTGTGGATTTGCACTAAATCAATGGTCTTTTGGCCGTAGACACTCTCAGCCGGCGGGCAGCAGTGCATATCAAATTTTATTCATTTGTCAATAATGATAAAATTTTCACGAGTGGCGAAGCCACGAGTGACTGCTGATCATTATTTAATTCTGAAACCATAGACTTAATCGCATTATCATATAAACTAGCGTTTTCGGTTGATCATTATGTAACGCCATTAAGCCACGCCATTAAGTAACGCTGCAGTGTCTTCGTGCCATAGATATTGGCTCGGCAGTGAGCAGGGACAAGGGAGCGCAGCTCCCTTGCGGGGGTGTGGGGGCAGAGCCCCCACTAATTGGACCATAGACAATTTTTTAGAATACAGTTCTCTAAAAGAAAAGCTCGACCATGAAGTCTGTTAGGAAGTTAAGAACTAGAAGCAAGAAGCGAGAGAAATCGAATTAAAAATGCCTCTTATCAACTGGAAAAACCTACCGGTCGACAGTTTAGATGGCGTCTCGTCTACTGAACTAGATTTTCTGAGTGAACTGAGCGCCGTGAACCACAGTTCCGATGAAATTCTTGGAGATTTTATCGACTACCTGACTAAAATCGAGACGGCTGATGAGGCCGCTGCGGTTTCTAGTGTCGAGCTTCCAGAACTATCTGATTTACCCAGTGCGATGGATGTTGCCGAACTGGAATCACTGCCGAGCACTACACGAGAACACATGTTTCTGTATGGCAAAATGTTCGTGGAGTTTTTGAAGAAACATGGTGCTGTGGATGTAAGCGTGATCAGTGACAGTCGCTTGGCCGAATTTTTAAGGTTCTTTTACTTCTGTCTAAAAAAATCTGACGGCAGTTGCTATTCGCCAGCTACGTTGGTCTGCATTCGTGCTGGAGTGCAGAGGTACTTGACTCTCGTGCTGAAGCGTCGAACAAATATTATTTCCAGTGACGAGTTCGCCACTGCCAACCGGATGCTGCGAGTAAAGGTGCGGCATTTTCATGCTGATGGAGGCACTGTCAATCAGCACGAGCCAATAGAAAAAGGTGATTTACAGAAAATGCGTGCTTATTTTGACCGTTCTACAGCAGAACGGTTGCAAGATGAAGTACTATTTACGCTGCTGTATGTCCTGGGCGAGAGAGGTCAAGAACACCTGTCAAGTCTAAAGCAAGTTGGCACGCTCCAAGAAGAAGTCGACGCTGATGGGAATCCATATCTTGCGTTGCCGCCGTTAAAGACAAAAAACCAGACTAGCGATCCAACAAAATGCAAGGGAAATCAGCGCAAACAGAGTCGGATCTACGGCGCTCAGCGGGAGTTGATCCTGCATTATCAGAGTTTGTTACCGCAGAATTCGTCCTCGTTCTTTCCGCGCCCTCTGACTAACAATTCGGGAGGACAAATTCGATTCTCTGCTACGCAAGTGCGCGGTGTCAATTGGTTGGCTGCATTCATGAAGCACGTTAGTAGTGTGTGCAACCTCTCCAAGCAGTACACGAATCACTGCATACGCGTCACGCGTATTGCGGATCTTTTCGACAAAGGAATGCCTATGGGGGAGATAATGGCGGTAACGGGACAACGATCGGAGTCCACTGTTCGACGTTATCTCGCACGCAAACGTGACAGAACCCTCAGGAAGGTTGCTACCGCTGTTAGTGACAATTTGGCCGCACCAACCGATGCGACTACGAGTGCAACCACTAGTGCAACAGTCATGCAGCAAGCTCAAGTTGACCTGCGAAGTGTGCAACAGCCGATGTTTGCCAACTGCCTCTTCGATGGGTGCACGTTCAAATTCTAACAAAGAATATATAGCTCGTACTTATAAGTCTTAACTGTCGAAAATCAAATACTTTGGTATTCGTTTGCTTTGCTATATCCTCGATCTGTTTCCTGTTAAAGTTCTTGTTGCTTAAATTAATAAAAACAGTGAATTTCTCGCTCATAATCTATGGCAATTTATCGTGACTTAACAGCTTCATTAAAAAATGCATTAAAAAACGATAGTCTATATGATAATGCAGCTTCGCAAACAGATTAGCCTATTTTGATCAACTCGTGAAGGGACGAGTTCCCTGGAGGAATAAAAATATAGAAGAGAGCCTGAAGTAAGAAAGAAAACGGGATATAATTGTTCAATA
Source organism: Macrostomum lignano (assembly GCA_002269645.1). Taxonomy (NCBI): domain Eukaryota; kingdom Metazoa; phylum Platyhelminthes; family Macrostomidae; genus Macrostomum; species Macrostomum lignano. Next base: position 164,572 of record NIVC01000089.1, on the reverse strand, counting down.
TATATGACGCAAGCAAGCACCCAAATACTACGGATTATCATTCTTGCATAGAAGCAGACAAGACCTATGATTATGATGAAATTATAAATCATTTCAATTAGTAAATTGCGCGTAGCATTTATCAATGCGAAACAAACAGTTTGTGTAACACTGAGAACGATTGTTTAGCAAAATTTTCTATTCATTGACAAATTTATGACTTGAATGGCGAATACATAAAGTCGTGCACCACCAGGAAATCTGTGCAGGACTTGCTTCATTCGCTTAACTCCGTGTCGATCAGGCCACCGGCTCATCTACCATCACCGCCGCGTACACCATTTCACCGCCTAGAAGTCTCAGGACCTCCATGACGCCTCGACACGACGGTGCGCTGTCCGGGACACGGAAGACAAACGGGTAGGTTCTTGCGAGCTTGATGCGGAGTACGGAGTCTTTTGGGGAAACATTATTTTTCGTATTTATGCGAATACATCACCGTTTGGCACCAATCCATTCCCAGGGATCCATCGAACGCGTGGGCAAGGAAGCGTTTTTTATCACTGGGCGAGTCCACCCAGTGGCCCATGAACGGTCGCTTGTGCAACGGAAACGTGTTTATTATTTTAGAGGCAGGGGGGTTGTGTGCACCCTGGCGCACTTTAAGCGACATAGGCACACAACCGGCGAGAGGCATTACTGCCCATTCCGCCGACTCCCCTGAGCAGGCATACAAGCGCGCGGATACGTACGCAGGCACACACTCACACAGGAGTGTACAATGGCCCTAACTTTATTTTATCGCTAGGCATGTACACTTCACTGCGCCTTGGGGGGTTGGCCCTCAAGGCCGTTAATTGCACGAGCAGAGCCAAGCCGAGATTCCAATTCAGCCCCAAATTAATGTGACTGCACTTGGAATCGAGCTTGGGTCGCTGGCACACCAGAGCAGCTACCGCTACCGCTGGGCTACGGCCCCAACGGAAACGTGTACTTTGTTGGAGCGTAAAAGTTGCCGACATCTGCACGATCCAGCTGCCCTGCACCTTGTAGAATGCCACGTCGATGGAACCAGCAGCCGCTCACGTCCACGTGTAGACTAGCGGACTTGAGCGAAACTTTCCACAAAACGACGTCTTTCAGATTAAAATCCGAGTGCCTGGGGGCCATCCAGTGGTGTGAGAAGCGCACGATTAGATTAGCACCGTTTAGATTAGAAAACCAAAAACTAGACTGCGAAACAATGAGGACTGCGAGACCAAACGATTCCTCACAAGAATGGGACCTGCATGGCTCAAGTGACTTGTGGGGGGGGGGGTAGAAAGTGAGGTTCACTTCCTGTTTACGTGTTTTTTGAACTTTTATAGGATATTGCTCCTAAATCTGGTAATCTGGAATCTGATACCTGATACTAATAGTGATAATTGAGTCTGGAGGGTAGGCTTTATTCCCGAATGCAAAATCTCACATTTTCATAAATCTAAATGTTCATCATACCCTTGAAATGCCTCTAACAGCTTCTTGTTGTCGTCCCAATTGAGAAACAGGTCGAGGTCGTCGTCATCCCACGGAATGAAGCCGTGATGCCGGTAGGAGCCCAGCAGAGTGCCTCCAAACAGCATCACCTAATTCCGTGCTTCTCGCACAGGTCCAGAAACGTCCACAACAATTTCACAGTGGCTCTCAGCTCGGTCTCGTTAATCCAAGGATCGAACTCATCTGTCTTCTCAGCTTCTGGATGTAGAATTCAGGAGACGGCAATTGCGCCATCTGCCTTCTTGGTTTTGGTGCTCCCGTCGTCTGTTCGCATGTAATCTTGCTGCTCCGTGGCCAAAACGCTAATAATGAGCCTAGATTTAGTATTGAAGCGACGGTAAGAGTTGAAAGTTGGCGGTACTGACCTGATCTTGACCGCTATTTGAGTTGAGACAAAAACAGTAACTGTGCAGAGTCTATAACTGTTCAGCGCGAAGTTAGATCTCTGCTGTAGAAATAAAAAGTACCATCATTTTTCCCAGGCAGGCACTTAATCAAATCCCTTTAATACCATACTCGTAGACTACTTTTAAGCCTACATATGAATGGAATAAAAGTCCAAGTGAAAACTTTCATTTAATGCCCACAAAAATTGCAAGTTTTGTTTTCATCAAATGAAAGTGTCCATGGTTGCAATGTGGGTTCTTTGCCCCTGCACCCCTACTTTCCCCACGCTCTTCCCCACGATTTTTCCCGCGGCTGATGTCTATGGCCAAGCCTTATTCTATCCAGAAAGCGATGCAGTAGGTTCTGCAAAACATTTCTAAAATCAACTATACTTTTTGTAACACAATATAAATGTGTAAAAGTTTGCATTAAACGCAAAAATCGTGCTTAAATGGCTCGTGAACGCGTATTAGTTAGAGCCATATAATTCACAAGAAATCTATTTTGAGTGACAATACTACTCATTTTTAGCACTCGTGACCAAGACATTTAAGAACTCAGAACCAAGTATTTGAATCCTATATTTATTCGCGAGTGCTGCTCGAGGTACATCAGTGCAGTCTATATATTTCATCAGCCTTACCCATAATTAGTAATTCGCCAGTCTAATGTTGGAAAATACGGGTCAAGTTATTCTATGGCTGCACTGATTCATAGGTGTCAATCAGAGGAAATACAAAGTGGGATTAAATTCATTCGTAAGGGAAGTTGAGCATTCGTACAATAAAAAGCACTAAAGCTGAGAAATGGCGGCCATTGTGAAATCTGCCCAACTTCTGGTCACGGCCTGCTGCCTGCTGCTGATGCTGCTGACTGCCCGCGCGACTGGCTGCATGTCCCTCGGCTCCAGTGAGTGGCCGCTGGATACCTTTGTGCCGCTTATTGGGAGACGGACTGGCAGTGAGGGACGGGCAGTGAGAGAGAGAGACTGGCAGCGAGAGGGAGAGACTGGCAGCGAGAGGGAGAGACTGGCAGTGAGAGAGAGAGACTGGCAGCGAGAGAGGGAGAGACTGGCAGCGAGAGGGAGAGACTGGCAGTGAGAGAGAGAGACTGGCAGCGAGAGGGAGAGACTGGCAGCGAGAGGGAGAGACTGGCAGTGAGAGGGAGAGACTGGCAGTGAGAGGGAGAGACTGGCAGCGAGAGAGAGAGATTGGCAGCGAGAGGGAGAGACTGGCAGCGAGAGGGAGAGACTGGCAGCGAGAGGGAGAGACTGGCAGCGAGAGTGAGAGACTGGCAGCGAGAGGGAGAGACTGGCAGCGAGAGGGAGAGACTGGCAGCGAGAGAAAGAAGCTGGCAGTGAGAGGGAGAGACTGGCAGCGAGAGGGAGAAGCTGGCAGTGAGAGGGAGAGACTGAGGGAGGGAGAGGGAAAGGGAGAGACTCGCAGCGAGAGGAAGAAGCTGGCAGTGAGAGGGAGAGACTGGCAGCGAGAGGGAGAGACTGGCAGCGAGAGGGAGAAGCTGGCAGTGAGAGGGAGAGACTGGCAGCGAGAGGGAGAGACTGGCAGTGAGAGGGAGAGACTGGCAGTGAGAGAGAGAGACTGGCAGCGAGAGAGAGAGAAAGACTGGCAGCGAGAGGGAGAAGCTGGCAGTGAGAGGGAGAGACTGGCAGCGAAAGGGAGAAGCTGGCAGTGAGAGGGAGAGATTGGCGGCGAGAGAGAGAGACTGGCAGCGAGAAGGAGAGACTGAGGGAGGGAGAGGGAGAGGGAGAGACTGGCAGCGAGAGGAAGAAGCTGGCAGTGAGAGGGAGAGATTGGCAGCGAGAGAGAGAGAGACTGGCAGCGAGAGGGAGAAGCTGGCAGTGAGAGGGAGAGACTGAAGGAGGGAGAGAGAGAGTGAGAGACTGGCAGCGAGAGGAAGAAGCTGGCAGTGAGAGGGAGAGATTGGCGGCGAGAGAGAGAGACTGGCAGCGAGAGGGAGAGACTGGCAGCGAGAGTGAGAGACTGGCAGCGAGAGGGAGAGACTGGCAGCGAGAGGGAGAGACTGGCAGCGAGAGAAAGAAGCTGGCAGTGAGAGGGAGAGACTGGCAGCGAGAGGGAGAAGCTGGCAGTGAGAGGGAGAGACTGAGGGAGGGAGAGGGAAAGGGAGAGACTCGCAGCGAGAGGAAGAAGCTGGCAGTGAGAGGGAGAGACTGGCAGCGAGAGGGAGAGACTGGCAGCGAGAGGGAGAAGCTGGCAGTGAGAGGGAGAGACTGGCAGCGAGAGGGAGAAGCTGGCAGTGAGAGGGAGAGACTGGCAGTGAGAGAGAGAGACTGGCAGCGAGAGAGAGAGAAAGACTGGCAGCGAGAGGGAGAAGCTGGCAGTGAGAGGGAGAGACTGGCAGCGAAAGGGAGAAGCTGGCAGTGAGAGGGAGAGATTGGCGGCGAGAGAGAGAGACTGGCAGCGAGAAGGAGAGACTGAGGGAGGGAGAGGGAGAGGGAGAGACTGGCAGCGAGAGGAAGAAGCTGGCAGTGAGAGGGAGAGATTGGCAGCGAGAGAGAGAGAGACTGGCAGCGAGAGGGAGAAGCTGGCAGTGAGAGGGAGAGACTGAAGGAGGGAGAGAGAGAGTGAGAGACTGGCAGCGAGAGGAAGAAGCTGGCAGTGAGAGGGAGAGATTGGCGGCGAGAGAGAGAGACTGGCAGCGAGAGGGAGAGACTGGCAGTGAGAGGGAGAGACTGGCAGTGAGAGGGAGAGACTGGCAGTGAGAGGGAGAGACTGGCAGCGAGAGAGAGAGAGAGACTGGCAGCGAGAGGGAGAAGCTGGCAGTGAGAGGGAGAGACTGGCAGCGAGAGGAAGAAGCTGGCAGTGAGAGGGAGAGACTGAGGGAGGGAGAGGGAAAGGGAGAGATTGGCAGCGAGAGGGAGAGAGACTGGCAGCGAGAGGAAGAAGCTGGCAGCGAGAGGGGGAGACTGGCAGCGAGAGGGAGAGACTGGCAGCGAGAGGGAGAGACTGGCAGCGAGAGGGAGAGACTGGCAGCGAGAGGGAGAGACTGGCAGCGAGAGGGAGAGACTGGCAGTGAGAGGGAGAGACTGGCAGCGAGAGTGAGAGACTGGCAGCGAGAGGGAGAGACTGGCAGCGAGAGGGAGAGACTGGCAGCGAGAGGGGGAGACTGGCAGCGAGAGGGAGAGACTGGCAGCGAGAGGGGGAGACTGGCAGTGAGAGGGAGAGACTGGCACTGAGAGGGAGAGACTGGCAGCGAGAGGGAGAGACTGGCAGCGAGAGGGAGAGACTGGCAGCGAGAGGGGAGACTGGCAGCGAGAGGGAGAGACTGGCAGCGAGAGGGGGAGACTGGCAGTGAGAGGGAGAGACTGGCACTGAGAGGGAGAGACTGGCAGCGAGAGGGAGAGACTGGCAGCGAGAGGGAGAGACTGGCAGCGAGAGGGGGAGACTGGCAGCGAGAGGGAGAGACTGGCAGTGAGAGGCAGTCAGTCCCCAGACTCAGCACGCCAGCCGCTCCGCCATTGCAGTGATCGGAGACTACATCGGAGACACCATCGTCACCAAGGGCGTGTCCTATGCCACCAGTGTGGACAAACGCGGCTGATGAAAGAAGCTCTGAGTCGGAACTGTTGCAACTCAACTGTACAAAGCTGTCAGTTAATTTACACTACTTTCTACTAGGAGTAGTGTAAAATGAGCGACTTTTTGTTTTTTTAATTTTAAGTAAGTAGATTTATAAAAGCCTTCTATAGAGGCAGGTACAGCAAGGCTAGGTATCTTTAAAAAAAGAATTACAAGCATCTCTTAAGTCCGTACCACTACTTAGGTTATTTTTTAAAGTTTGCAAAATACCTGTATTTAAAGTGTGACTTCATTTTTACGCTTTATGTGTAATGATAGTAATATGGATGCATTTTTTAGAATTTTCGCTTGCTGTATGGGTTATATATACTACTGTAGAAATTCTTTTTAAGTAGAATTTCCTATATCTCACCATTTGGAGTTCCGAATTTAAAATTAAGCAAGCAGAAAGGAGGCAGAGAGAGAGTTAAAAAAGTAAGGAAGGGACAGACTGACAGTCAGAGACTAGCAGTGAGAGACTGACAGTCAGAGACTGGCAGTGAGAGACTAGCAGTGAGAGACTGGCAGTGAGAGACTGGCACTGAGAGACTGGCACTGAGAGACTGGCACTGAGAGACTGGCAGTGAGAGACTGGTACTGAGAGACTGGCACTGAGAGACTGGCACTGAGAGACTGGCAGTGAGAGACTGGCACTGAGAGACTGGCACTGAGAGACTGGCACTGAGAGACTGACACTGAGAGACTGGCACTGAGAGACTGGCAGGGAGAGACTGGCACTGAGAGACTGGCACTGAGAGACTGACACTGAGAGGCGTCACTATAAAAAAGCGGCAACGCTAGAAATACGGTTGTTGTTTTCTAAATTGATTTCTCAAAAATGTGCTTGTTTGCCCAGCGCTGAATGGAGTTCTGCCATAGACAAAATCGGTTGGAGAAAAATCTCTCGAGAGAAGCCACAATTCAGTGAAACTTCGCTTCCTTGCCAGTCTCCAGTAGCAGTTCATTTAACAATGGCAGCTTGATAAACCTGCGCACTGAACCAGTGGTATTTTTGCCTTAACCTCTGTTTCAACCTCTTTTTCAGTGCTGCAATACAGCTAGCAAATCAAGCAATTGTGAGCTGCAGCCATTTGCCAAAACAATTAATTAAAAACTGTTCGAAGCTCTGCTTGGCAAACCGGGCTTTCAGTGCGCCTGGCAAGCGAAATTGCTTTTGCTAAAAGGCTGATTGAAGAGCGCGGTTAGCATATTTTTCAGAACAATGCTGGCGATGGAGACGCAAAGTCTGACTCTGGATTTTGTGCATTAACAAAAAGGTTTTTTTTTAATTTTCGTTTTTAGTTAAAAAAATTTGGAAACGCAATTATTTAATAGAGAACTTGCGAATGTCATGGCTCATGATGGAGTTGCTGAGATGCCATGGCTCATGATGGAGTTGCTGAGATGCCATGGCTCATGATGGAGTTGCTGAGATGCCATGGCTCATGATGGAGTTGCTGAGATGCCATGGCTCATGATGGAGTTGCTGAGATGCCATGGCTCATGATGGAGTTGCTGAGATGCCATGGCTCATGATGGAGTTGCTGAGATGCCATGGCTCATGATGGAGTTGCTGAGATGCCATGGCTCATGATGGAGTTGCTGAGATGTCATGGCTCATGATGGAGTTGCTGAGATGCCATGGCTCATGATGGAGTTGCTGAGATGCCATGGCTCAAGGGGGAGTTGCTGAGATGCCATGGCTCAAGGGGGAGTTGCTGAGATGCCATGGCTCAAGGGGGAGTTGCTGAGATGTCATGGATCATGATGGAGTTGCTGAGATGTCATGGCTCAAGGGGGAGTTGCTGGTATCTTAGGCTACAAAGCTTGCTAGTGGAACTCGGGGGGGGGGTGATGCTGGAGTTAAGATTGCTAGTGGAACTCGGGGGGATACTGGAGTTAAGATTGCTAGTGGAACTCGGGGGGATACTGGAGTTAAGATTGCTAGTGGAACTCGGGGGGGATACTGGAGTTAAGATTGCTAGTGGAACTCGGGGGGATACTGGAGTTAAGATTGCTAGTGGAACTCGGGGGGGGATACTGGAGTTAAGATTGCTAGTGGAACTCGGGGGATACTGGAGTTAAGATTGCTAGTGGAACTCGGGGGGGGGAATACTGGAGTTAAGATTGCTAGTGGAACTCGGGGGGGGATACTGGAGTTAAGATTGCTAGTGGAACTCGGGGGGATACTGGAGTTAAGATTGCTAGTGGAACTCGGGGGGATACTGGAGTTAAGGTTGCTAGTGGAACTCGGGGGGATACTGGAGTTAAGGTTGCTAGTGAAAAACGAGCCTGTGCTCTTGACGTTGATCTCGCATCCCCTACCCTTGTAGCAGTTTTGCGGGAGCGCAGCCAACAATTATTGAACAACAGCGAGAGGCGCCAGTCAAATCTTTCCCAGCCTCCCCTGGCAACGCCCTCAAGCACATAAAAACCAATTTGCAATTTCTGCTCTGCTTTTAATAATTCTGACAAGGTTAAATTTGCAAGCAGTGAAATTTTAACTACAATGAAGCTGCCGATTCTGCTGCTGCTGCCTCTACCACAAATCCTGCTGGCGTCTCACGGGCTGCAGCGCCAAGCTGAGTTCCGCCGGCTGAGCAGCGCCAACGGCTCGGCAGCGCCGCTGCGCTTTCACTTGAGTTGCGGCAGCTCCGCCATTGACTGCGCAAGTCGCTGCGCTGAGCTGGGCGACTGCTTCGGGTTCGCCTTCGTCAGGCTGCTCTGCCGGCTGTTCACCTTCGGTGCCTTCTTCGACAGCTGGACGGCCTCCGAGCCGGGGACCGCCGTTTTCACCCGGCCGCTCAGTGAGTCTATATGGATATCCTTAGTGCTGAAAGCAATGCATTTCAGGATTGATAAAACCAGCGCCGAGACAAATCTGACCATTCGGCTGACTCTTGAGCACAGTGCAAGCTCGCCAACACTGTACGCAGGCACTCATGCACTCGCTCACACAGGGTGTTACCGTGGCACTTACTTTCTAATAGTCAGGCATTTGCACTCTCTGTGCCTTTGGGCTGGGGGTTGGCGATCATGGCTGTGGATCGCAAGACAACCCACCGGCCAATTTTCATGCACACAAGTCGACGGAATCGATCAGTTATCACTTCAAGCATACAATTTATTAACCTGCTCAGATATGGTCCAGCTGCCGATGCAGAGCTGCTCTCAGAGTTCAGTATACGACGACGGCGTCTGCTCCCGAGCTATCGACGGCAACACTGATCAAGATCTAACCCAAGGCTCCTGTACCCATACCGGCTGCTGGCCCAGTATGCGGCAGTGGTGGACCGCCAACTTCTCTGCTGCATCGTTTGTGTCTTACGTGATCATCTACAACCGGATGGACTGCTGCTCAAAGAGGCTGGACGCATTCTCCATCCTAATGGATGGAGTCAGCTGCGCTGAGAGAAACGAAACGTTCTCATTCTCGGTCGGCAACTTCACGTGCGGCAGATTCGGCAGTCAGCTGACTGTGCTCAACAGCCCGGCAGAGTGCCTGAGCATGTGCGAGCTTAAAGCCTATGGCTTCAGGTTCCCTTGAAATTCAAATTTGCATTGGGATTTTTTTCAGAGATTTATTTATGACTAAAAGTGGAACTTAATCTAGGCGGTCAGGCAATTGTGAGCAAAATATAACGGCCTCATCATAACGCAATCTCTATTGTGAAGCAGACAGGTAGAACCTTTCTGTCAACCTTTTTGTTCTACTTTGATCGCCCCACAGCGGGGCAGAGCAGCTCGCAGCGGCAACCGCATCTGCCTCTCGCGCCCCGACCCCTGGTTCGATTCCCTGTGCAGCCAACATTCATTTGGGGCTTGTGCGCGCGAAATTTGCCGGTGGCTTGTCGTGCGATTCCCACCCATTAGGGCCAATCACACTCTTACTCTCCCCCACTCCCTTCTCTCCCACTCCCAATCTCCCCAACTCCCCTCTCTCCCACTTCCACTCTCCCCCACTCCCCTCTCTCCCACTTCCACTCTCCCCAACTCCCCTCTCTCCGACTCTCACTCACCCCCACTCCCACTCTCCCCCACTCCCTTCTCTCCCACTCCCCTCTTTCCTACTCCCATTCTCCCCCACTCCCTTCTCTCCCACTCCCCTCTTTCCCACTCCCACTCTCCCCTACTCCCTTCTCTCCCACTCCCCTCTTTCCTACTCCCACTCTCTTCCACTCACTTCTCTTCCACTCCCCTCTTTCTCACTCCCACTCTCTTCCACTCCCTTCTCTCCTACTCCCCTCTTTCCTTCTCCCACTCTCCCCCACTCCCTTCTCTCCCACTCCCCTCTTTCCCACTCCCACTCTCCCCCACTCCCTTCTCTCCCACTCCCCTCTTTCCCTCTCCCACTCTCTCCCACTCCCCTCTTTCCCACTCCCACTCTTTCCCACTCCCTTCTTTCTCTCCCACTCCCCTCTTTCCCACTCCCACTCTCCCCCACTCCCTTCCCTCCCACTCCCCTCTCTCCCACTCTCTTCCAATCCCTCACTCCCACTCTCCCACTCCCCTCTCTCTCACTCCCCTCTCTCTACTCCCCTCTCTCCCACTCTCTCCCACTCTCTCCACTCCCCTCTCTCCCATTCCCCCTCTCTCTCCCACTCTCCCTCCCAATCCACTAAGTGAATTTAGTATTCGAACTAGCAATCTACGCCCCCCGTTGGGGAGCCAAAGAAAGAATGTAATGATGTAATGTAGCAAGCAATCCCCCAGACAGCAAGCATCACTTTCCCACTCCCACTCTCTTCCACCCCCTTCTCTACCACTCCTCATCTATGATTGATGCAACTTTTTCATTTTTAGTATATTAGATTTACCGACTGCATTACTTAAAAGTAGCAAAGTCAGCGGTGGATTATTAAATTTTATATATGCTCATAAGTTTCTATTATACTCGTATATTTTCCTGCCAATTAGTGAACCAGCGCGTGAGCACGAGCAATGCAGACAGGCAATTCAGAAATGTTGTTTTAGAACTTCGGTGCGCTGGGACTGCGTTATCTACTATTAAACTTGACTTTGTATTGCGTAGAGACTTGACAATAGCTTGAGAAGCCCCTAGCAGATAAAGAACAGACTTAGTTACACAGCTTAGAGACTCAGGGGTCGTACTATAAAGCTGTCGTAGCGTAAGTTCGATCGTACGTCGGAACTTTTACACTGCGGAGATAGGAGCTAAGAATGATCTTATCTTACGATGGCTTTATAGAATGGGCCCTCAGTGAGTTGAAGCAGGGGAGCGCAGAGAAAGAGCTGAAAGCGCATGCAATTACAAATTTGTTTCTAACGTGGACAGCTGAAGCAGAGGGGGCCGGAAAATTCTACTACTTTGCTGGAGACCATTTTTTACCATAAAAGTTCCAATAATCCCACATTTTGGACTTCTGAATTCCACTTATCGAGCTGCCATTGCTGCATGAGCTGCTACTGGAGACTGGCAAGGAAGCGAAGTTCCAGCGATGTCCCAGCTGCTTCTGTCTCTGTAGTCCAGCTTTTCTAGACGGGTTCTTCTCAACCGATTTTGTCTATGGCAGAACTCCATTCAGCGCTGGGCAAACAAGCACATCTTTGAGAAATCCATTTAAAAAACAACAACCGTATTTCTAGCGTTGCCGCTTTATTATAGTGACACCTCTCAGTGCCAGTCTCTCAGTGCCAGTCTCTCAGTGCCAGTCTCTCAGTGCCAGTCTCTCAGTGCCAGTCTCTCAGTGCCAATCTCTCAGTGCCAGTCTCTCAGTGCCAGTCTCTCAGTGCCAGTCTCTCAGTACCAGTCTCTCACTGCCAGTCTCTCAGTGCCAGTCTCTCAGTACCAGTCTCTCAGTACCAGTCTCTCACTGCCAGTCTCTCCCTGCCAGTCTCTCACTGCCAGTCTCTCAGTACCAGTCTCTCAGTGCCAGTCTCTCAGTGCCAGTCTCTCAGTACCAGTCTCTCAGTGCCAGTCTCTCACTGCCAGTGTCATGGCAACACCCCATTTAGAGATCTAACTGCTTCTTCAGAGACCGAAATCCGGTCTCTGCGGGGAAGTTCGCACTTGCAGCGACCTTCAACTTCAGCTGTCCTGAGTAGAAGTCCTTGACACTGGTTTAGTTTTGGATTTTGAAGCAGTGCTGAATGCTTGTCATATATGAGGTTGCAAGTAGCCTATTTAGGCGCGTACTAACCGCGACAAACTCTGCTTAACTTGCAGCAGAAGCTCTTAAAACTAGCTATTGAGAGTTTTTCGCGTCTTATCCCATTTTGCTAGGCAAATTTAGCAATGCTGCTGAGCTGCTCCAGCTGACTCCTCAAGCCTGAATTCCCTTGAGGAACTCAGCCTCCATCAGCTCGGCTGCCGACTGCCTCTGGCTTCGATCTTTGGCAGTGCAACGACTGTAGAAATCCTTCAGCTCTAGCGAGGTGCCATCTGGAAGTTCCGGCGCCCCAGCCCTCTCTAACTGCAGCGCCATCTGAAGGAAGTTCACAGCGGTGGAGTAGGGTCTCGAACCCGATGCCATCTGGTACACTGAGCAGCCGAACGCCCAGATGTCCGATTTGCGGCTGTACCGCGGACCAGCCGCTGGGTCATCTGGCGACAGCAGCTCCGGCGCTAGAAAGTTCAGCGTGCCCTTTGGCGAAGAAGTAGACGCTGTCACGTGACTGACAGCTTGTTCAAGTTTGATTGACAGGCCGAAATCGATTAATTTTATGCGCTTGTCAGCTAAGCACACAATCATATTGCTGCAGTTGATGTCTCTGTGTATCACCGGCGGCTCCCGGCCGTGCATGTAGCTCAGGGCGCTGCAGATCTGCCGGGGTGGGTGCGCCGGAGTCATTGAAGGTCATTCTAACTGCTTCTTTTAATTCGTTCATGATGACGGATACTGATGCCATTCATTGATCAGATCGTGGTGCCACTTATTGAACAGATCCTGTCGCTATTCATTGATCAGATCCTGGTGACATTCATTGATCAGATCCTGGTGACATTCATTGATCAGATCCTGGTGCCATTCATTGATCAGCTCGTGGTGCCATTCATTGATCAGATCCTGGTGACATTCATTGATCAGATCCTGGTGACATTCATTGATCAGATCCTGGTGACATTCATTGATCAGATCCTGGTGCCATTCATTGATCAGATCCTGGTGCCATTCATTGATCAGATCCTGGTGCCATTCATTGATCAGATCGTGGTGCCATTCATTGATCAGATCCTGGTGACATTCATTGATCAGATCCTGGTGACATTCATTGATCAGATCCTGGTGCCATTCATTGATCAGATCCTGGTGCCATTCATTGATCAGATCCTGGTGCCATTCATTGATCAGATCGTGGTGCCATTCATTGATCAGATCCTGGTGACATTCATTGATCAGATCCTGGTGACATTCATTGATCAGATCCTGGTGCCATTCATTGATCAGATCCTGGTGCCATTCATTGATCAGATCGTGGTGCCATTCATTGATCAGATCCTGGTGACATTCATTGATCAGATCCTGGTGACATTCATTGATCAGATCCTGGTGCCATTCATTGATCAGATCCTGGTGCCATTCATTGATCAGATCCTGGTGCCATTCATTGATCAGATCGTGGTGCCATTCATTGATCAGATCCTGGTGCCATTCATTGATCAGATCGTGGTGCCATTCATTGAACAGATCCTGGTGCCATTCATTGATCAGATCCTGGTGACATTCATTGATCAGATCCTGGTGCCATTCATTGATCAGATCGTGGTGCCATTCATTGAACAGATCCTGGTGCCATTCATTGATCAGATCCTGGCGGCACTTCTTAATCATATTTTGGCACCCCTTGTTCTCATTCCCAGAATCTTACCTGTGCGGTGAACTTCTTAATAACAGCTTCATCAAGAGGCTTGCTGTCGATAAAAGTCTCCAAGCTGCAACCGTCCAGCAGCTCCATGAACAGGACAATCTTGGCGGACTCAAGCTGGCAATGTGAAAGAATCTCACGATATTCGGATGGTCCAGCAGACAGAGGTTTCTCTCGCTCTCCACTACCCTTTCGACCTCTTTGGCTTTGAGATCGTCCTGCATCTGCTGATGCTGCAGCTGCACTGGCAGCTGGATGGTTTTGGCAGCGCAGCGGAACCGGATATCGGTGAGAACTTCGTGCACCTCGCCGAATCCTCTGCGGCCTAGCAGACGTTTGTTGTCCCAGGTGTGGCGGAATGGCCGGCTGCAAAATGAAACTTATCTTCTTTCAGGAGCTTATTTTTGGAAAACTTGAGAAACTAATGTTTCTGGAAAAATTTTCTGCTCTTACGAATCAAGTTTGACGCCGTCAAAGTAGTTCCTGCCTTCGTACCTGCGGTTGATGGGGCAATAGGAAAGTCCTTTAGTTCCCGCATACTTCAGGTAATGTCTTATAATTTAGGTCCCACAGCCTTCAGCTCCTGAGGTCCCACACCCTTCAGCTCCTGAGTTCCCACACTCTTCAGCTCCTGAGCCCCCACATCCTTCAGGTCCTGAGGTCCCACACCCTTCAGCTCCTCAAGTCCCACATCCTTCAGGTCCTCAGGTCCCACACCCTTCAGCTCCTGAGATCCCACACCCTTCAGCTCCAGAGTTCCCACACTCTTCAGCTCCTGAGCCCCACATCCTTCAGGTCCTGAGGTCCCACACCCTTCAGCTCCTCAAGTCCCACATCCTTCAGGTCCTGAGGTCCCACACCCTTCAGCTCCTGAGATCACACACCCTTCAGGTCCTCAGGTCCCACACCCTTCAGCTCCTGAGTTCCCACACTCTTCAGCTCCTGAGCCCCACATCCTTCAGGTCCTGAGGTCCCACACCCTTCAGCTCCTCAAGTCCCACATCCTTCAGGTCCTCAGGTCCCACACCCTTCAGCTCCTGAGTTCCCACACTCTTCAGCTCCTGAGCCCCCACATCCTTCAGGTCCTGAGGTCCCGCACCCTTCAGCTCCTGAGATCACACACCCTTCAGCTCCTGAGTTCCCACACACATCCTTCAGGTCCTGAGGTCCCACACTCTTCAGCTCCTGAGCCCCCACATCCTTTAGCTCCTGAAATCCCACCACTCACTCCAGCAGCAGCTCGGCCAGGTCGCTGCTCCTGTGCTCCCTGGCCAAGTCCAGCGCTGTTCGCCCCTTCCAGTCTTTGAGGCTCCAATCGGCGCCAGCCGCTAGCAGAGCGGCGCCAACAGCCGCGCCGGCCGATCAACAGCCGCCAGCATCAGCGCAGTGCTCGAGTTGAGATTCGGAGCATTCACCGGAGCGCCAGCCTCCACCAGAGATGAAGCTGCCACGAAATTGCCTCCGCTAGCAGCCAAATGCAGGCAGTTGCCCGAGAACATGTTGCTGGCACAGGTGGGGTCGCCCAGCTGCACCAGGTGGTCCCACAGGTCCACGCTGTCTAGATCCGGGTTCCCTGCCGCCCACATCAGCACCGTCCGGCCCTCGGCGTCCGGCAAGTCGCAGCTGTCTGCCGACGCCAAATTTTTAAGGCCAGTTGAATCGCCCTTCTTGGCGAGTGAAATCAGCTGATCGCGGATGGCCGCATCCTGGATTGACGACGGATTGTATAGCGAAATATTTCACTAAATGGCGCTTGAAACACAGGTAATGAATGAGTACAGGTAACTTACAGAATGAGACAAGCCGGAGAGCTCGATTCCCCTTAGTAGGAGCTGCGTCTCCCTGAAACAGAGAGTTGGATTGGCAGAAATCCGGCTTGTGCTACTTTAAGTAGAAACCTTTTAGTCTTGAGATGGACGGTTATGGTCTGTTGTATAAGGTGGTTGGTTCTGTAGGGTGGTGGGTGCTCTCGGTGGTGGGTGCTGTGGGCTGGATGGGTTCTGTGGGGTGGTGGGTTGTGTGGGGTGGTGGGTGCTGTGGGGTTCTGCGGGGTGGTGAGTGTTGTGGAGTGGTGGGTGATGTGGGGTTCTGCGGGGTGGTGGGTGTTGTGGAGTGGTGGGTGCTGTGGGGTTCTGTGGGGTGGTGGGTTCTGTGAGGTGTTGGGTTCTGCGGGGTGGTGGGTTCTGTGGGGTGGTGGGTGCTGTGGGTGGTGGGTGCTGTGGGGTGGGTGGGTGCTGTGAGGTGAATCGACCAGCTCTTTCACACCAGCAGCAAATTCCGCAGCCTCTGCCTTACCGCTGGATATCTTTAGCCAGTTCTGGGTGACCGCAGCGAGCCGCCACACCCATGGCAGTGCGGTCGTCAAGATCCGTCAGCTTCAGCAGCCGCTTTCGAGTCTTGTCGGCCTGCCTCTCGCAGTCGCCGCAGTGCCTGGTCTCACGCAGCAGGTGCAGAAGGTGCTTGGCGCACCTGCGGCTGCCAGACCGCGCCGCCTCAGTCAGCGGGGCGGCGCCTTGCTTGTTCTGCAGCCACTTGGCGTCGAACCGGAGTAGAGCCAGCACTCGCAGGTGGTCCCGCCTGGCCGCCAGGTGCGCCGCCATGTTGCCAGCCTCGTCCTTCGCTGTCGGGTCCGCGCCCAGGTGTAGCAAGTACTCGATGCACTTTGCTGCCTCCGGTGTTGAGCCGGAGGAGTCGGCCGCCCACATGAGGACGGTGCGGCCGGTCTGGTCGGTGGCCGCCGCCAGCTGAGGAGTCAGGCGCTGACGGAGCTCGCTGAAGTCGCCTTTGACAATCAGCTGGGCGATCGACTGAAATGCGGTGGTTGATTTTGCATCAGATGTTGCCAAGTCTCTAATTCGGAGTTGAGAGGTTATAAAACCCCAGAAACCCACACCCAGAACCCCACACCCAGAATCCCACACCCCAGAATCCCACACCCAGAATCCCACACCCCAGAATCCCACACCCCAGAATTCCACACCCCAGAATCCCACACCCCAGAATCCCACAGCCCAGAATCCCACACCCAGAATCCCACACCCAGAATCCCACACCCCAGAATCCCACACCCAGAATCCCACACCCCAGAATCCCACCCCAGAATCCCACACCCCAGAATCCCACACCCCAGAATCCCACATACAATAATTCCACACCCCAGAATCCCACCCCAGAATCCCACACCCCAGAATCCCACACCCCAGAATCCCACACCCCAGAATCCCACACCCCAGAATCCCACATACAATAATTCCACACCCCAGAATCCCACCCCAGAATCCCACACCCCAGAATCCCACACCCAGAATCCCACACCCCAGAATCCCACCCCAGAATCCCACACCCCAGAATCCCACATACAATAATTCCACACCCCAGAATCCCACCCCAGAATCCCACACCCCAGAATCCCACATACAATAATTCCACACCCCAGAATCCCACCCCAGAATCCCACATACAATAATTCCACACCCCAGAATCCCACCCCAGAATCCCACACCCCAGAATCCCACACCCAGAATCCCACACCCCAGAATCCCACACCCCAGAATCCCACATACAATAATTCCACACCCCAGAATCCCACATTCTGGAGAATTCCCCAGAATCCCACACCCAGAATCCAACACCCCAGAATCCCACAAATTATTACCTTTAAATCGTTACCAATCGTTGCCATTGCTGCAGGTAATCGTTTGCTGTAAAAGCAAGAAGCAAAACCGTAGTTTTTATTATAAAATTTCACAGGCCAAGAAAGCGTGCAGCAGGCAGTTTAAAACCTCAAGCTTGCACAAGAATTTATAGCCATTGTAATGATCTTAAATATATTTTGTTTCCACTCTTACTACTAGATAAGTAGAAAGGAAATATTGCTTCAAAAAAAAAAAAAAAAAACAAAAAACTGTTTTAACTTTGTTGTACTAGCGAACTAGCTCGTGTTCATGAATATTAATAGTAATATTAATATTATTTGATTTCACTTATTCTAATGAGCAAATTTGCAACCGACAGCTCAGCTGCAGCTATTGCGCGGCGCATCTGAAGGCTGTTCAGTCCAAGGACTGGGTGGTTGCCACACACACCCTCAATGATCTCAGCTAATGCTGGCACCCATTTTACATCTGGGTAAACTGAAGCAATGCAGAGTTAAGTGCCTTGCTCAAGGACACAAATTGTTCCAGTGGAATCGGGAATCGAACCCCCGACCTTCAAGTCGTGAGTCCGACGCTCTAACCACTAGACTACAACCCCTCACAAACAAGAGGTTGTGGTTGTGAATATAGTATAGCAGGCATTTTTATAGTGTGAGGTGTGGGCGTGCGGAGTGAGGTGGGTATGTGGAGTGAGGTGGGTGTGCGGATTGAGGTTGGTGTGTGTAGTGAGGTGGGTGTGCGGATTGAGGTTGGTGTGTGTAGTGAGGTGGGTGTGCGGATTGAGGTTGGTGTGTGTAGTGAGGTGGGTGTGCGGATTGAGATAGGTGTGTGAAGTGAGGTGGGTGTGTGGATGGAGGTGGGTGTGCGGATTGAGATGGGTGTGCGGAGTGTGCGGATTTAGGTGGTGTGTGGAGTGAGGTGGGTGTGAGAAGTGAGGTGGAATCATTAATTGAAAATTGAATTTCAATAAAAAACTCGTTAACTGAAGAATGCAGAGTGTGCACTTTAGTCCATGGCAGAGACAGCAGTGATTAAGTTCATCTAGATTCTAGGTCGCATAGCATTTTTTAATCTGCTTTCGTGGTGAATTACACTCAGTGGCTTTTAAGTCCCGAAATCGAACTTGCAATTGAATCAAACAACAAGAAGGAAATGCGCGCCATCACTCAGTTGCTTCTGGTCAGCTGTCTGGTGCTGATCGCAGCAGCTGGTCTGAGCGAGGCCTGCCTAGCCCGTAAGTGGAGCCGCTTCGATTGACCTGTTTCGAGTTTAGGTATATATACGAGCTATATATATATATATATATCCGATTTTCCTGATTTTTTTGAAAAAAAGAGACTGATTGGGTGGGTGTCCAATGTATGAAAAGTTGAAGGAAATCAAAGGTCAGAAGGTCAACTCCGCCCCCTCTATCCACACTACGAATAATCAACTCCGCCCCCTCTATCCACACTGCGAACAATCCAATCCGCCCCTCTATCCACACTGCGAACAATCCAATCCGCCCCCTCTATCCACACTGCGAACAATCCAATCCGCCCCCTCTATTTACACTGCGAACAATCCAATCCGCCCCTCTATCCACACTGCGAAAAATCAAATCCGCCCCCTCTATCCACACTGCGAACAATCCAATCCGCCCCCTCTATCCACACTGCGAGTCATGAAATGTCTCATCATGCTCAAAGTCAACTCCCGCTACCCCCCCCCCCCTCTGTCTGCAGCCATACTCGGTGCGGTAGGCGGCAAGCTGCATAAAATTATAGCAAAGAAGATCAAGTACGTCATCAAAGGCTGAGTTCAGAGACTGACCAGCTGCACAAGATTCTGCTGTTCCAAAATTTACGGCATGTTTTCAACTTTTTTGTCACGAGGAAAATCACTTTGCTTGTGTATTTCTGTTTAAGAAGCAAACAAAGAGCTTATTAGCCGATTTTGTTTCAGTCTTGTTTTGATACGCAACACGGACTGTAGTGTAGGGGCGTGTGTAAGTGCATAGCATGTTTATTTTAGCATGGGTTCAGCTGTCCACACTGTACCAGCCTGTTTACTGCAGGCATAAATACATTGCTATTAGATGTACAATTGTTTTGCTTTATCTTTTGCTGCTGTGTGGAGATCGGTGTAAACTGTGAATATACGTGTTAACACTACTTAGAGTAGCTAGATAGTAGCTATGCAAGAATAATCAAAGTTGGATTAATGTATGAGAGTTTAGATCAGAATGGCAATGTTAGATTGTATAGTATTCAACGAAGTTGTATACTATACAGAACAAGTGCATTGTACTTATACTTTCACTCAGCACGCAGTCATTATTCCACACTTTGCGGCCATTATTACACACTTTTGCGGTCATTATTCCACACTTTTTATCATGCTTCAATTGGCTGTTTTAAGAGTTATTTTACCCATAGACCACTGAGTTGTGTGTCTTAGTTTGACCATAGACACCGTGTGATGAGTGCTGGTTTTGCTTGCGTCTTTTAAGAAATCAGAAAAGCGAGTAGTGAGAGAAAAAGCTATTTGTCTTGTCAAACAACTATGGCTGGTGCATCTCGTCAA
The DNA here is from genome assembly GCA_002269645.1 of Macrostomum lignano. Taxonomy (NCBI): domain Eukaryota; kingdom Metazoa; phylum Platyhelminthes; family Macrostomidae; genus Macrostomum; species Macrostomum lignano. Next base: position 145,026 of record NIVC01000089.1, on the reverse strand, counting down.
ACAGCCGCGCTTATTAATTGGAAAAATCTTCTTGTCGACGACTGAACGAACCGTGCGGCGCAAATTCGACCATGCAGTCTTCAACGCCTCGACGGCTATAAGCGATGCCTCAAAGCGGCCAAGATTTAGTCGAGCAGTCGACAGTCCCAAAGAATCCCAGCTTGGATACTGCGGTACCAAAGAAGCTCATCAGACGAAGCTTATCAGTCGTAAGCCAACCAAGACGTGCATCTTTCAAATGGTAAGTTCGGCAACTATACCTGTATTTCTCTTTTATAGAAAACATTCAAAATAGACAACTCCTTTTGCAGTGCCAAATCATCAGGCTAAAGTGTCGAGCATCTTTGAGAACTGCGGCTTTGAGAACTGCATGTTCAATCCAAATGTCAATGGTACACATCAAAACTGTGGAATAATGGCCAAAATATTTTGTTATTACGTCTGGGCAAAAGTATAATTACAATGGAGTCTGTGAGGCGGGTGGGGATCCGGATTGGGAAGAGGATGAGATGAGGACGGGGATGGGGTGGCATGAGACTGCCTCATGATTAGGGCTGTGAAATATGTACTAAAGCATACGAAATAAACAAGCAAGTTAATGACTAATGATGCTCTAAGTAGCTCTCTAAATCTTCAAGAACATTCCCATATACCACTGACACATTCCTATATTCTACTAACACATTCCCACATCCTACTGACACATTCCCACATCCCACTGACACATTTCCACATCCCACTGACACATTCTCATATCGCGAACGGTTGCGCGCCAACTCGAGGAACAGTCTGGCGCGCGGCGCGCTGTCTAACAGGAGTAAAATGGGGTGGTTTTTAGCTGATTGGAGTGGTTGTTGGCGGATTGGGGTGGTCATTGGCGGAGTGGGGTAGTTGTTGGCGAAGTGGGGTGGTTGTTGGCGAAGTGGGGTGGTTGTTGGCGGAGTGGGGTGGTTGTTGGCGGAGTGGGATGGTTGTTGGCGGAGTGGGGTGGTTGTTGGCGAAGTGGGGTGGTTGTTGGCGGAGTGGGGTGGTTGTTGGCGGAGTGGGGTTGTTGTTGGCGGAGTGGGGTGGCTGTTGGCAGAGTTGGCCGTGGTTGTTGGCGGAGTGGAGTGGTTGTTGGCAGAGTTGGCCATGGTTGGCCCTCGGCGTTCGGCAAGTGGCAGCTGTTCGCCGAAACCAACTTTTTAAAGCCAGTTGAATCGCCCTCTTGGCGAGTAAAATTAGCTGATCGCGGATGACCGCGTCCTGATTGATGACGGATTGTATAGCAAAATAATTCATTAAGTATGATCGAACTAATTACTTCTATATTAATAATGAGCACAGCTAGGTAACTTATAGAAGGGGACAAGCCGGAGAGCTCGATTCTCCTCAGTACGAGCAGCGTCTCCCTGCAACAGGGAGCTGGATTGGCAGAAATCCGGCTTGTGCTACTTTAAGTACGAGAGAAATTAAACCGTAATGCAGTTTACCGCAATGCAAACAAACAGGCCTTCAAATAATTGAGCAATATTTACTAGTGTCTGCGTCCTGATACAACGGTAATTTCAAGTCGTCCTTGCCTTTAGTCTGTAGCTGGACAGATATGGTGTTCAGTTGCTTGGGATGGTTGGTTCTGTGGGGTGGTTGGTTCTGTGGGGTGGTTGGTTCTGCGGGGTGGTTGGTTCTGTGGGGTGGTTGGTTCTGCGGGGTGGTTGGTTCTGTGGGGTGGTTGGTTCTGTGGGGTGGTGGGTGCTGTGGAGTGGTGGGTGCTGAGGCCAGAGGGTGCTATGGGGTAGTGGGTGTGTGGCACGCACAAGTCATACTATTGACCATCTCTTTCACACGATCACACGAGCAGCCGCAGCCTCTGTCTTACCGATGGATATCCTTAGCCAGTTCTGGGAGACCGTGTAGAGTATTCAGCTTTCTCAAAATTCCATAAAATTGTTAACGTACTACTAAAATGTGACCTGTTGACATTTACGAAAAAGTGATGGACGACTTCGAAGGAGTTTCATTTGCCTATAAATACAAGTGGTCCGAAGCGGACCAGGAGCCAAGAAACTTTCCAGCAGGAGAAGCTCCGAAGAGGAAGCCATCAGAGGGACTTCCTGGACCAAGTCGAGAATCGGCTGAGTTCTTGCGGTAAGCCTTACTCATTTGCGCCCGTTGTTTGAGACGTCTCACCTTGAGTTTAGTTTGAGTCTGTTGAGACTCTTGAGTCTATTGAGACTCCATTGGTTGCAGTCTCCAGAAGGACTGCCCCTGATAGATCTTAAAAGACTATCAGTAGTTTCCGGAGCTATACCTAGAGTGCGTTAAGGCACTGCTAGAAGGAGTAGGCTTATACGATACCGCAGTTTGGCGCAGGGATCCCATTGTTAATTGGAAGCTTCCCATTGGTCCGAACGACAGATACCGGCCGGAGATACTTCAGACGAAGAACAGAAAATCTGACCTGGTCTACACACACACTGCGACTAGAAGTCGACAAGATCTGAAACGAGATCTACGCTGAGAACCTCTCAAGAAGAAACTAATCCGGATTCAAGGTAATTAAATACCTTCAGTTGACTTACTGGGTTGCCTTAGCTACAGAGCTAGAAGTGATTGTTCTTTGATTACCGAAAGTCGGGTAATAAAGAACACATCAACCGCAGCGAGCCGCCACACCCATGGCAGTGCGGTCGTCAAGATCCGTCAGCTTCAGCAGCCGCTTTCGGGTCTTGTCGGCCTGCCTCTCGCAGTCGCCGCAGTGCCTGGCCTCGCGCAGCAGGTGCAGAAGGTGCTTGGCGCACCTGCGGCTGCCAGACCGCGCCGCCTCAGTCAGCGGGGCGGCGCCTTGCTTGTTCTGCAGCCACTTGGCGTCGAACCGGAGTAGAGCCAGCACTCGCAGGTGGTCCAGCCTGGCCGCCAGGTGCGCCGCCGTGTTGCCAGAATCCCACACCCCAGAATCCCACATGCAATATCCCACACACAAAATCCCACACCTCAGAATCCCGCACCCAGAATTCTACACATAATAATCCCACACACAGTGATCGCACACACAATAATCCCATACAATGATCCCACACACAATAATCCCACACATAATAATCCCACAAACAACAATCTCACACACAAAAATCCCACACAATAATCCCACACACAATAATCCCACACATAATAATCCTACAAACAACAATCTCACACACAATAATCCTAACACACAATAATCCAACACACAACAATCCCAACACAATAATCTGACACACAATGATCCCAAACCCCAGAATTCCATGTGGGGTGGGTGAACAGAAGTGAGGTGGGTGTCAGGTGGGGTGGGTCAGTGTGGGAGGGAGGTGGGTGTGGGAGGGAGGTGGGTGTGGGAGGGAGGTGGGTTTGTGAGGGAGGTGGGTGTGGGAGGGAGGTGGGTTTGTGAGGGAGGTGGGTGTGGGAGGAAGATGGGTGTGGGAGGGAGATGGGTTTGTGAGAGAAGTGGGTTTGTGAGGGAGGTGGGTGTGGTAGGGAGTGGGTGTGGGAGGGAGTGGGTGTGGGAGGGAGGTGGGTGTGGGAGGGAGGTGGGTGTGGATGGAAATGTTAGTTGAAAAAGGATTTCAATGCAATTAAGTCTCATTAACTGAAGAATGAGGCGTATGCACTTTAGTCTATGGCAGAGACAGCAGTGATTAAGTTCAACTGGCGCCACATTGCATTTATTTTTAATCTGCACTTCGTGGTGAATAACACTCGTAGGCTTAAGTCTCAAATTTGCATCTTGAATTGAAGCATCAAAACAGGAATTACGAGCGTAGATGCGCGCCATCACTCAGTTGCTTCTGGTCAGCTGTCTGGTGCTGATTGCAGCAGCTGGTCTGAGCGAGGCCTGTCTAGCCCGTAAGTGGAGCCGCTTCTTGGGTGGTCTCTTCAAGTTTAGGTATATTATAATAAAATATATTATTTCAGATTTTCCGGATTTTATGAAACTTCCAGTGACTGACTCGGTGCCCAATGTGAAAAAAATTCAAGAAATCAATTAGGTCAAAAAATCCTAAACGACCCCCAAAATCCACACCGTAAAAAATCGAATCCGCCCCCTCTATCCACACCGTAAGCAATCAAATCCGCCCCTACATCCACACCGTAAGCAATCAAATCCGCCCCTACATCCACACACCGCAAGAGATCAAATCTGCCCCTCTATCCACACCGCAAGCGATCAAATCTGCCCCTCTATCCACACCGCGCAAGCAATCAAATCCGCCCCTCTATCCACACCGCGCAAGCAATCCAATCCGCCCCTCTATCCACACTGCAAGCAATCAAATCCGCCCCTCTATCCACACAGCAAGCAATCAAATCCGCCCCTCTATCCACACCGCGCAAGCAATCAAATCCGCCCCTCTATCCACACAGCAAGCAATCAAATCCGCCCCTCTATCCACACTGCAAGCAATCAAATCCGCCCCTCTATCCACACAGCAAGCAATCAAATCCGCCCCTCTATCCACACTGCAAGCAATCAAATCCGCCCCTCTATCCACACTGCAAGCAATCAAATCCGCCCCTCTATCCACACTGCGAGTCATGGAAGTGCCTCATCATGCTCAAAACCAACTCCCGCTACCCCACCTCTGTCTGCAGCCATATTCGGTGCGGTGGGCGGCAAGCTGCATAAAGTGATAGCAAAGAAGATCAAGAAAATCAAGTTCCGAGGCTGACCAACTGCACAAGATTCTGCTGTTCCAAAAAGTCCGGCATGTTGTCAACTTTTTCACGAGGAAAATCACTTCTTGTGTACCGTATTTCTGTTTAAGAAGAAAACAAGAGCTTATCAGCTGATTTTGTTTCAGTCTTATTGCTGAACGCAACATGTACTGTAGAGGCGCATGTAAATGCATAGCATGTATCGTATTCTAGCATGGCATCAGCTGTGCACACTGTACCAGCCTGTTTACTGCAGGCATAAATACATTGCTATTAGATGTACAATTGTTTTGCTTGCCTTTTGCTGCTCAAAGTTTTTCAGTTGTGTACAGGAGGTCGGTGTGTAAACTGTGAATATATGTGCTAGCACTACTTAAAGTAGCTGGATCGCAGCTATGCAGCAATAAAAATGTTGGATAAAGGAATGAGAGTTTAGATCAGAATGGCAATTGAGCTTGTGAGGCGGTGGGGATGAAGATGGGGATGAGGATGGGGATGGGGATGAGGATGGGGATGAGGATAGGGATGAGGATAGTGATATAGGATGAGGATGGGGATGAGGGCGAGGATGAGGATGGGGATGAGGGCGAGGATGAGGATGGGGATGAGGGCGAGGATGAGGATGGGGATGAGGGCGAGGATGAGGATGGGGATGAGGGCGAGGATGAGGATGAGGATGGGGATGAGGATGGGGATGAGGATGGGGATGAGGATGGGGATGAGGATGGGGATGAGGATGGGGATGAGGATGAGGATGAGGATGGGATGAAGATGGGGATGAGGATAGAGATATAAGTCGAGGATGAGGATGGGGATGAGGATGGGGATGCGGATGGGGATGAGGATGAGGATGAGGATGGGGATGAGGATGGGGATGAGGATGGGGATGAGGATGCGGATGGGGATGAGGATGGGGATGGGGATGGGGATGAGGATGAGGATGAGGATGAAGATTGCCATATCTTTCGGTTGAGCTTTCGGTTATATACATTCAGCAAGCCTCTTACTTGTCTTATGGGACTGATGGAGAAGAATAATCGAAATAACTGATAAAATCTGTGTAACCATACACTTATAGGAATGCATCTAATAAATTACTCAGTGCATGCTCAGAATGAAGAAGAAATTAACAGACGATATAAACCAACAAACTAAAGCGAGAAGCTCTCGGCTAATAACGGAGAACAGAAAAGACAGAAAAGACAAAAGCAAAAAACTGCATATTATGCATGTAGATGATACTTCAAATGTGCACACGTTGAACTTATGAGTATGTTATTTTTGATGTACTAGCTCGTACATGCACGAGTATGTAGTACATGTGGGGGTGGATGTTGGGGTGGGGTGGGGTGAGGGTGAGGGAGTAAGCTGGGTGTGGGAGTGAGGTGGGTGTCGGAGTGAGGTGCTTGTTGGAGTGAAGTGGGTGAGGGGGTAAGCTGGTTGTGGGAGTGAGATGGGTGTGGAAGTGAGGTGGGTGAGGGAGTGAGGTGGGTGAGGGAGTGAGGTGGGTGTAGGAGTGAGGTGGGTGTAGGAGTGAGGTGGGTGTGGGAGTGAGGTGGGTGTAGGAGTGAGGTGGGTGTAGGAGTGAGGTGGGTGTAGGAGTGAGGTGGGTGTAGGAGTGAGGTGGGTGTAGGAGTGAGGTGGGTGTAGGAGTGAGGTGGGTGTGGGAGTGAGGTGGGATTGGTATAAAAAATACAAGTCAAGAATATTGTTGGACATGAAGAGCAGCGGTGTAAAATGTGTCTGAATCAGTGGTTAACTCAAGCTATTTATATTGCTTCTGGCATCAACTTAGCCGTCAGCTTGCTGCTCCTGCTGCTGCTCTCTCTTCTTTGCTCCCGATGTGGTCGCGGGCAGCCAGCGAGACTCGAGCGACATGAGGTCCTCTTCCCTGAGAGCCAGCATGCTCGGCCTCGAGTGTCGCTGCTGCTGCAGCTGCCCGCGGCCCGGCAGGCTGGCCTTGCGCAGGCTGTGGCTCTGCCCGATGCTCAGGTGGCCCTCGGCGATCAGGCCGGTGAAAATCAGGTCGATGATCTTCGGATCCTCAGCGGCGGATGTCTGAGATGAGGATGGGAACGAGAATGGGATTGATGATGGGGATGAGGATGGGGTGAGGATGGGGATGAGGATGGGGATGGGGATTAGGATGAGGATAAGGATGGGGGTGAGGACGGGGATGAGGATGGCATGAGACTGCCTCATGATTAGGGTTGTGAAATATGTACTAAAGCATATGAAATAAGCAAGCAAGTTAATGACTAATGATGCTCTAAGTAGCTCTCTAAATATTCAAACACTCCCATATCCCACTGACACATTCCCATATCCCACTGACCCATTCCCATATCCCACTGACACATTCCCATATCCCACTGACCCATTCCCATATCCCACTGACCCATTCCCATATCCTACTGACCCATTCCCATATCCTACTGACACATTCCCATATCCTACTGACACATTCCCATATCCTACTGACACATTCCCATATCCTACTGACACATTCCATATCCTACTGACCCATTCCCATATCCTACTGACCCATTCCCATATCCTACTGACACATTCCCATATCCTACTGACACATTCCCATATCCTACTGACACATTCCCATATCCTACTGACACATTCCCATATCCTACTGACACATTCCCATATCCTACTGACACATTCCCATATCCTACTGACACATTCCCATATCCTACTGACACATTCCCATATCCTACTGACCCATTTCCATATCCTACTGACACATTCCCATATCCCACTGACACATTCCCATATCCCACTGACATATTCCCATATCCCACTGACCCATTCCCATATCCCACTGACCCATTCCCATATCCTACTGACCCATTCCCATATCCTACTGACCATTCCCATATCCTACTGACACATTCCCATATCCTACTGACACATTCCCATATCCTACTGACCCATTTCCATATCCTACTGACACATTCTCGTAGGAATACTGACCCATTCCCATATCCTACTGACCCATTCCCATATCCTACTGACACATTCCCATATCCTACTGACACATTCCCATATCCTACTGACCCATTTCCATATCCTACTGACACATTCTCGTAGGAATACTGACACATTCCCAATATCCAACTAGCTGACACATTCCGGTGCAAGTGAAAAATAAAAAAGTATCAAAATTATTCCGGCTCGCCATCCGCTGGTGATCCCCGCTCACCACGAAGTGCCGACAGCGGAACTGGCTGCTGAGAATCTCCATCTCGGCCTTGTTGTTGCCGTGGCCGCAGTAGGCCAGATCCGTCTTGTTGCCGACCAGCACGGCTGGCAGGCGGCGCTCCTTGGCTGAGCCAGCCGAAATCGCGGCGTTGTCGCGAACGGTGCGCGCCAACTCGAGGAACAGTCTGGCGCGCGGCGCGCTGTCTAACAGGGTGACGTCGTAAACGAATAGGAAACTATCGGCCCAGCTCAGGCAGGCAGAGAGACCGTTGAACCCGCGGCGCTGGGGGTGGTTGTTGGCGGTGTGGGGTGGTTGTTAGCGAATTGGGGTGGTTGGCGGCGGAGTGGGGTGGTTGTTGGGCGGAGTGGGGTAGTTGTTGGCGGAGTGGGGTGGTTGTTGGCGGTGTTGGGTGGTTGTTTGCGAATTGGGGTGGTTGGTGGCGGAGTGGGGTGGTTGTTGAGTGGGGTGGTTGGGCGGAGTGGGGTGGTTGTTGGCGGAGTGGGGTGGTTGTTGGCGGAGTGGGGTGGTTGTTGGCGGATTGGAGTGGTTGTTGGCGGATTGGGGTGGTTTTTGGCGGAGTGGAGTGGTTGTTGGCTGAGTGGGGTGGTTGTTGGCGGAGTGGGGTGGTTGTTAGCGAATTGGGGTGGTTGTTTGAGAAGTGGGGTGGTGTCATCAATGAACAGCAATAAAACATTAATAATGCAACTAAATCGAGTTCACCTCGCAGGAAGAGGTGTCAAGAATCTCCACATCAATGGTGCTGTCTTGCAGCACAGCCCGGTGCCTGTAGAGAATATCGATACCGGACTGATAGGTCTCGATGAACCGCTTGGACAGGTAGCGCACTAGAAGGGCTGCGACAGTCATAGAGAGTTTTTGTTGTAAAACAGTTAAATCATAAATCACTCGTGAAGTTATTCATAACCTAGTCATAATACCATTAATGATCTCACTAATGAACTCACGAATGAACTCAGTCAAAAACTCAGTCATGAACTCAGTCAAAAACTCAGTCATGAACTCAGTCAAAAACTCAGTCATGAACTCACTAATGAACTCAGTTATAAACTCAGTAATGAACTCAGTAATGAACTCAGTCATGAAATCAGTCATGAACTCAGTCATGAAATCAGTCATGAACTCAGTCATGAACTCAGTCATGACCTCAGTCATGAACTCAGTCATGACCTCAGTCATGACCTCAGTCATGAACTCAGTTATGAACTCACTCATAAACTCACTCACCAGTTTTTCCGCAGCCATCCGGCCCAGCAATGACCAATCTGACTGGCATAATAATCTCAATGAATAAAAGAAATGAAAAGCAATATTATTAAGAATGGATGCACTCAATCTGCCAGGCCAATGCGAATAAGGCTTGAATTATTCTGTCCAGATTTTATATGGCTACGGCTGCTCCCGAGCTGGGAGAAATCAAGCTCAATAGAGAGGGAGAAGAGAATAAAGGAGCGGAGGGGACAGAGTTGGGAGCCGGGCAAGTCCGGAAGCGCGGGGGCTTGAGAGGGCGAGTGGGGGGGGGTGGGGAGTTCCCAACCAGATGGGGGCTGGGGATTATATCGATTTTAGTTCCCCAGAGCGGCACAGAGGGAGCAGGGACGGGGATGCTGGGGCATTCAGTATGCGAAACCGGTTCTCCAGATTCAAGGCCTGGGCCTGGGCTGGCAACTGGCTAGGGGGGGGGGGTTGAGCCGGCTTGTACTCGGAGTTGAGTTTCCGCCTGCTTGACTTTGATTGCACACCCTGGCAGCCCCCAACACAACTTTCTCCGGTTACTCCTGGCATGCCCCAGGCCACTTGTTGGTTTATTGGGCCCAATCTCGGACAGTGCAAATACATGCCCAATTTATATTGCTGCTTTAATGATTCTAAAGTTAACAAGCTTGAAATGTTACTGATGACAAACACATCTCACTGAGTAGTTTTCTTAGAAACCAAACCGCACAATGCTGGAGCAAAGCGTATATTGTATAGAATTATGACATCATTATATTAGCATAATATATTATATAATTATGTACAGGCATATGAGTTATATAATAAAATATCGATTAATGACTGTGCGCCCTACCGCATATACTACTGCACATATCAACACAGACTGCACTGTATAGTTTATAACAGATAGAAGCTATATTTAATTACACGAGCACCGGTAGCGGAACTATTGCAAATTACCGATTAACGAGATTCGAACCTAGGACGACTACTTGTCATTTTACTGTATCAAAACAACCGGGTAAGCAGATATATAATAAAGTAATAAGCTCATTGCGCAAAAGTAAAATAAAGTTACGACTGGTCTGAATTGAAATAAAAGCAGAATAACAAATAAACAAATCACGTGACTTTGAAATCAGTTTATTTGACAGCTGTGTCACGTGACTTCCTATAGCTCGCATGGATGATGGGTGTTAGGCTGGTTTCGGAGTTTCTTAGAAATAAACGTATCACGTGACCAACTATATATAACGATTGTCGGCTTTTCGTCAGTGAGTTTCTTAGAAATCAGCTGTGTCACGTGACTAAATTTTTACAAGGCTTGGCTCCGGAGTTGTTATTGAATTTCAGCAGCCGATTTCTCGGCGTTCAGCCGCCGCTTGGCCTTCTCAACGCAGTTGAGCAGCTTCAGGGCCGGTCCCAGCTTCACGCCCATGTACTTCATCATCATGTCTGAGCTGAGCAGCAGCAGCGCTTTGCCGTCGATGTCGTGCTCGTGAAACACCGGGGCCAGGTGGGACAGGTTCGACTCGGACTGGCGAAGGAATTGGCAAACGTGTCCGGAGGTCCATTCGGACATGTCCGACGGCGGCGGCGGCGGCTGCACAGCGGGTGCCGTGGCGACAGCTGATGGAGCTTGAGAGGGGCATGATGGAGAATGAGTTTATGTAAGCTGATTAAGAAATGGTGAAAAATATTTTCATAGCAAGTGAGAAGTACCCCCCCCCCCTAACAAGCAAGTGAGAAATACCCCCAACTAGCACGTGGGAAATACCCTTGACTATCATGTGAGAAATACCCTTTACTATCAGGTGAGAAATATCCGTAACTATCACGTGAGAAATACCCTCAAATACCACGTGAGAAATACCCCCAACTATCACGTGAGAAATACCCTTAACTATCACGTGAGAAATACCCTTAACTATCACGTGAGAAATACCCTAAAATACCACGTGAAAAATACCCTCAAATACCACGTGAGAAATACCCTTAACTATCACGTGAGAAATACCCTCAAATACCACGTGAGAAATTCTCATCTAGCAGTGTGAGAGATGCTATGCTTTTCTCCTAAGCGGGGAAGGTAGATAGCTGGACTCACCAGCAGAGGATGCTGAAGAAATCGGCGGCCCCGGCTGTTGCGGCGGCTGCTGCTGCTGCAGATGATGCCGGGCAACCTTAACTGCTGGCTCCTGTTGCTGCTTCTGCTCTTGCTGTTGCTGCTTCTCCTCTTGCTGTTGCTGCTTCTGCTGATTGGAAGACTCGACCGCTGCCGTCGCCGACCGGGAGCTGTCGGCCGCTACTGGCCGCTTCTGGGCGACCGCCGCGGCCGAGCTCGACACGACGTTGTTGGCGTCGCCATCGCCGTCGTCGTCCGCCTCGACGTCGTCATCGTTTTCGACGCCGACGCCGATGGAGCGGCTGGCGGCGGAGCCGGCAGAAGCGTCCGCCTGGCTGGAGTCCGGCATCGCCTCGCCGTCCTGCGGCTCCGCCTCCCCGCCCTCTCCGTCGTCTCCCTCGTCGACTTCTTCATCATCGTCTTCGTCGTCGATTTCATCGACGGGAAGCTCGGCGTTTGTCGTTGGCAAATCGTCGGCTACGGCTGCGGCGCGGGAACGTGCGGGAAAGTACATTAGCCTTGATAAATCAAGGAACCATCAATGATCGGGCTGGAGGAGCAGACAACACCTAAAGGATCGGGGGGGGGGGCAGGCATCCCCTGAAGGATCGGGGGGCAGGCATCCCCTGAAGGATCGGGGGGGGGGCAGGCATCCCCTGAAGGATCGGGGGGGGGCAGGCATCCCCTGAAGGATCGGGGGGGGGCAGGCATCCCCTGAAGGATCGGGGGGGGCAGGCATCCCCTGAAGGATCGGGGGGGGGCAGGCATCCCCTGAAGGATCGGGGGGGGGCAGGCATCCCCTGAAGGATCGTTGGCTCGGAGGAAACACGTGGACAAAACAGACGGGGACAAAACAGACGGGGAGGAAACAGACGGGGAGGAAACAGACGGGGAGGAAACAGACGGGGAGGAAACAGACGGGGAGGAAACAGACGGGGAGGAAACAGACGGGGAGGAAACAGACGGGGAGGAAACAGACGGGGAGGAAACAGACGGGGAGGAAACAGACGGGGAGGAAACAGACGGGGAGGAAACAGCCGAGCCCAAAGAACAGAGTGACGCAATAATCGCCAAAGCTCTTACAGGAGTCGGCCGGTCCCACCAGCTTCCCCGGCCGGCGGGCGAACAACCCCTCGCTGTCCAGGCCAGCCAGAAACGCGCCAATTAAGCGCCAAAATTCGCGGCCATCGGCTACGCGCGGCAGAGCCCTGCTGTGGCGCCGGTGCCCGAATTTAGCGCGCACCCTATAGCTCCTGTGATGATGATGGCGCCCCTCCTTGGCGCCGCCGTTGGCGCTATCTTCGGGGGCGCGCGGCACTCGCTCGTAGACGCGGCGCCCGTCGTGAGCGGCCGAGACGGCGGCCTGGAGAATCCGCTGCAGAAGGCGGGAGGGCGGCGCCGGCCCGAACTGACCCGGTAGCCGGCGCAACCGGGATACCTGGAATACCTGGAAAATTTACAAAATTCAGCAAAAAAATTCTTGATGCAAAACTTGGAAAGTAGCACCATCCTTGGCGAGCGGCGAGTGGTCGATGACCCCTCTGTCTAAAAACAGGCAGGTGGGGGCTGACCCCTCTAAAAACAGGCAGGTGGGGGCTGACCCCTCTAAAAACAGGCAGGTGGGGGCTGACCCCTCTAAAAACAGGCAGGTGGGGGCTGACCCCTCTAAAAACAGGCAGGTGGGGGCTGACCCCTCTAAAAACAGGCAGGTGGGGGCTGACCCCTCTAAAAACAAGCAGGTGGGGGCTGACCCCTCTAAAAACAGGCAGGTGGGGGCTGACCCCTCTAAAAACAGGCAGGTGGGGGCTGACCCCTCTAAAAACAGGCAGGTGGGGGCTGACCCCTCTAAAAACAGGCAGGTGGGGGCTGACCCCTCTAAAAACAGGCAGGTGGGGGCTGACCCCTCTAAAAACAGGCAGGTGGGGGCTGACCCCTCTAAAAACAGGCAGGTGGGGGCTGACCCCTCTAAAAACAGGCAGGTGGGGGCTGACCCCTCTAAAAACAGGCAGGTGGGGGCTGACCCCTCTAAAAACAGGCAGGTGGGGACTGGCCCCTCTAAATCAGGAAGGTGGTTAATTACCCCTCTAAAAACAGGAAGATGGTCAATTACCCCTCTCAAAACTAGATGGTCAATTACCCCTCTCAAAACAGGCAGGTGGGCAATGACCCCTCTAAAAACAGGCAGGTGGTCAATGACCCCTCTAAAAACAGGCAGGTGGTCAATGACCCCTCTAAAAACAGGAAGATGGTCAATTACCCCTCTCAAAACAAGATGGTCAAAGACCCCTCTAAAAACAGGCAGGTGGTCAATAACCCCTCTAAAACAGGCAGGTGGTCAATGACCCCTTTAAAAACAGGCAGGTGGTCAATGACCCCTCTAAAAACAGGCAGGTGGTCAATTACCCCTCTCAAAACAGGAAGATGGTCAATGACCCCACTAAAAACAAGCAGGTGGTCAATGACCCACCTAAAGACAACGATACTTCCAAAAGTGGAATCGAACCCGGGAGCAGCAAGGTAAAAGCAACAACTTTTACTACCTGTCGATTAGCAGCCGCGGGATTCACGTAGGCAGTCAGCAGCTCTTTCTTTGCCTTGGCCGCTGCGGCAGCCGTCGATGTTGCAGCCGCCATAGCTGAGGTGGCCGACGATTTTTGCTCAGCCTCGGATTTTCGTCCTCCAACTTTGCCGCCAAGCTGTTGGGCCGCCGCCGCCGTCTTGCCGCTGTCGCCGCTGCCTTTTCTGCTTTTCTTTTTCTTCTTTTTCTTGGACTGCTTGCCGCCGGAACCGACGCCGGGTGTTGAAGTGGACGAGGACGAATTCAACTGCGGAGGCGGCGGTGGGGGCGGCGGCTTCGGCAGCCTGGCGGCGTCCTTGGAGCCGGGCGGCTGCACCGGGTAACCGGCCCGGCCGCACCAGCCAACCGGGAACAGGTCGTGCGAGTCGAACCGGCACCAATAGTCGAATGCGCCGCGCCAACCGTCGAAAGCGACGTGCACCCGATCGCCGCGGACCTCTTTGACGGTGGCCGGGCAGACGAATAGGGGATTCTTCCTATCGACAGCTTCGAGTTTCTGACCGGCGCTGAACGTGTTCTTAACTGGCGCCGGCGGCGGCTTGCGGAAGCTGGACCGGGGCGCGAAGTTGCCCGTCTGCTTCACCTTTTCTAGGAAAGCGGGCCAGTAGTTGGACGACTTGGCGAAGCCGAGCGGCGGCACTGGGGGGTTCAGAATTGGAATAGGATTTTTAATTCAGCTAGGTCTCACGGTTTGGCCTTATCTTTATCCAACAGTCCCTTTTATCCCAACCCGACATTCCTATTCATCCCAACCCGACATTCCCATCAATCCCAACCCGACATTCCCATTAATCCCAACCCGACATTCCTATTCATCCCAACCCGACATTCCCATTAATCCCAACCCGACATTCCCAATAATCCCAACCCGACATTCCTATTCATCCCAACCCGACATTCCCATTAATCCCAACCCGACATTCCCAATAATCCCAACCCGACATTCCCATTAATCCCAACCCGACATTCCTATTCATCCCAACCCGACATTCCCATTAATCCCAACCCGACATTCCCAATAATCCCAACCCGACATTCCCATCAATCCCAACCCGACATTCCTATTCATCCCAACCCGACATTCCCATTAATCCCAACCCGACATTCCCAATAATCCCAACCCGACATTCCCAATAATCCCAACCCGACATTCCCATTAATCCCAACCCGACATTCTCATTAATCCCAACCCGACATTCCCAATAATCCCAACCCGACATTCCCATTAATCCCAACCCGACATTTCAATTTATCCCAATCCAACATTCCCTTTTATCCTACCGGACGTGCTTCCCAACCTTCCCAATCCATCAGCCCCCGCTCACCCAGGAAGCGGCTAGTGGGATGCGGGAAGATGTCGTCTGAATCGACCAGCCGATAGAAGTCGTTTCTGTCATCGCTGCCGTCGAGCCTCAGCCTCAGCCTGGGGCCCAGGCATTCAACCACGGTGGCAATGCAGGTGTTGTCGGGATTCCTGGGATCTCTGGACTCCAGTCTCTGACCAGGCTGGAAGTCGTTGCTAGGCGGATTGGCGGCCTGCTTAAAACAGCTGGCGGGCGCCACCCGGGCGGCCTTGGGCCCGAGGGAGCGCAGGTAGGCGTCCCAGTCGAAGTCGCTCTGAATGTCGGCCAGCGTGGCCGTGGCTGCTGACATGGCGCCGGCCTTAACAGAACCCGATGCTGCTTCTAGAGCCGACCGATATGGTTAGCTAAACACCGAACTGCTGTAGAGAATATGGCATGCAAGAGGATGATTAATAAGCATCTGAAAACCAATTAAAACAAACAGAGTATTAATTACCTATGCAAGGTGTTGGCGCAAACTGAGCCTTTCATTTCTCATGAGATTATCCAGGGACATAGGTAAGTGTACAAGGAATCAAGGTCCTTCGCCGTCACCTACCCCTACCAAAGGACCGAGGTCCTTACTTGGGCCACTGCCTACCGGGGGACCCAGGTCCTTTGTCGAGCCGCCGCCTACCAGGGGACCCAGGTTTTTAGTAGGGCCGGTGCCTACCAGGGGACCCAGGTCCTTAGTGGGGCCGCCGCCTGCCAGGGGACCCAGGTCCTTTGTCGGGCTGCCGACTACCAGGGAACCCAGGTCCTTAATGGGGCCGCAGACTACCAGGGGGACCAAGGTCCTTAGTGGGGCCGCCGACTACCAGGGAACTCAGGGTCCTTTGTTTGCCCCCCCGCCGCCTACCAGGAGACCCAGGTCCTTTGTGGTGATCCCGCCGCCTACCCAGATCCTTTGTTGGGCCGCCGTCTACCAACCAAGGGATCAAGGTCCTACAATGACAAAAACCTGAGACACTGAACAATCATATTAATGAGAAATAAATAATGGTCGTAGCAAAAGACGCTGATATTAAAATTGACGAAATTCAAAGAGGCGACTAGGCCGCAACTGTGAATATTTAAGAATAACAGTATAATTAATAGTAATATTACTTTTAGTATTATTTTTAGTAGCAGTTCGCCGGGATTCAGATTAGCTTCATTTGAAAAAAATTCGTCAACTCTTATCTTCACAAGCGGTTGAGTAAAAATAGCTACATATTACAGAGAATCAATTTGGTTATTTTAAATTAGATAACAGAGAGAGAACATAGGGTTGGGGTGCTGTGCCTACAGAGAGCGACAGGGGACAAGGTAATATATTTATAATATATATATATAGATAGGGTGCATTGCAGTATAAGGAATCATAACTACTGTATCGGGCCGCTAATGCGTTCAATTTTCTTGTCTTATCTTTCTTAGAATCCATTTCTCAACGCTGTCCAGTGTTCCAGACTCCTATGTTCGGCTGCTGTTGCGGCCCGCCGCCCCAGGCGCTACCCGCAGCTCCGGCGGCCAGCTGCATGTGCGGCGGCGGCGGTCCCCCGTATTTGGCCCGTTTAGAAGCCGGAGGTCCGCCGATGGGGTTGTTGAGGCTGGCGATAGGCGCCGGCTGCTGCTGCTGCAGGTAGCCGCTCTGAGTTTTTCTACCCAGCTGACGCTGCTGCTGCTGCTGCTGGCCCATCAGGGGCTGCGGCCCAAAACCGAAGCCGTTGGAGGCGGCCGCTGGATGCTGCGGGGGCGGCGGCGGTGGCAGCGGCGGCTGGTGCATCTGGCCGCCTCGATGCTGACGCGGAGCGTTGGCTCGAGCTGGATTGGTTTGTTGGGTTAGGGTGACAGGTAGAGTGGCGGATTGGTTGGGTAGAGTGGCGGATTGGTTGAGTAGAGTGGCGGATTGGTTGGGTAGAGTGGCGGATTGGTTGGGTAGAGTGGCGGATTGGTTGGGTAGAGTGGCGGATTGGTTGAGTAGAGTGGCGGATTGGTTGGGTAGAGTGGCGGATTGGTTGGGTAGAGTGGCGGATTGGTTGGGTAGAGTGGCGGATTGGTTGAGTAGAGTGGCGGATTGGTTGGGTAGAGTGACGGATTGGTTGAGTAGAGTGGCGGATTGGTTGGGTAGAGTGGCGGATTGGGTAGAGTGGCGGATTGAGTAGAGTGCCGGATTGAGTAGAGTGACGGATTGAGTAGAGTGACGGATTGGTTGAGTAGAGTGCCGGATTGGATGGGTAGAGTGACGGATTGGTTGAGTAGAGTGACGGATTGGTTGAGTAGAGTGCCGGATTGGATGGGTAGAGTGACGGATTGGTTGGGTAGAGTGACGGATTGGTTGGGTAGAGTGGCGGATTGGTTGGGTAGAGTGGCGGATTGGTTGAGTAGAGTGGCGGATTGGTTGGGTAGAGTGACGGATTGGTTGAGTAGAGTGGCGGATTGGTTGGGTAGAGTGGCGGATTGGGTAGAGTGACGGATTGAGTAGAGTGACGGATTGAGTAGAGTGACGGATTGAGTAGAGTGCCGGATTGAGTAGAGTGCCGGATTGAGTAGAGTGACGGATTGAGTAGAGTGACGGATTGGTTGAGTAGAGTGCCGGATTGGATGGGTAGAGTGACGGATTGGTTGGGTAGAGTGACGGATTGGTTGGGTAGAGTGACGGATTGGTTGGGTAGAGTGGCGGATTGGTTGGGTAGAGTGGCGGATTGGTTGAGTAGAGTGGCGGATTGGTTGGGTAGAGTGACGGATTGGTTGAGTAGAGTGGCGGATTGGTTGGGTAGAGTGGCGGATTGGGTAGAGTGACGGATTGAGTAGAGTGACGGATTGAGTAGAGTGACGGATTGAGTAGAGTGCCGGATTGAGTAGAGTGCCGGATTGAGTAGAGTGACGGATTGAGTAGAGTGACGGATTGGTTGAGTAGAGTGCCGGATTGGATGGGTAGAGTGACGGATTGGTTGGGTAGAGTGACGGATTGGTTGAGTAGAGTGCCGGATTGGATGGGTAGAGTGACGGATTGGTTGGGTAGAGTGACGGATTGGTTGGGTAGAGTGACGGATTGGTTGGGTAGAGAGACGGATTGGTTGGGTAGAGAGACGGATTGGTTGGGTAGAGTGACGGATTGGTTGAGTAGAGTGCCGGATTGGATGGGTAGAGTGACGGATTGGTTGGGTAGAGTGACGGATTGGTTGGGTAGAGTGACGGATTGGTTGGGTAGGGTGCCGGGTTGGGTAGAGTGCCGGATTGAGTAGAGTGACGGATTGAGTAGAGTGACGGATTGAGTAGAGTGCCGGATTGAGTAGAGTGACGGATTGAGTAGAGTGCCGGATTGAGTAGAGTGCCGGATTGAGTAGAGTGACGGATTGAGTAGAGTGACGTAGAAAAGATTTTTTGAGTTCATAAGGGAAGACTAATCGGTAGAGTAGAGTTCTAGGTCAAGCTCACATCTAGCATAGTCCCGACTGGCTCCGCACAGATCGTAGAGTCTCGGATTCACCTCCTGCCCAGTAGCCGTCATCAGGTCGATCAGTTCTCGAGCGAGCTTGGCGTGCTTAGCCGTGATGAAGCTGTAGGAGGTGCCGGTCTTATGGCTGCGAGCGGTTCGCCCGATCCGGTGAATGTAGTCCTCGATCTGGGCTGGGAAGTCCACGTTCACCACTGCGGCGATGTCGTCAATGTCTGGGGAGCAGAGCAGGTGAATGGTTCTCGATAAGTGCAAGCGGACTGAACGAGTTTGCGAGTAGGACAACTGGGGAAGACTGGGGCAACAGGCGACCCGGAGTAAAACTGCTAGAAGTGGCAGATTCTGAGCAGCTAAGGAACTACCCAAAGTGGCAGATTCTGAGCAACTAAGGAACTACTCAAAATTAGCAGATTCTGAGCAGCTGAGGAACTACCCAAAATGGCAGATTCTGAGCAGTCGAGGAACTACCCAAAATGACAGATTCTGAGCATCTGAGGAACTACCCAAAGTGGCAGATTCTGAGCAGCCGAGGAACTACTCAAAATGGCAGATTTTGAGCAGCTGAGGAACTACCCAAAGTGACCGATTTTGAGCAGCTGAGGAACTACTCAAAGTGACCGATTTTGAGCAGCTGAGGAACTACTCAAAGTGACCGATTTTGAGCAGCTGAGGAACTACCCAAAGTGGCAGATTTTGAGCAGCTGAGGAACTACTCAAAATTAGCAGATCCTGAGCAGCTGAGGAACTACCGAAAGTGGTAGGAGAAACTAAACAAAGTTAGCAGATTCTGAGCAGCTCTGAACTGTTAAAAGTGGCATTTTCTGAGCTGAGCAGCTAGAAAATCACTTGCAACAGTTAGGTTTGTTGCAGCTTGACAACAGCATGACAACGCAGTAAATATTTCACATACTAGTTTAACAGGATTTAACAGGAACGCATGGCCCAGCTTTTAACTGACCGTCCTAAACGCCTTAAAAAGTCATTACAGCAACGATTTTGCTACTGCTAGTAGTATTTTAACATCTGTAACAAAAATTACTCGCTCAAAAGGGGCCAAAGCAAAAAATGCTTCTGGAAGCAACACTGCTGCTGCATTATATTAGAAGTCTTCCAAAACAAACTTCAGCCGCATTCAGCCAACGCAGATTGCATAGCATCTAAAGCTACAGATAAAATTGACGCCTCCTGTGCCACGGCTATATCAACCAATCTAATACTAACTCATGTACGGCTGCTCCATTTATAGGGGAAAAGCGGTCGCTGAAGGACTGGGGGGGGAGAAGCGGCCGCTGAAGGACTGAGGGGGGAGCGGCCGCTGAAGGACTGAGGGGAGAAGCGGCCGCTGAAGGAATGAGGGGGGAGCGGCCGCTGAAGGACGGAGGCGAGAAGCGGCCGCTGAAGGACTGAGGGGGGAGCGGCCGCTGAAGGACTGAGGGGAGAAGCGGCCGCTGAAGGACTGAGGGGGGAGCGGCCGCTGAAGGACGGAGGCGAGAAGCGGCCGCTGAAGGACTGAGGGGAGAATCGGCCGCTGAAGGACTGAGGGGGGAGCGGCCGCTGAAGGACGGAGGCGAGAAGCGGCCGCTGAAGGACTGAGGCGAGAAGCGGCCGCTGAAGGACTGAGGGGGGAGCGGCCGCTGAAGGACTGAGGGGAGAAGCGGCCGCTGAAGGACTGGGGGGAGAAGCGGCCGCTGAAGGACTGGGGGGCGGCCATTGAAGGACTGAGGGGAGAAGCGGCCGCTGAAGGACTGAGGGGGCGGCCATTGAAGGACTGGGGGGAGAAGCGGCCGCTGAAGGACTGAGGGGGGCGGCCATTGAAGGACTGGGGGGAGAAGCGGCCGCTGAAGGACTGGGGGGAGAAGCGGCCGCTGAAGGACTGGGGGGGGGCCGCCATTGAAGGACTGAGGGAAGAAGCGGCCGCTGAAGGACTGGGGTGAGACAGAAGCGGCCACTGAAGGACTGCTGAGAGAAGCGGCCATATGGAGAGGTAATTGTACCTAACGATTACAATGTTAAGTACGAGTAAGTATTATACTATTACTAACACTAAATAGTATATTATATTAGCACCTAAAACCCGCATGTCATGATGGGTCGCGAGTTTACCTCATTGGTTAAAACAAACTGGCATAGGCTTTTCTGATTTTCCAGCACTAGAATCTGCTCACAATGGGATTGCAGCACTAGAATCTGCTCACAATGAGATTCCAGCACTAGAATCTGCTCACAATGGGATTGCAGCACTAGAATCTGCTCACAATGAGATTCCAGCACTAGAATCTGCTCACAATGGGATTGCAGCACTAGAATCTGCTCACAATGGGATTGCAGCACTAGAATCTGCTCACAATGGGATTGCAGCACTAGAATCTGCTCACAATGGGATTGCAGCACTAGAATCTGCTCACAATGGGATTCCAGCACTAGAATCTGCTCACAATGGGATTGCAGCACTAGAATCTGCTCACAATGGGATTGCAGCACTAGAATCTGCTCACAATGGGATTCCAGCACTAGAATCTGCTCACAATGGGATTGCAGCACTAGAATCTGCTCACAATGGGATTGCAGCACTAGAATCTGCTCACAATGGGATTCCAGCACTAGAATCTGCTCACAATGGGATTGCAGCACTAGAATCTGCTCACAATGGGATTGCAGCACTAGAATCTGCTCACAATGGGATTCCAGCACTAGAATCTGCTCACAATGGGATTGCAGCACTAGAATCTGCTCACAATGGGATTGCAGCACTAGAATCCCAGGTAGACAATAGTGGACAACGCGACCCAGTCACAATGCGCTACAGAGCCCTAATGAATAATAAATAAAAAAATCCCTAGAAACAGCATGGCAAGGAGGCGCGCGCCTATTTAAAACAAAGCACTCAAATACTTACGCGTTGGCATGGCAACTGAGCTGATCAGAAGCTATTTTATCATCCCCCTAGTCGGCAAGCAGCCAACATGAAATTCATCTGAAATAAAGGTCAATGTGTTCTTTTTTAAAACTTGCTCTTGTTAAACTGCGGAATTAAACGCACAATATCAACATTATTAATAGGTATAAATTTATGAAAAGCATTAACAATAATCAGGCAATAAGTTCCGCAGCTTATGAGCAAATCTATTGATAGAATTAATCATCTAACGCCTACAAGATCAACAACTAGTGATGAAAATTCAAAATGCAGCAGCAGCAACAGCTATTTAATAGTATAACAACACATATTGAAACAAATATAAACTGTTCAAATTCTATTAAACTAACGATTAAAATACTCGCCTACTCATTCTCCGATTGCTACTCGCTAGTAGTAGGCGACCTCGTAATATATTTCGTTTTTAAAGCAAAATGATAGAAAAGCGCAATAGAAACGCCCGCTGCCCACCCCGAACATCTCCCGCTCCCAACAGGCCTGACCTAGACCCCTGGAGGCGACATCCGTGGCCACAAGCAGCTGGGCGTAGCCGCCCTTGAACTGCGCCAGCACCCGCTCCCGCTCCGACTGCTGCTTGTCGCCGTGGATGGCCAGCGAAGCGTAGCCCTGACTGCGCAGCTGTCGGTCAACTTCGTCAACGCGTCGTTTTGTTTCGGCGAATATCAAAATTTTCGCTCCGGTGTAGCACAGCTGGGGCAGCAGTCTGTACAGCAGGTGCTCCTTTTCCCACTCTTGGCACACCTGCATGCGAGAGTCAATTGGGATATTGGCTCAGGGAACGTCACGTGACACGTTTGTTGCAAGATGGAGCCAGGGTAGGGTTTTCCCTTGGAAGAAATGCGTACAGCCAGCGGTGAGGTGGGTGGGGTTTCCCCCTGCGGCTTGCGTACAACCGGAGGTGGGTGGGTGGGGGATTCCCCCTGCGGCTTGCGTACAGCCGGAGGTGAGGTGGGTGGGGTTTCCCCCTGCGGCTTGCGTACAACCGGAGGTGAGGTGGGTGGGGGATTGCCCCTGCGACTTGCGTACAGCCGGAGGTGAGGTGGGTGGGGGATTCCCCCTGCGACTTGCGTACAGCCGGAGGTGAGGTGGGTGGGGGATTCCCCCTGCGACTTGCGTACAGCCGGAGGTGAGGTGGGTGGGGGATTCCCCGCACAGCATGTGTATTACGCTTTACCTGCACATGCTGCGTAATATTTGGATTAGCCGTGAGATCCTGCGAGCCAATGGTCACTTTTACGAATTCGCCCAGGTAATCTCTGGCTAAGCTTTGCACCTCGCGGGGCCAAGTGGCCGACCACATCAAAGTCTGGCGATCCGGCCGAACTTGGTCAACTATGCGACGAATCTGCGGCTCAAAGCCCATGTCCAGCATCCTTGATGGCGGGTGGAAGGTGGGAAATGTGTGTTGAAGCTGTACACTCTTAGTAGCGCGGATACTGTACGCAGGCACGCGCTCACACACACGCTCACACTGGGTGTACAACAGCCTTGTGACATTCTAATCGTCAAAGTATGTACACTGTCTGTGCCTTGGGGATTGGTCTGCATGCTAACTAACTAACTAACCTATCAGCTTCGTCCAGCACTAAATAAGTGCACCGCCTCAGATTGGTCCGCCCCATCTCTAGCAGGTCCAGCAGGCGGCCAGGCGTGGCGATAACGATGGCCGGCCGATGGTCCAGGTCTCGAATCTGGTTGGCCTTCGAGGCGCCGCCGTAGACGCAGACGTTGCGAACGCCCACAACTAGACCGAATGTATTGGCAACCTAGCGAAGGTTGAACACGTTGATTGACAGTTTTAGAGAAGTTAAACGGGAATTGAATTAGCTTGTTAAAATGAACATGAGTGTCAGACAGGAATACAGGGGAACTGGGATATGGGACAGGGAATCGAGGGGTGCTGGGATATGGGACAGGGAATCCAGGGGCGCCGGGATATGGGACAGGGAATCCAGGGGCGCCGGGATATGGGACAGGGAATCCAGGGGCGCCGGGATATGGGACAGGGAATCCAGGGGCGCCGGGATATGGGACAGGGAATCCAGGGGCGCTGGGATATGGGACAGGGAATCCAGGGGCGCTGGGATATGGGACAGGGAATCCAGGGGCGCCGGGATATGGGACAGGGAATCCAGGGGCGCCGGGATATGGGACAGGGAATCCAGGGGCGCCGGGATATGGGACAGGGAATCCAGGGGCGCCGGGATATGGGACAGGGAATCCAGGGGCGCCGGGATATGGGACAGGGAATCCAGGGGCGCCGGGATATGGGCCAGGCAACCCAATAAAATACACAATAGGCAAAAAAACAAAGAAAAACGAGACCTAAGCTCACCTCCTGCACCTGCTGCGCCAGCTCTCGGGTCGGCACAAGCACCAGGCAGATGGGCCCATCCTGCAGACGCAACGGCGGCTGAGCGGCGATGTGCACCAGAGCCGGGAGCAGAAAGGCGGCAGTCTTGCCGCTGCCAGTCTGGGCAATGCCGACCATGTTGCGGCCGCTAAGGGCCAGCGGAAATCCCATGGATTGGATTGGCGTCGGCTGCTGCCAGCCTTGCTGGGCGAGTGCGGCTCGAATCGGGTCGGGGAACGGGCAATCGCTGAATGTGAACAGCGGCCTCGGGACGGCTTGGCCCTGCGGTCGGGAGTGGGGAATCGGGTGCGGCTGATAAGTGAAAACTGGACCAGCTGAGAATCTGACACAAGCGGAAATGACACCAGCTGAGGAATCTGACACTAGCGGAAATGACACCAGCTGAGGAATCTGACACTAGCGGAAATGACACCAGCTGGGGAATCTGACACAAGCGGAAATGACACCAGCTGAGGAATCTGACACAAGCGGAAATGACACCAGCTGAGGAATCTGACACAAGCGGAAATGACACCAGCTGGGGAATCTGACACAAGCGGAAATGACACCAGCTGAGGAATCTGACACAAGCGGAAATGACACCAGCTGGGGAATCTGACACAAGCGGAAATGACACCAGCTGAGGAATCTGACACAAGCGGAAATGACACCAGCTGAGGAATCTGACACTAGCGGAAATGACACCAGCTGAGGAATCTGACACAAGCGGAAATGACACCAGCTGAGGAATCTGACACTAGCGGAAATGACACCAGCTGAGGAATCTGACACAAGCGGAAATGACACCAGCTGGGGAATCTGACACAAGCGGAAATGACACCAGCTGAGGAATCTGACACAAGCGGAAATGACACCAGCTGAGAATCTGACACAAGCGGAAATGACACCAGCTGAGAATCTGACACAAGCGGAAATGACACCAGCTGGGGTATCTGACACAAGCGGAAATGACACCAGCTGAGGAATCTGACACAAGCGGAAATGACACCAGCTGAGGAATCTGACACAAGCGGAACTGACACCAGCTGAGGAATCTGACACAAGCGGAACTGACACCAGCTGAGGAATCTGACACAAACGGAAATGACACCAGCTGAGGAATCTGACACAAGCGGAAATGACACCAGCTGAGGAATCTGACACAAGCGGAAATGACACCAGCTGAGAATCTGACACAAGCGGAAATGACACCAGCTGAGGAATCTGACACAAGCGGAACTGACACCAGCTGAGGAATCTGACACAAGCGGAACTGACACCAGCTGAGGAATCTGACACAAACGGAAATGACACCAGCTGAGGAATCTGACACAAGCGGAAATGACACCAGCTGAGGAATCTGACACAAGCGGAAATGACACCAGCTGAGGAATCTGACACAAGCGGAAATGACACCAGCTGAGGAATCTGACACAAGCGGAACTGACACCAGCTGAGGAATCTGACACAAGCGGAAATGACACCAGCTGAGGAATCTGACACAAGCGGAAATGACACCAGCTGAGAATCTGACACAAGCGGAAATGACACCAGCTGAGGAATCTGACACAAGCGGAAATGACACCAGCTGAGGAATCTGACACAAGCGGAAATGACATCAGCTGAGGAATCTGACACAAGCGGAAATGACACCAGCTGAGGAATCTGACACTAGCGGAACTGACACCAGCTGGGAATCTGACACAAGCGGAAATGACACCAGCTGGGGTATCTGACACAAGCGGAAATGACACCAGCTGAGGAATCTGACACAAGCGGAAATGACACCAGCTGAGAATCTGACACAAGCGGAAATGACACCAGCTGAGAATCTGACACTAGCGGAAATGACACCAGCTGGGGTATCTGACACAAGCGGAAATGACACCAGCTGAGGAATCTGACACAAGCGGAAATGACACCAGCTGAGGAATCTGACACAAGCGGAAATAACACCAGCTGAGGAATCTGACACAAGCGGAAATGACATCAGCTGAGGAATCTGACACAAGCGGAAATGACACCAGCTGAGGAATCTGACACTAGCGGAACTGACACCAGCTGAGGAATCTGACACTAGCGGAAATGACACCAGCTGGGGTATCTGACACAAGCGGAAATGACACCAGCTGAGGAATCTGACACAAGCGGAAATGACACCAGCTGAGAATCTGACACAAGCGGAAATGACACCAGCTGAGAATCTGACACAAGCGGAAATGACACCAGCTGGGGTATCTGACACAAGCGGAAATGACACCAGCTGAGGAATCTGACACAAGCGGAAATGACACCAGCTGAGGAATCTGACACAAGCGGAAATAACACCAGCTGAGGAATCTGACACAAGCGGAAATGACACTAGCTGAGGAATCTGACACAAGCGGAAATGACACCAGCTAAGTAACCAGAGCCATGAGACAAACCTGTACGGTGATACCGCGAGCCGCCATGAACTCTTGCACCTCAGCCTCGGGCCTGCTACTAACTTCCGGAGATTCAATATAGAAATTCTTCTGAAACGTTTCCAAAGCAATCTGCTCCCAGATCGGCTTCTGCAGGTTGGCACCCGCCATCAGCTCGCGTGTGCCGCTTCTGTTGAGGCCGCCGCTAAAGCCGCTGCGGCCGCCGCGAAAGGAGCCGCCACCGCCGCGCGAAAAACCGCCCGAACTGGCGCCGCCTGCGCGACCGCCACGACCGCCGCCGCCTCGGCCGCTGCCGCCACCGCGAAATGAACCGCCTCGTCTATCGCCAAATCTAATGGGATATTTTAGATAGATCCTCGAATGACATAATGCTCACCAGCTTCGGACTCAACTTATTAACTCAAAAGAAACTTGAGTAAGCTAGAATCTATTTAGAGAATTGAGTATTTGACTCATGAAAAAAGTATATTATATATTTAGTATCTGTGATTGAAAAGTGCAAGGTGATGTACTTTTGGAGTTTTATATTTTTATTGCTTGCACTAAAGGTAACAGTAATGCAATAATCTGTTAGCTATCTCCAGAGTATTTAGTGAAACTCTCAAAGTTGTGTTGTTCAATAGTGCAGAATTAATGTTCTTGAATTAACATTCATTTTATCAGTATTCCTAAAATATTAAATTTATAAACACAAACTAGAAAATGAACCAAATAGGAACAATCTTACGCAAGTACTCGAACCACTTTGATATCTCTAATAGAAGAATCATGTTTTGTGAACATTGACAAAAAAGAACTGCAATGCCAACACTATTAGGGTTGCAAGACAGCTACAGGGGTTGTAGCCTAGTGGTTAGGGTGTCGGACTCACGACTTGAAGGTCGGGGGTTCGATTCCCGATCCCTCTGCAACAATTTGTGTCCTTGAGCAAGACACTTAACTCTGCGTTGCTTCAGTTTACCCAGCTGTAAAATGGGTACCAGCATTAGCTGGGGTAATTGAGGGTGTGTGTGGCGACCCCCCAGTCCTTGGACTGAACAGCCGTACGCAGCCTTCAGATGCGCCGCGCAATAGCTGCGGCTGAGCTGTCGGTTGCACATCTGCCCATTGGGCAGGTGTAATCAATTATTATTATTATTATTAAGACAGCTACAAAATGCCTGCTTTTACTTGAAAAGAAGGCTTAAAATCCAGGGCTATGAAGCATTGGTGACATGAGCATTAAGTAGATGAATTTCAATTCAAAAGTTCTATTATTATTCCGTAGCTAAAAGCTATATGCAGGCCATGCACTTGATAATTTTTTTAAAATGTTGTAAGCTAGTGGAAAAATAGCTAAAAAAGCTGGCTGCAGAAAATATATAGCATGAGCATAGGCTCAACTGTGATAAATTAAAATTTGGCCTTGTTTATTCCACAACCATGATACAAAATTACTTTTTGGAACATTTTTTGGTAGACAATTATCTTGTCAATTTTAAGTTATAAAAATCCTACAATTTTGAAGTATGCTTAAATAGTAAACTTGTAAAGCATCATTTCATTTAATTTAATTCATATAATTTATATGATTTACAGTAGAATTACATGATTCATATAATTATTTGCTAATCTAACATTTTTAAATATACATTTTTGTTAAATTAAACTTACTTAAATATATGGAGTTCACAATAAAATTTTTTCTTTATTTGTAAACTGTGACTTGCTTTTTTTTAATTTTATACATGTACATATATATGCTTCTAGTTGCTTTTATGCATAAAGCTAAGGCCATAGTCTAAATAATGCTAGGTGCATGCCCAAACAAAAATCAAATAATTTTTGTGTGTATATGCCAGTGGAGTAAATAGTGGGGATACGGGGATATATCCCCCCATTCTAATGACTTATCTATGACTCATTGGCATAAATAGGGGGGTATACGGGGATATATCTCCCTAGACCTGGCCCCAATTCTGATGATTTATGTCATTCTACTCATCTAGCATCTATGCATCCGTGCATCTGTGTACCAGCATCTGTGCTGAAGCAAGAGCCATTCATGGATCCCTGCCAATGGATGAGCTACCAAGGGCCTACAGCAGTTTGGCGACATTAGCCCAGCTCCAGCAAAGCATACCAGTTCATTTTGAGAGCACCATGTTGAGGCCCTTTATTAACAAATTTGTAAAGATGCTTGATGACCAATTTAACTCCCAGACTAAAGCCATTGCTCAGCTAAGCAACCTGCTACCTTTCTTTGTCTGCAATGCTGATTCCATTGAATTTAATGATGTTTCCAAAGTTTTAGAGCACTACCGCATGAATAACACCCTGCCTACAGTTGACCTAACTGATATTCAGCATGAGTTTTCCTCTTGGCAGCAGTTTTGGAAAAGTAAGAATATTGATGACTGCTCTAACAGTGTGGCTAAGGCTCTAGATCATTGTAAGCTAGAGTTTTTTCCAAATATCCACAAAGCACTACATATCTTTGCTACACTTTTGGTTTCAATGGCTATTGCAAAGCACACTTTTTTGACAATGAAATATCTAAAGAACTATTTAAAGGCAATGACAGAAAAGGAATGCCTCACTGGATTAGCATTGTTGTTTATCTACAAGTTGGTGGACATTGATGTGGATGAGACAATCAAGCTGTTTGCTGTGAAAGATAGATATCTTCGTCTTATTTGACTGCTTTTTGTTTGCAATGATATCAATGTATGAAACTAACTGTCAAGCTCAAGTGACTGGGTGACAGACTGATGTAAAATATGTCTCTTCATTTCTCATTTTGGCATTTCAAAGTCTGAAATCTGCCAGAAACAAATATCTATTTTCAGCCTTAGTGACACTGGTCCAGTTTCATAATATTTATGCTTTTTGATTTGGGTTTATTTTGTGGGTTCTAGGGACTGTGGTGCATAGGCAATTTGATCAATGCTCTTTGCCTAGTATTTGGCATAAAAGATCTATGTGCAACTTTGCATTAGCACACAAGGGCCATTGAATCATGTCTCATTTTCTAGTAGCCAGCTGCTAGTATATTCAGTAGCTTTTTGCTTCTTTTTTGCTTTTCTTTGTTTCCTTTTTGTATTTAATCACATTTCTTATTTATAAAGCAAATTGTACCAAACATATAAAAGAAAACACAATTTGCTAATCTTGCAACCAACTATCAAATCAGTTGCTATAAATCCAATAGCCCATTGGCTGTTGCCATAATTACAATTACTAGAAATCTAATCGCCCTAACTGCAGTTGGCAATGAGCAATGCTAGGGGCACAAGCTAGAAACAAAACCCAAAACATATTTTATTGTCATTGAACAATGTTGAAGGTTGCTTGTTAAATATTTTTTATCCTTCAACTATATTTGTATATTGCTAGGTAAAATACATCACTATAAAGTAATATTTGTTAACATTTGCTTTATTTGCATTATTAATTGATTATCCTGATATAATTAATTCATTGTTATTATTTATTTAGTTGTTAAATATTGAGAATTTTCTGTAGCTTCAAAAGATTGCAG
The DNA here is from genome assembly GCA_002269645.1 of Macrostomum lignano. Taxonomy (NCBI): domain Eukaryota; kingdom Metazoa; phylum Platyhelminthes; family Macrostomidae; genus Macrostomum; species Macrostomum lignano. The sequence continues at coordinate 115,180 of NIVC01000089.1, read as the reverse complement.
GCATAATGATTGATGAGAATGAGATTATTAATTTTTGTAACATTTCATTTACTTCATTTTTTAATTTCAGTTATTATTCAACAATCAAAGTTCAACATTGCCAAAGCATGGTTTTGCCTTACTGGCTATATCTTTCCCTGGGAGTATCCCCCCATTCAAAAGTTCTATGTATGCTACTGGTGCACGCCCATCTTGAAAACTATGTTGGTATATTGCAAAAATAAACAACCTTTTTTACATTGACAATAAGTGATTTTTTGAATTGCATAATGGACCCTTTTTGGCATGAGTATAACATACACCGCATATTATTACACATGTTATTCCACATGCTATTCTGCATGTTCCGCTAGTTATTCCACATGTTCCGCACGGTATTCCGCATGTTCCGCACGGTATTCCGCACGTTATTCCGCGTGTTATTCCACACATTATTCCGCATGTTATTCCGCACGCTATTCCACATGTTATTCCGCACGATATTCCGTACATTATTCCGCACGATATTCTGTATGTTATTCCGCACATTATTCTGCACATTATTCTGCATGTTATTCTGCTCCGCATGTTATTCCGTACGTTATTCTGCACATTAGTCCGCATATCTACTTTTTAAACATATTTCCCACCATTAAGATATTTCTAGTTTAACTAATTACACGTCTGATACATGATTTCCACGAAAAAACGTGAAGATATAGTTTTAATAAGTACAACAATCTGCATAAAATGCAATTGTAAAGATAATGTGTCATTAGCTAAATGCTTTTAGAGCATAATTAAAGCAGAATTACATGCATATGTAAAGATTTTCTTACTTTTGATTTATTTTGTTATAATTTTAGCAACTACGCAGATTTTTGAAAAACATTCTGTTATTGCTACCTGAACAATCACTACACGCGACCTGTTGTGGAACTTAGTATTTCAAATGTACCTTACAATGGTTATATGGCCTGGTCAAATAGGTTCATTGAATTTTTTCTATTCATTCCAATTTTGAATTGGCTATCGGCAAAATGAAGCCATTACCATGCCACCTACTAACTGACAAAATAAGTTTTTACCTGCAATTGTTTGATGTATAGGTTTGTCATTTTGAGATATCGTAGTGTCATGACAAAACAAAATTCTAATTGACAAGACAATTGATGATTTTGGATCTTTGAACCAAACTTACATATATTCAGCTATTTGCATAATATAATCTGCCAAGTAGTGAACATATGTATAAATTCAGATGCTTTTGACTTTATGAGCAGGCTATTCTAATTTTTAAAACTTCCTGAATTTTTTGTTATTGAATTATTTCATAATTTTACTATGCTTGTTAATAAATTGGCTCATATATGCATTCATTTTAGCCATTCCAGCCATTTAGCCCTCTTCAAGCAACAATTTAATTCTGGTCAATTTTTTGATTTCCTCAAGATATGTTTGCACCAGGTACATTTAACGACGAGTATTTGGACGTCTTATTGGCTGCCTTGCTTGCTGCTTGTGTTGAAAATGTGGTCTTTTTTGGCTTACACATGGTCTATGCTTTTCTTAAAGGAGGCATGGCATCTTTGATTTTGCTGTCTGACTGTCTTGATGACGCCGAAAATAAGATTCTTGAAGAAATGTGCAAGAGGTGTGATGTACCCCTTACTACAATTCTGGCTGATAAATTCAATTTATTAAATCCTCCTAATGATGTGACCAATACAGCCATCATCAATCAAAATTTACTATCGATGTATAATAGAGAAGTTTTGTACAAGGCCATTTGTGAATTAAAATGGCACACACCCAAGTAAGTCAAGTTACCTAGATTCTAAAAGCTTGCTACGAGGAAGGCAAGTGTTGTTACTTAAAAATAAATGGGAATCCCCGGCCGTCTCAGTGCCAATTGGTATCCTGCAGCCTAAATATCTTTATTCCATATGCTTGCCTTTTGTTGAAAATCTTACCTCGAAATTATAACACTTCTATGCTACACCATCGTTCCTTTTTTCTTGTGGCTATTATATATATAACTAACTATAAATAACCTTGTTGTAACTCTACATGGAATTTGTGGGAATTTTTTAGTTACAATAGTATTAGATTTTTAAACGAATTTTACTAACGAGACAAATAAATTTTCATACATTCAAGCCAAAAATAAGCCCTATTTAAATTACTTAAGGAATATACATGTACATTTCTTCCCGAAACTACCAGACCACGCGATAACGCAGCTGGCGCCTCTGCTTCCGGTTCAGCGGCTGCCTCCCATGCTTTTGATTGCAATGCAGCTTAGAATTTGATGGACTTTGCTACTACTCCTGGAACTACCAATTCCACGACTGAGTCTGGTGCCAATGAAACTGCTGCTCCCGAGTCTCAATCCACTGCCTTTGAGACTACAAAGTTATCGGCCACAGAGGTTGGTATGCGGATGTATGAGCGTAGCATTTTTTGCAACTACTTTTCATTTAAAAAAACTATTTTATTTGCTATTCTTAAGAAAATCTTTTGTTTTTGTGAAGTAACTTTAGTACAATTATATTGAATCTTTTGGCAAAAACGCGATGAAAATCGGTAAAGAATTGCGATCTCTAGAGCATTATGGACAAGCATACAAACAAACCTTAGAGATTTAGTATATTTAGATTTTGCGACTCAATCTTGAAACTTTTGTAATATTATTTGGTTCTCTTTCGTCTTCCCTATGTCAGGCTCAGTCGATCAGCATCCCAGCAAACGTTTTCAAGCGGCACACTGAGGTGAAGGTGAAGGATGGAAAGGAGTGCATTGCCATGAAATCCTCATGGATAATGGAGGTTGTCCGACTGTTGCTTGCAGAAAGTGGTGAGCATTGCGCTGTGCATATCGACAAGCAGGTGCTGAGGCCCTACAAGAAAAGGAAAACTGCTGCTGCTTACTGGCTACGATTACAATGCGCTGAAGGGGGTGGCTGTTGCTGCAGTTTTACCAGTATATTTGTATTTGACGAACTTCCGGTTAAAACTGATGCTGCACTTGCGTTTAGGAGCCAAGGAGAGCACGAAGGTCATGAAGCTGCCACCCCAAAGGAGAACATACGTAACCTGTAGCAACGTGGCTCATCCGAGGCCCACGCCTTTGTTCAAGAAGAGGCAATGCAGCGCGGCGCTAGTGCAACTGAAATTTACAAGCAAAACGTAAGCAAATTTTTACAAAAAGGTTGTTCTCTTTCTGCTGTATGTCAGACTATACACAGAGTGCAGTCGTCAGAAGATAAAGAGAACGACAAGATGAGAGATGTGCTGAATCAGCGTCTTGATTGGCAAATCGCGATGCCGAGAAGCAAGCGTGGTGTGGCTAGATTCATCCAGCATGTCTCTGCAGCGCCCATATCTGTTACACTCTATCGCACCGAACAGATGGAACTTCTACAAAGTGTTTTAAGAAAAGATCTGATGACTCCTATCCACCTTGATGCTACAGGAGCATGCTTGGGCGCAACCTTGGGATTCACTCGGCCGTTTCTATTGGCAACACACACGTAAGTCGCTATTGGATGGAATAGTAGTCACGTGACTGCTCTCAGCCAATAGCGACTTACATGTATGTGTTGCCAATAGAAACGGCCGGGTGATTCCCAAAGTTGCGCATGTATGTCAGGAGGCCTTATTCAGCAATCTGCGGTTGTTCCAGCCAATGTCCTGTTTTGCAGTGCAGTTATTTCTGATAGGAAGGGAAGCAACATTGTTGCTGTACCACTCATAGAAGCCATCTTAGAGATCACGCAAACGGAAAACGTTGCTCATTGGATTGAAAACTTCCTTCTTAATTTTGCCTGCTTCCAAGACCGTGGGATCTGGGAAGCTGGCAGCAAAGGACTGCAGCTATACGTTAGTGATTGTAGTTGGGTTTTTAATCACACTATTCTTTGCTCCACCACTTCGATGAATATCGGAGGATACCTAAAGACTCAGTTCAAGCGCCTGATTGGTAAAGATCCAGGCTCCTCCCCTGTGCCTATGATATTTTTATGTACGTCCCACTTCATTAAGAGAGTCCCTCTAACGATTAGCATCAAGAAGTCACATGTTTGACAAACTTTTCTGCTTGCCTTTGCACAAATTATCCTAGCTCCAACGGTAAAATCTGCAGTTATTACATGGAAACTTATGCTTTGTGTTTTTGGATCGCGGACAAAAACCAGTCAGTTTAAGAGTGCTTACAGGGATTTGCATAAACTTGTAAATAAGCTACCCGAGGAGTACCACGAGACAGTTAAGTCTCTGCCTTTGGATGAAGAACTGTCCGCTGCACAAACCAAGCTGGGATGCCCTAGTTTTCGTCCTGCCACTCAAACCCTTCGCAATGAGTCACCTTTTGCGGCACTTTTTGACTGCACCAAAATCTCTGAAGAGTTGGGTACTCCAAATGAACTCTTTCAGTTTAGTGCCCTAAGAAAAGTGCATGCCTTGTGGCTTCTATTTCTGCCTCTGTGGAGCACATGCATTTTTCAAGGAACAACTAAAAGCAACCAGCATTTTACTAACGCCCCTGTAGAGACGTGGTTCAGATGGATAAAGTCGCAATTGCTTCGTCAGCCGGGAGCTTGACTAAAACTAAATCGTTTCGTGCGATGCCACTTTCAGTGCGTCAAGCAGCATTTAGACTGAGTCACACATGAAATAAAGCAGCAACATCTACCCCCTAAAATGGCACGCAAAAGGCACACTTTGAACGATGAAACGTCTGCACACGGCCCTATGGGTGATGGTTGGACCAAGGCTTCAAAGCGGGCTCGACAAAGCTACTTAAAGGGAATGCAGCTTTCTCCTCTGCCCAGCAGCGACAACGAAGTCAGCGACGACGGCAGCAATATATGCATTTATGGGGACAATACAGACACTGACAAGCAGTACAGCGTCAGCAATAACAGAAAAGAATATGGTGAGAAGGAATACAAGCAAGACAGTGACGATGATGGCAATGATGAAGATGTAGACGGTGATGAGGCGGAAGACAAGCAGGACAGTGACGATGATGGCAACGAGGAAGATATAGACATTGATAAGGCAGAAGACAAGCAGGACAGTGACGGTGATGGCAATGAGGAAGATGTAGACGGTGATGAGGCAGAAGACAAGCAGGACAGTGACGACGATGGCAACGAGGAAGATGTAGATGGTGATGAGGCGGAAGACAAGCAAGACAGTGACGACGATAGCAACGAGGAAGATGTAGACAGTGGCGAGACAGACCCATGCAAGTATGACAGCAACAAAAGTAGCAATGAAGGGAGTGGCGACGGAAATGGTAACCAGGATGGTTGCTCCCATCAAGGAAAGAAATCACAGATAAAGAAGGAACCGAAAGAACCAAAAATTTCGCGTTTGGCTTTAGTCCACTGTTTTACAACAGTAGGAAAGCATGGATCATTCATTATTCGTCATTTTGACCGGGATTCCTTGCTTAGGAAAGACTTGTGAATCAGCGCCAACGTAAGTTTACTTTAATTTTATCTGCTATAAATACTATGTACATCGATTTTTGCACCTTTTTAATGCTCTCCGCCCTAAAGACGGTAATGTGTATGCAGCTTGGCGATAATATGTTGAGTTCAACCGGTGAGTTTGTACTGGTTTTGTAGTGCGCAGAAAGTAAACTTTAAAATATTTGTCTTTTGCTAAGAGTTAGTATTACTCATAGATATAACTATATCATATAGACCTTATGTGGGAACAAGACCAATTTATAAATAAAGGACACTACTAATACTGTGTCGGACAACACATCAGAATGCATGTCAAATAATTATTGTAATACACGTGTTTGTACAATAAAAAGGCATGTTAAGGATATAGTTTCATTGGGCAGGGATAAAAATTTAACTATCGGCTTCTTATTTTTCAGTCTTCATATCAGAGACAGCGCATGAATTTCGCTACTCGTATTTTACAAGCGTTTACCCCATTAACCATTAGCGATCCCCTTGTGGAACCCAAAAATTTACACATTGTCAATGCTATTATTGCTGCCTTTGCCTTGGAGTGGGATGGATGTATTCCTCTTCTAAATTACGAAGTTGATCAGTTGCGGCAAGGCGAAGGTGCTATTACGGATGCACTTCTACGTAAGCTAGGCAAGGTAAGGTATTAAACTTGTTTAACTACGTTGCACTCCGTACGTAAAGAATTTTAGTATGTTGACACTTGAATTTTAGCCCTTTCCTTGCAAAATTGTGCTAGAAACTAAAAATAATCAGTTTTGATTTTGACTAGCCATTTGGTATTCAAATTTAATAGTATCCTGAAAATTCAGATTGTACTTGATTAAATACAGTAACTTAATGGTTTATTTACTACACATGATTAATCGGACAACATTTAGCTTCCTGTTTTTACACCAAGAAAATGATAGGTACCATACACACCGCGTGAAAAAGTATATTCAGCAATTGAGTCACAGAAATCATATAAATTGCTCTTTGCTACGCGCGTACCACATAAAGGCAAAGGCAATTAATTATATAACCCAACTTTTTGTTGCCATTGAAGGCTACCACCTCAATGATCGGATTGATTCATCAGAGCCATCACTTCATGCTACTTTACATCAACATTTGCCATGGTTTTGTGTCGGTTCTGGATCTGCTGCAATGCTACGAGGACCTCAGCATCTGCTTCTGCGCCAACCTAAAGTGAGCTACAAGGTTATGTACCCATTTTTCCCACATTACGCTTGTAATTTCTATAGCCACCAGCACCTTGCCTTTTCGTATTTGTTAAGCAAAATGTTTTAATGTCCTCAAAATTAACTTTCCTGTCCAGCTCACTATGGCATGCTTTTCAATGGCGAAGAATGAAGCCTCTGCAGCTGCACCATTCGGTGCAGCAGGATGGGTCCAGCTGCGGCTTACTGGTTTCACTTTTTGCGCAACGAATTGTCGCAAGACAATCTTTGCTTGTCTCCACAAGTTCGAAAGCTGTTTTGCAGTACCGCCTCTTTGTCTGGCGTAATCTACTAAATTTTGCACCAAATTCAGCCAAACTATGTTGGCATTGTGGCGAAGACCAGGTGGCCAAAAATGCCGCGAAACATAAAAAGCACAACAGATGGGTAAGAAATGAAGTACTGAAATACTAAGTTAAGAAATTGGGCTTTAACCATTCATTTCTGATATTCTAACTGCATCACACTACTTCCTACGGATACCTATAGTAATGTTTCGGTTTTGATTTTTTGACAGCAAGTTATGAGAGTGGGGTGAAATAATTTTCTAGCAGGAGTTTTCAGCTTTTAAATCTATGGCAGCAGAGCTAGCTACTACAGGAGGCTACGGGCATGGAGCAAAAATAGATGCGGAAGGCTAATGGTTAAGCTAAAAAAGCCTAATTTATATAAAAATTTGTCCTCCCAACTGTTATAGTAAGACAGGTCAAAGACAATTGATGGCCAAAATTTGACTGCCCTTCTATTCAAGGTGAATGGGGTGGCGGTCAAATTTTGTCGGTCAATTGTTGGTTTCCCTTGTAAAACCAATTTGTATGTAACAAAGGAAAATATGTTTATTCAGATAGAGTGCGACGCATGCAATTGGTGGTTTCATCAGGCATGCGTCCGTGTTACTCAAGTTCCGAAGAATTGGTACTGCGAATTTTGCCGCAAGGAGTAGCTAGCCGCGTAACAACTGCAAGCATGCCTAAATTTCTTTAAACTTACTTGATAGTGTAATTATACAATTATGCCATTATCGTCAAATGTCATTCAGAAAGTTTAGAAAATTAAGACAACAAAAGAAAAGTAAAAGGTATTGTAGCACGATATACAGCTGTAAAATGTGAAAAAGTGTGCATTAAATGCAAAAGCGTGCTAAAATGGCTCGTGATTGCGTATTATTGGCTAGTGTCATTCAATTTGAATTAATGCATGAGAAATACCGGGTGGTGCATAGGTATACACCACAACATGGACTAAAGTTTATGGTGATTATAATACTACTCAATGCTTGGTTTCCTAGCTTATGTTTGGTACTCAAAACCGCCAAAGTATTGAAAATAAATATCCATCCACCAAATCCTATATCTAAAATGGTTTGTCGGTATCTATCTATCTATAAATGCTGGTTCTCTCAATTCAACTTATTAACTGCTCTGTTTCTTTGATTTAAATTTGCTCGTTTGTGTATCTTGTTTTCATTTTTTGCTAGTGAATTAACCTACATCAGTTGGTTTTTTAAACATTAGTATGTTTTGTTCAAGTTTTTTAACCATTACATTAGTTTTTTTATTTGCATGGTGTTAGGACTTATTAATATTTATTAAAGTGTAAACTTCTTTCAGTATCAAAGACCACTTTATTTTGTGTCCTGTAGTCACCTTGTATATGTATGATATGATTCTTTCATTAATATATGTTGATAAGTGGTCACTCTTCTCTTCTTTTTCTCTAACCTCTCAGCAACCCCGCCTCTGTGCATGCAACTCTGAACTCAACTTACAACTCTGCAACTACAGTACTCTGTTGCAGTCAATTTATATAATTTTATGAATGGCATGTACTTGCAATCCAGGAAAATATAACGACAAGCTAATGTATATTTAGGCTTTTGCTTTACATTTAAAATGTATAAAAAATTGAAAATTACTTGTAAATTTTATACAGAACATTGTGGAAAAATGCTTATAGTAACATGTGAAATAAAGTGTGGAATAACGTGCAGAATAACATGCGGAATAATGTGCGGAATAACGTATGGAATAACGTGCAGAATAACGTACAGAATAACTTACTGAATATCATGCGGAATAACGTGCGGAATAACTTACGGCCCTATAGGAAAAAGTTGTAAAACCGCGGACGGTGTCCAGCGCACTTTTGAAATTTTTCTAAAGTGCAACGCGCGCATAGGCGCAGCACCTGCGCGCGCGCTGCCCTTTCTTACTGGCTGCTGCTCTAGCAAATACATATACATGGAAATGGGTAGAATACCTCTGTTGAAGGGGCTTATACACTCGTAATTTATTAAGCTTAGAGATGTTCCGAAAATTCAATTTCAATTTTCCAAAATTTGAAAATTTTTTAGAGCAAATTTCAATTTCGAAAAAAAATTTAGAAGTGAAAATTTTGGTAGTGTCTAAAAAGTTGCTAAAAATAAACTACTTTCTACTATATATACATGTATTACTTTTTGCTTAAGCAGTAAATTGAAAGTAAAAAAGTGAGTGTTGATCATACTAAACTTTGTTTTTCTGAATTATGATTTCGAGAAATTTCAATTTTGATTTTGGAAAGTTAGCGAATTTTGATTTCAACGAAACTGCAGATCTTTTGGAACATCTCTAATAATCCTAAAGCGCGGTAAAATAGTTTGACTATTTTCTAAAGTGCGCGTCCGCGCGTTTTTAACATTTATTCCAATAGGGACTTATGGAATAACATGTGGAATAACGTGCGGAATAACTTACGGAATAACATGCAGAATAACTTATGGAATAACATGCGGAGTACTGTGCGGAATAACGTACGGAATAACATGCGGTGTAAGTTATTCACGTCTTTTTGGCAGATAATTTTGTTAATTTTTCTAGTTTTTCAGTGATATTATTTATAATGAAAAATTAATACACACAAGGATTAGTTTAAATGCTTTATTACAAGCTAAAAAAACTTGGAAAGCTTGAAATCTATACTTAAAAAAGAACTTTTTTATCTTTTTTCTACTTTATAATAACTTTTCTGCGTGGTTCTATAAAGTGCATGCTAGGTGTGCATGTACACTATTTTTTAGGAGTGATGCATGCTAACTATGTATACCTATTTTGGCATACAAGGTGATTGCATGCCTAAATTTTTGGGCATATAGTACATGAAAAAAATTTAACCTTTTGAATAAATACTAAATACATTGGATTACTTGGATCGGATGTATACTGGCATAACAGGCTCCTTAAGCCTGAGCCAAAAAAAATTATCCAGAGTATAGAACTAGGGTTAAGGGGCCTAGCTATACTACTAATAGTACATTACTAGTACACTATAGCTATAGATAGACTTATTGTATTAGGCATAATTGCTTTAAATATAAATTAAAAACATATGAGATAAGCCTATATATGGCTATATTGATTTATATATACTAGATTCTAGAATCAAAACACTTACCTCATTTTTGGTCTGATTTTTTAACCAGAAAGCTAACCCAATGCTAGGTCCTAACTATAATAAAAAGCTAAAACTTAAAGTTTTGTAAGTATCAAGATAAGGCCTAACTAACAAAATATTAACAAGCCTATCCTCTGAGAAAATTCTAAACCTGACAACACTTGAAGATGAAGACAGGCAATAATACTAATAGTGGCTTCTCAGTAAAATAATTGTAAAATTTCTAGACTGAAGGCCTAAACTACTTAAAATACAGAAGGTGTGGATGTCGAGATCTGTTAGGCCTACTAATAAGATTTGATAGGGGCCTACCTTTTAGCTGAGGCTGAATAACTGAAGCTAAAAAATACTTATAATTTAGTCAAGCAGAAACACGAGTCTAAACTACACAGAGAGTATTTATTGCTTTCGTACTACTAATTTATAAGTTAAACATTGATATAATGTTAATATGGTAATTAATTAGTTCGATAGGCCCCAATCCTGGAAATCCGTGAAGCAGTTACCGAATCTACACCAATTCAAAAAATAATAAGTTTATTTTCCTTTCGTTCAAATTTATGCCAAATTATTAGGTGCAAATATTTTGTAAAAAATGCTTTTTAGAAAGATTTTAGTCACTCATTAACTTTTTTGTTTTAGAATTGGCAGTGTTTACTAAGTTGTCTTTTTAACTTTCGTTATAGTACGCATAAAATAATTATAAAAATTATAAAAAAAACAATTTTATGATTAGGCCCTTATGAAAAACTTTTATCAGAGTGGACACCCGGACGGCTTGAGTCCCGCTAGTTGGATTTTTTTGACAGTAGGGCAGGTGCCTAATTTTAATACTTTCCAATTTTCTATTTCACCGCTAGGCCCCTATTTAATCCCGACATTTAAGAATGTTTTATGAATAGACTTGTCATGCAATCATCTGATATGTTGTTTAAAGGCCCCGTGGTTAGTGGTAATGTTGAGCTCTTTGCCAATCGAAAGGTAAGTAGTAATGTAAATTCATTTTGAACTCCAGCAAAAACCGATGGCACGCTTTTATGACGTAAATGTTAACATTAACCATAAGCATAAGCTTATGTTTTGCATTGGGGCAATTAACAATAGTAGTATATCTTCTATATAATCTAACCTTTTTGATTTTAAGATCATAATGGATTTGCCAGAATTAGCAGAAATTTCTAGGCCTAGCATTTATTTGGACTGGCAATTATTTAAAATATTTAAAAAATTAAAACTGTTTAAATTGCTAAATAAAAAAACAAATAATGGCTAATGCATTGTCTAATGCATAATTAGAATTTTTTTGTTTGCCAGTATATTGACAGCTTTTTTAATTAAAATATGTTAACATTATATTTCTATGAAACAGATTCTAGTACAAGTTTTACTAGTATTTTTATAGGGAAAATACAAATTTTTGTGTTTGTTTTTTGCAAAAAAAGTTTTAGCACATATAATGCAAACTATTTTGATAATATTTGTTCTAGGCATCTAGCATAGGTATGCCATGATCCTAACTATGGCTCACCCAGTAAGCCATTATCAACATACATGTTTCACCCATCTAAACCAAATAGGTAAAATGGCCACTGGCCAAGATAAGTTACAAAATTAAAAAAGCAAAAATGAAAAATTGGGAAAGAAAAAAAGGATAAAAAGAGAAAAAGAAAATAAAAGAGAGAGAAAAGAGAAGGAAGGAAAGAGGAGAGAGAAAAAGAAAGAGAAAAAGAAAAAATGCAAGAAAAGTTATATATAAAAAGAAAATTAAGTTGCAATTAGGAAGAACAATGTCACAATTGGAAAGAATTAAGTTGCAAATCTAGATAAAACTAAGTCGCACTGGTTAGGTAAAATTTTGAGATTGGGCATATATGATGTTTGGAGTAACAAAGGATAAAATGGGCTAATAAAGTATGAAAAGCAAAGAATATCAATGACAACAAAAAACCAGTTGTGGTTTTTCTTTCCTCATCCCCTTTCCTACCTAGCCACATATGTTAAAAGGTGCTAGATAGGGGTCCTCAATTCTATGGCCTGGTATAGACAATAACTGATTCATACCAGCTTGCCCAAAAGCCACAGTCAGGAAAGGATTTGAATCTAACTTTTCACCCTATGAAACAAGATGATTAAATTTTCCCAAATTTTCACTTCACCAAAAAGGCAAATTTTTTAATTCTTCAAAAATACAATTGTAGACACTTTCACTTTCTTGAATATTCACTTTCTTAAAATTTCTTTTTTAATTTTATTTTGATATCTTAACTGGACAAAAGAGGATAATAGAAATTATAAATAGATTAATAGAGGCAATAACTCAAGCTATGCTATGCATTTTTAAGGATTTTCAATAACGCATATATATAAGATATAAAATTAACAAAAAATTTCTAAATGAAAAGCTCCATGAATATTTAATAAATTTATTTTAAAAAGCTAAATATATCAAAAATAAACATGGAGCTACCTCTAATAAAAAGTAGTAACAATTTGGATGCTAAAAAATGAACCTCTATCTCAATATATTTATTTTAAAAACTTGTTCTGCTTCTTAAAATTTTCTAAGACAGTTTCCTATCTTTCTATTTGAGTAATCTTTGGGATAGATATATAGATAAAATAAGCAAAAACTAGTTATTTCTTATTTATACATATTTGCAAAATAGACAAGAGGGACAAGGTCTATGGTCTACCAAAGTCTAGTGGTGAAGACCTAGCACCTGCATAATTGTATTTAACCAGAGAACAGGTTTTTATTCTTGTTTTAAATGAAAAAAATTGTTATATTAATTTCTTCTATTCAAGTTGAATATGTGTTCCTATCTCTATAATATATATTGTAATTCCATTATTTGCTAGGGTATATCTATTTAATATAGAGCTATGAAACTTTTATTGTCTCTTGATGCACACTAGGTAAGTTAAAAAAAGTTTATAATTAGTACTTATAAGCTTAAAGCCTTAGACACTTTGTTGCTTAAGATATACAAAAGCTATTGCAGCTTTGATAAATTTCAAATTAATGTCATGTCAAGTCATTAGAAAAAACTACATTTACAATGTATATAAAATTATGTTTGTAAAAGCCTCTATTTTAATGTTACTGCAAAGTCCATTGACAATTATTAAACTGTCATTGGTATTAATATATTATCTGATACTTTTTGTCTGAAATGTCTTATTCTAAATGTAATAGCATGTCTTGTACTTGACTATATTTAACTAAATTTACTATACATAAACCCATGTACAAAGGTAAACCATTGTTATGCACATTTGCAGTTGAAACAACGCTATTGTGTGATCAGCAAGCCTTCAAACTTTGCTAGTGAGTAATTTCTATTCCAATGATTCGATTATGTTAGAGTATTATAACCGAACTCTTACTGACTTTTAATTCAACCACCCCAATGTCTTCAGCACATCTGAAGCTGTACATATTCAAATCCCAAGCTCAACACGATGCCGCTAAGGAGCGCGGCCAACTCGAACCATTCGCCAATGTTTATGGCAGCTCCAATAGCGCCGTTCGGAATGGCAAATCAGCCAATAATTGCATTGTGCTCACCTGCGACACTGGCATTGTTATTCTGGCTATGAAAGATATTCACGATCTGCTGTCGTGGAGTGAAACTATTAAGAAATATGTCAGCGGTGAGTGCTGCTTACATATTCATCTATGAGCTGTTTGAGTGCAACTAGATCCTACTGTGGACACCCACCGATCCTACTGTGGACACCCACCGATCCTACTGTGGACACCCACCGATCCTACTGTGGACACCCACCGATCCTACTGTGGACACCCACCGATCCTACTGTGGACACCTACCGATCCTACTGTGGACACCCACCGATCCTACTGTGGATACCCACCGATCCTACTGTGGACACCCACCGATCCTACTGTGACACCCACCGATCCTACTCTCGACACTCACGGATCCTCCTGTGGAGACCCCCACCAATCCTACTGTGAACACCCACCGATCCTACTGTGGACACCCAATGATCCTACTGTGGACACTCACGGATCCTCCTGTGGAGACCCCACCGATCCTACTGTGGACCCCCACTGCTCCTACTGTGGACACCCACCGATCCTACTGTGGACCCCCACCGATACTACTGTGGACACCCACCCCCGATCAGTGGACAACTTACTCGACAGACCGCATACTGCTTTCCTTAAAATTGAACTATCAATATCGCTAGCAAAAACTGTCTGGAAGGTTCTGCTTCTGCAATGAAGTTCCTACAAGACGATATAAACACTACTGGCGAAGTTGGAATTCCGAATTCCCTTCTGCCTTGGCTTGGCATGCAGTTTTGCCAGCTATTAATAAAAATAAAATACACGGGCTGTGTATGTATTATTCTAGATAATATGCCAGCTGCTATTTTAGTTAATTGAAGATCTAGCATCATATTATTATCAGCTAATTCAACTCTTGCACACAATGCAGAGCTTTAGTTCTCTGTTAATTCCGCTGGTCGCGTGCAGCGGCACAGGCTCACTTGGCTGAGTCAGCGCCTCTCCTGCCTCTCCCGATCCGCTCTATCAGTCTTGGAGTTTCTGTACTATTGCCAGACTTATTGAACAGTAATGATGGGCAGGGCGTGCACGCTTTGTCGCCCGTTTGAGAGGCTCTTAAATAGGTCGGATTGTGCGTCTGGGGCTGGCCTTCTGTGTGCCCTCCCATTGTTCTTCTCTTTATTCGTGTCTTACAAATATATTGCGATATGCATAATATATATACCAGTATAAAATGGAATCACTGGAATGCCCTCGGAGACTGGCTTTCCTGCGTTAGTGAAGAATTTCCCGCTGTTCCAGCTCTTATTAAGAGCAAATACTGAGTTCTATACGAATCTGTTGACTGTTTGAAGAGGGACTCTGCTGCTGTGCTTCAATTCGACAATTTCTGTCTAGCCGCAGCAATAAGCCTTCAGTTGTGTCTCTGCTTTCTAATATTATTGTCTAGTCTGCCAGCAGTTGATCTGGGTCCTTAGTCTTGCTTAAAGTACAGTGCAACAAAAATCGATATGAACTGGTGCGGTGCCTGGATTGCAGTTATTAGACGGCACATATCTGTAATTGTTATGAATTTCCGTTGCTGTAAGCAGTATAAGAAATGCTAAGTTGTTGATAAGGGAGTTTATTTTTTTCTAGCCTAACTTGTGCTCTTTGATCTTTGCCACTTCGCTGTGTTGAGCCACTCGCCTCTGTCTCAGTTTTAGCTGAGTATATTGCGCTTGGAACTGCACCAATGTGTAGTATAGTGCCCCTTTCCCTGCGTCTGTCTGCTTCGCACTCTTCCTTGAGAATTTGCTATCGCAAGCGAAAGCGAACCGCTACACGCGTTCGACAGGTGCAAGACTTAACAGAGTTTGGAATTACACTCTCGGCAACATGTTGAAGTTTCCACCCCGAAAACAGTGGTCTACAAGTGGCAGCTTTAAGCCAACTCTAGCTAATGCTGTGTGTGAAAGAGAGAGAGAGGTTGCTGCTGGCATACGTCCTTATGCTGATGTCTATGGCCGAACGATCAACTTCCTTGCCTTTTCCGTTTATGTCTATGGTCAAGACCAAAACTACTGCTGGCAATTGGCAATGCTCTGTTTGGTTGACCAGCTGAACTAGCAGCTTTGGCTAATAAAAGCAATGTCGCATTTGACAATCAAAATGGGAATTCGGACAATCAAAACGGAATGGCATAGACATTCAAGCCACGCCACAGACTCGGGCTGCTTGGGAATACACAACCATAAGAATTTGGAATATACAATCAAAATTGGAAAACCAAAACCAAGAATTCTCTCATTTCCTGATCGGCCTTGCACAATTCTTCTTTCCGATCACCGCGAGGAAGGGATTTCGCTCTGCCATGGCGCCATTGCGTGGGGTCGCTTTCAGGCCAAAGAGAAGCAAACGGGGCTTTCTCCCATATTGAATGCTCAAAGTTATAGTCTATGGCCAAGCCTCCCTCAGTAGACTTTGCTAAACTGCTTAAGTCCATGACTAGAGTAAGATCTGTGGCCTGACTTAAATGTCTATGGCGTCCCCCACAGAAACTAAACTCCACAGTTTACTGTAATTACCGTACTTAATCCCCCCCCCCCATTGCCAGACATTGACTATCGGGTCCGGCTGATTCGCACTGAGGGCTGCCGTCTTCAAGCCGGCGCAGAGGGCCGCCTACACGTGCAGAAGATCCGGCTGTGTTTCTATACTGAGCCAGTTGAGAACTGCCGCCAATTAGCCGTCTGGAGTCTCAGCTCCGTGCGCAAGTATTGGATCGATTCGGATAAGAATTTCGTATTCGAAAGTAGCCGAGCTAAATGCGACAAGCCGGATAAGGGTATGCCACCGCTCTTTGGCGCTTTGATTTTCTCTGTTCGACTCAGGGGATGTGAGATCCTATAGTACAAGGCTGAGAATGAGTGAGATTCCACTCTGGCTGTGAGAGTCTGATGAGGGAATGAGTGAGATTCCACTCTGGCTGTGAGAGTCTGATGAGGGAATGAGTGAGATTCCACTCTGGCTGTGAGAGTCTGATGAGGGAATGAGTGAGATTCCACTCTGGCTGTGAGAGTCTGATGAGGGAATGAGTGTGATTCCACTCTGGCTGTGAGAGTCTGATGAGGGAATGAGTGAGATTCCACTCTGACTGTGAGAGTCTGATGAGGGAATGAGTGAGATTCCACTCTGGTTGTGAGAGTCTGATGAGGGAATGAGTGAGATTCCACTCTGGCTGTGAGAGTCTGATGAGGGAATGAGTGAGATTCCACTCTGACTGTGAGAGTCTGAGAGAATGAGTGAGATTCCAGTCTAACTGTGAGAGTCTGATGGGGGAATGAGTGAGATTCCACTCTGGCTGTGAGAGTCTGATGAGAGAATGAGTGAGATTCCACTCTAACTGTGAGAGTCTGATGGGGGAATGAGTGAGATTCCACTCAGGGTGTGAGAGTCTGATGAGGGAATGAGTGAGATTCCACTCTGACTGTGAGAGTCTGAGAGAATGAGTGAGATTCCACTCTAACTGTGAGAGTCTGATGGGGGAATGAGTGAGATTCCACTCAGGGTGTGAGAGTCTGATGAGGGAATGAGTGAGATTCCACTCTGACTGTGAGAGTCTGAGAGAATGAGTGAGATTCCACTCTAACTGTGAGAGTCTGATGGGGGAATGAGTGAGATTCCACTCAGGGTGTGAGAGTCTGATGAGGGAATGAGTGAGATTCCACTCAGGGTGTGAGAGTCTGATGAGGGAATGAGTGAGATTCCACTCTGACTGTGAGAGTCTGATGAGGGAATGAGTGAGATTCCACTCTGACTGTGAGAGTCTGATGAGGGAATGAGTGAGATTCCACTCTGACTGTGAGAGTCTGATGAGGGAATGAGTGAGATTCCACTCTAACTGTGAGAGTCTGATGGGGGAATGAGTGAGATTCCACTCAGGGTGTGAGAGTCTGATGAGGGAATGAGTGAGATTCCACTCTGAGAGTCTGAGGGAATGAGTGAGATTCCACTGAGTGTATCTGGCAGTCGCTGAACTCCCCGATGCACCCTGCAGGCAGCGGTGTGCACCAGTTCGAGTCGGAGCAGGCGGAGCAAATCTACAACTGCATGCACGCCGCCTGTCACAACAAGCCGCTGCTGTCCGGTAAGTAAGGCGTTTTTGTGTTTTTTTTGTTTATTTATTTATTTGTGTAAACTTTACACGAGAATTTGTTATAGGGAGGTACAGGTTCATATTGCAGGTGATGGGTGCCCTGGATCAGCCGGGGGGGGGGGGGGACTTAGGTCACCAATTCTCTCTACTGTCCAATTTAAGAGCACAATATTATTATAGCAAACCCAGCTGCGCCCGTATTCCAGGCAGCAGCGTGGAATTTTTTGTTTTGATCTCAAAAAGAATGAAGAATGAATAGAGAGACGAGTTTTCTTGCGCTGTCTTATTCTTGCTTCAACTTAAAACTGGCAACTGTTTCTTTTGGCTTTTATTTACCTTTGACGCTGGTATATCAGGAGTAGCGCACGGCTGTGCGAGTTTTGCTAATTAATTGTGAGTTGCTGTTACAGTAGGGGGGGGGGGAGAAAGAAGGTGGGTGAGGGCAGAGAAGAGTGCTGGCTGAAATGCTTAAATTTCCATATATTTTTCTGCTATAAAGATTCTACTCTCTCTTACACTTTGACCGCCCTGAGCAATTCTGCTCAGTCAGCTGATGCTCGCCCGGGGCAGGCCCTGGAATTCCAGTCGAGGGGCGGCTTAGAATTTCTGGAGAGACTTTCTAGGGTAGACTAGTAGTAGTATGAATAGTTTTTTTAGCAATTTTAATTCACTTCCCGGGTAATAAAATAGGGGATCAGGAGCCATAAACTTACAGTGTGCGCTCTGTAAGTTAGTTTAATAAGTTTTATAACCGTGCTAATATTTTCCTACAGCTTATTACCATGGGCAAATGAGAATGTCTCTGGCTATGAGGGGGGGGGGGTTTATAGAAATGTTTCCCAGCTCAGAGTTTTATTGCTGGTTACTTTTTTATGACTTCAAATAAACGTCCACTATGGCATTAGAGCAATTTTTATGTTAATTCCAGTATGCTGGCGTGTTAACTTATAACTCCCATTTATAGCTGGGGATCCCAATCCCACAGCTGAGGATCCCAATTCCACAGCTGGGGATCCCAATCCCACAGTTGAGGATCCCAATCCCACAGCTGGGGATCCCAATCCCACAGCTGTTGATTCCAATCCCACAGCTGGGGATCCCAATCCCACAGTTGAGGATCCCAATCCCACAGCTGGGGATCCCAATCCCACAGCTGAGGATCACAATCCCACAGCTGAGCATCCCAATTCCACAGCTGAGGATCCCAATCCCACAGCTGAGGATCACAATCCCACAGCTGAGGATCCCAATCCCACAGCTGAGGATCCCAATCCCACAGCTGAGGATCCCAATCCCACAGCTGAGGATCCCAATCCCACAGCTGTTGATTCCAATCCCACAGCTGTTGATTCCAATCCCACAGCTGGGGATCCCAATCCCACAGTTGAGGATCCCAATCCCACAGCTGGGGATCCCAATCCCACAGCTGAGGATCCCAATCCCACAGCTGAGGATCCCAATCCCACAGCTGAGGATCTCAATCCCACAGCTGAGGATCTCAATTCCACAGCTAAGGATCTCAATTCCACAGCTGAGGATCTCAATCCCACAGCTGAGGATTACAATCTTACAGCTGAGGATCCCAATCCCACAGCTGAGGATCCCAATCCCACAGCTTAGGATCCCAATCCCACAGCTGAGGATCCCAATCCCACAGCTGAGGATCCCAATCCCACAGCTGAGGATCCCAATCCCACAGCTGAGGATCTCAATTCCACAGCTGAGGATCCCAATCCCACAGTTGAGGATCCCAATCCCACAGCTGAGGATCCCAATCCCACAGTTGAGGATCCCAATCCCACAGCTGAGGATCCCAATCCCACAGCTGAGGATCCCAATCCCACAGCTGAGGATCTCAATCCCACAGCTGAGGATCCCATTTCCACAGCTGGGTATCCCCAGGCTACGAATCCCAATCTCCTTAGCCAAGAATCCGATCCCTTAGCTCCCTTAGCGATCCCTACTGCTTAATCCGTTTCAAACTCCGCCCTTATCCATGTTAACCGCTATCGCTAATCCTCCCTTTCTAATCCAACAGCCTCTCCGCCCACGCATCCGCCCGGCGGCCAGCAGCCGAAGCCGTACGCGCTGCCGCAGTCGTCCGCAGTGACCTATTCGACTGTGTATTCGGGCTCCACTTCGTTGTCGATGTCGCATCCTTTAACTGGCACGGATGGGCGCAGTCACAACATGTACCACATGCAGCAGCGCCAGCTCAGACAGCAGATGCTGCTTCAGCAGAGACAGGATCCGATCGGCTTCCGACTTCTTCAGCAGCAGCAGCTGCGATCGACAACAGACGCAGAGTTCGACGAAGCTGAGCCGACTCAGTTCAGTTTTGAGCCGTCTTCGCCGTCGGTAGTTGCCGCCACCGCTGCTGCCGCCGCCGCCGCCGCCGCCGCCGCAGTTGCCGACAATTTAAACCACCATGACCAAGTGGACTCTGTCGCCGCCTTGCCGTCAAGTGGCGCAGCTGGGTCGGCCAGCGCTAGCGCCGCCGCCGCTGACAATCACGACTATTGCAATCTGCGCGACCGGACAAGCTATTTAAGCATGTCCGAGGTTCTCCCGTACAGTTCGGCCGCTGCCGCCGGCGCCTCCGCTGTACGCTCCTCCGACAGCTACGTGCAGATGTCGTCTAGTCCGGCTGCCGGGCCTGTGGGCTGCGACACGATTAGACGGTGCAGGTCTGAGCGGAGCAGCGATTTTGACAGCGCCGGATTGGTGAGCTGAGCTGGTTGGCACTGTGACAGCGGAGGGCATGGAAGAGTGACAGAACGGAGGGAATGGGAGAGTGACAGAGCGGAGGGCATGGGATAGTGACAGAGCGGAGGGCATGGGATAGTGACAGAGCGGAGGGCATGGGAGAGTGACAGAACGGAGGGCATGGAAGAGTGACAGAGCGGAAGGCATGGGAGAGTGACAGAACGGAAGGCATGGGAGAGTGACAGAACGGAAGGCATGGAAGAGTGACAGATCGGAAGGCATGGAAGAGTGATAGAGCGGAGGGCATGGGAGAGTGACAGAACGGAAGGCATGGGAGAGTGACAGAACGGAAGGCATGGGAGAGTGACAGAACGGAAGGCATGGGAGAGTGACAGAACGGAAGGCATGGGAGAGTGACAGAACGGAAGGCATGGGAGAGTGACAGAACGGAAGGCATGGAAGAGTGACAGATCGGAAAGCATGGAAGAGTGACAGATCGGAAGGCATGGAAGAGTGACAGATCGGAAAGCATGGAAGAGTGACAGATCGGAAGGCATGGAAGAGTGATAGAGCGGGCAATACGAGCGAGAGTGGAGTGACATATCAGGTGGCTGAAGAGAGCGGAGAATGACAGCCTTTCATATCAGGCGCCCTTATTGATGGCCTTATCCATCTGTAAGCCGATTCCAATGCCACCGCCCACGCACTCCAGTCGGACCAGTCCTCGCCGGAGAACCAGTACGACGAAGTGGCTGTCGACTCCCCGCCATCCAGTCCGCAACTCGGGCCTTCGCCATCGGCTCAGTTTCCGGTAATGCAGCCGCAGGAGCAGCAGAGACCTCAGCGGTATAAACAACGTCCGGT
Organism: Macrostomum lignano; assembly: GCA_002269645.1. NCBI lineage: Eukaryota > Metazoa > Platyhelminthes > Macrostomidae > Macrostomum > Macrostomum lignano. Next base: position 93,809 of record NIVC01000089.1, on the reverse strand, counting down.
GCCTCTGAACCTGAACCGATCCCAGTCTGAGGATCACGCTGCCGCAGAGAGCGATGCCGCCGTGGCCGCCGCGGAGCTCCGCTCGCCGACAATGCGGACGCGTCCTGTGCCCCAGTCTGCCGGCGTCGGCGTGGACGGCTTCAGCACGCTGGCCCAGAGAAAGCCGCGCCACGGCAAAGAGTACATCAGCAGAGAGCGGCTGATCTCTTCGTCCTCTGATACGGCTGCCTCACCCACCCAGGGATTGGGACCGATGGCGCAGGTGAGCTTGACGACGCGTTTGTCAGTGTCGTGTGAATCTCCGTGTTGGTGCTTAGGATTTCTGTGAGTGTATTGGATAGTCTGAGTGTTTAGGGTAGTCTGAGTGTTTAGGATAGTCTGGGAGTGTTTAGGATAGTCTGTGAGTGTTTAGGGTAGTCTGTCAGTGTTTAGGATAGTCTGTGAGTGTTTAGGGTAGTCTGTGAGTGTTTCGGGCAGTCTGTGAGTGTTTAGGGTAGTCTGTGAGTGTTTCGGGCAGTCTGTGAGTGTTTAGGGTAGTCTGTGAGTGTTTAGGGTAGTCTGTGAGTGTTTAGGGTAGTCTGTGAGTGTTTAGGATTGTCTGTCAGAGTCAAGCCCATCTGCACTGGGACTGATATTTTAATCTCACAGAACGGCATCTCGCTCGCCCCGCAGCCTCCATTCCCGTCGATGTCCTACCAACAGCAGCCGCCGCAGCCGCAGCCGCCAGTCTACAATCCGCTCCGGGACTACGTGAACCTCCGACCGGCTGCCGTTGCTGCGTACCCGGAGGAGCCGCCGCCCCGGCTGCAGTACGCCCAGCTGCAGCACCACCAGCAGCCGGACCCGCTGTATCCCGTTGCGGCCGTACCGCAGCTTGCGGTGCCCGCCGGTGCCGCCTCCATTGCCGGAACCTCGGCTGCCGCGTCGTCCTCCATGTTACAGCAGCAGCAGATGATGCTTGCCCAGCTCAACTACACGGAGCTGGATCACAATAAGACTCGCGCCTTCCAGGAGATCGCCGAAGAGGAGTCGCGGCGAAATCCCGCCAGCCGGTCGGCCTCCTCAGCCAGCGTCAACAACAACAACAACAACAATAATGGCAGCAGCGGGAACGGTGGCGGCTTCAAGCAGCGCGTGCTGACCAAGAATCGGTGATTCAGACATTTTTGCGCGCCATTTCAATACCGTTTCATTAACTTCAAGGACTTGGATTGCTAATCTAGCTGCACTGATGCTTATTCATTTTTCATAGTTATTAATTGAATCGGAAAAGCCACTGTTTTTTCTCTATTTTTAGCGAAGTAATGCGCTCATCACGCTACTGCACCTATCAGTAGTAGAAGTAGCACTGTTCGTACTTGTACATATTTGTTTGTTTAGCTCACCAATGTTCAATACGGATTTGTGCATACCAGCCCCACTGCCCAAAGCCAAACAGATCGAATATCGCGCCCGCTCAACGGTTCCCAGAATTTTGTAAATCACTTTTATTTGTCTTGCGTTTCCCTGAAAGGTTTTTTTCATGGACTCGCACGCGTTCACCTTTTTGTCAATCAATTTTCTCCCAAATTCTACTGTCGCTCAGCGTGCCAGTCGGACACCGTCAATCGCCAAAACAGCCGTACTGAATTCCATGCCTTCGACCATATTTTATTTACATTGTTTACTATAATAATATACTACAATGAAATGCCTATTTTACTACTGCTCAAGTAGTGAAGCAAGTAGGTAAATAGGAATTTGTATTGTATAATTGTACTGTATAAAGTTTTTCCCACCGACCAATCCGTGTATAACTGCGATTTGCATATATGATGTTCATTTGCAGCCAAACAAAATATAATCTGCGCCACATGCTTTATAGAATGCCTTTTCGGCTTTGCTCATCGGTGCCTTGCTGTATTCGATGACTTAAACATGAAAGATGAGCTTGTTGCCGATAGTATTGTTTTAATTGGCTATGAGAAGTACACAATGCACTTTATTAAAACTCGCAAATAGTAAAACCGAAAACCAGAAATAAGCATTGCATTGCCAGCCTACTAAAAGTAGACAAGCCAAGAATTTTGCTATCGAAATTGAAATTGTTCAAGCAAATTCCAATGGGTCTTTATCAGTTTTGGAGACGTGAAAAACCAGCGACGGCATGCGCTTGGCCAGGGCCGCAGCCGCTACGGGCAGGTAGGGTCGCTCGCAGTTTGAATGGCCCGTGACGATCACCGACCGGCCTTGGTCGGCGTGCCACAGCAGCTCGTGGTGCGACATCTCTCCAGTGAGCAGCAGGTCGCACTTGTCGCCGATGTTGCGTAGAAGAGAGGCCCCCGAGCCGGCGCATACGGCGACGCCTCTGATCAGCTGGTGCTGCTGTCCGCTTGAGAGCGGCCTCACCACCTGGAAGGAAAATGGGTTACAAAAGCATTAGTCATATATACGTAATGCCTTTACGTTGGTACCGTACCGTCCTACATATACTTAAACTGGTCATTAGCACCTGACAATGCTATAGCAGTTATCATCAGCAGCTGACAATGCTACAGCAGGCATCATCAGCACCTGACAATGCTACAGCAGTTATCATCAGCAGCTGACAATGCTACAGCAGGCATCATCAGCACCTGACAATGCTACAGCAGGCATCATCAGCAGCTGACAATGCTACAGAACAGTCTTAATTGTTACCCACAAAGCCTACTGTCAGTAGTCAGACAAGAAACAAGCAGCAATTAAGGCACTGGCCTGCAAATTCGCCAAGCCCAGGTGCTTTTTAACGGACTCGACCGCCTCCTCGATCGACATCGGATTGCTAATCGGCGCCCATCGACCAGCGCCGGCGCCGGGCGTGTCTTTGCACGGAGTCACAGGCGCCGACTTGTTGGTCTCCAGCCAGCGGCCGAACGGGCCGGCCAGCAGCCAGTCGTTGAGGCCGTCCGGCCTGGCGTCCCAGGCGGTGTGCGGCGAATAGACTGCGACACCGTCGGCGAACGCGGCGGCCAACAGGCGCTGCGGCCAGTCAGGCGAGGAGGCGAGCGCCCGCCGGAGCGGCCGGAACAGCGGCGGGTGGTAGGCGACGATGAGGTCGGCTTGGAGGCTTCGCGCCTCCTCGTAGACGCGCGACGTGAGATCATTGGTGAGCACAACTGAGCTCACCAGCTTCTTGCCCTGTGCAATAAGGTCATTGCAAGGTCAGTTGGTTTATTTACCATGTTAAGGAATCGCAATTAGAATTTAGTAGGGTAAGGCCCACAGATATTAGAATACGAGGCCAACTCCTCCGTTGGAGGAGAAAGGGGATAGAACTCCCATCACCAGAATTTTATCCCCTGAAATCCATCAGCTGAATCCCCATGACCCGAATCCCATCTCCCAAATCTTCTCTAAAGCCTCTCAAATACCATAAATTGTGTTTCCTGTTTGCAAAATTGATGGCATTGTCCAGACTGAGACTGTCACCTGTCTCCTCTCTCTTTTCTCTCTCATCTCTAATCTCTCATTTCATCGCTCCTCTCTTCCTTTTCCACTCGCTTCTCTCTTCTCTCGTCTCTTTCCCTCCTCTCTCTTCTCTTTATCTCTCCTCTTATCTCTAAGCTCTCTTATCTATTGTTTTTTCTCTACCCTGTTCTGTCTTTCCTTTTCTTTCTCCTTTCTGCTCTCACGTCCCATATCTCCCATACTCTCTACCCTCTCCTTCTCATCTCTTCTCTTTCTCTCTCCTCTCTACCATCACCTGTCTCCTCTCTCCCTCTCAACTCCCAATCTCTTTTCTCGCTTCTATTCTCTCTTTCTTTTCTCTACTCTCTCCCTTTAATTCACTCTTCCTGTGTTCTGTCATCAAATCTTATCTTCTCTTTCCTTTATTCCCTTATTCCCTTTTTAAATATAAATCTATCGTTTAAAAATATTTAAGGTAGAGGCGTCAGTGGTTAGGGTTAAATTATTTCATCGTTCTTTCGTTTCAATCAGGAATAATGTACATTGGCCAGTCCGCTGAAATGTACATGGCAGCTTTCGGCTGGAACAACCGTGGAAGTTAATAAAAATTGGGTGGCGGGGCGGGGTGGTTCGATCTGTGGAGAGTTTGAGGGTTTAAGCGTCGGAGGGGGGGGGGTTAAAAGAGCCAATAAATAAGCCTTGTCTTTAAAACTCCATTAGAATGCTTCAGTTTAACTTAGCTCGTACTACTTGTACTTGAAACTACTGAAAGTAGCTTGCACGCAAATGTGCTGAGTGGCCCATCCAGTTATTCTAGCATCTGTGGCTTAGACTGGATTTTGTTATAGGCATCCTGAATTTAGACCCTAAGATGCCAATTTGGACCCAGGATTAGTGCTATTGTTAGGGAGGGACTGCAGTCAATTTGTGAATCAATAGCCCTAAGCCTAGCCCGATCAGGACAGCAGAGCCTGGCTTTTATCTCACCAGCGCGAACTCTCTGGGCTCAATGAGCAGGCCCGCATTGTCCCAGTCCTCAGCCAGCCGACTGGGACAGAATTCCTCCAGCTGGGCCACAGCATCTGCCAGATTCATGCCTGTCAAACGGCTGCTAATAGAGCTGAACGATCGAACGAGAATTGCAACGGAGGTGGCAGCGGCTGTCCAACCGGCGGGCTTCGTTCGGACTTAAACGCGGAGTCGTGCGGCAGCGACAAGCATGCAGGCAAATTTTATTAGTTGCGATTTTTTTAATTTGCGAAAAATATCCACTGAATTTGTTGACATTTCTACTAGCAGTAGAGTGACTTGATGGTAGTTAGCTAGTTGCCCAGAGAGGGACTAAGTCCAGGCCGGTTTCTGTTCGCCTGCGTCAGTCAGCAATAGTCACACACGCTGTCACAACTCTGTGTGCACAGTCGTTTCTTTTCTGACGACATTTTTCAGGCTATGTGACAGATTTTACGGTTAGAATCTTTATATGTCTACTTTTCTCAGTAGTCTAAATTGAAAACTCTCAAACAACGAATCCAAGAGTGCTAAAAAGCGCAAACTTACGTACTTACAGTAGAAAGGAACAAATATTTTCTATAATCTAGAAAGCATCGGAGTGACTGTATTCTGATTAGTAGAATCTACTTAAATTAAAAAGAATAATATGACGAGCTTTTAATTCTGTTTAGCCAAACACTATTAGCTCGTATAACCAATTTGTATTAATTAATCAAGTAGTACTCAGAGAACTGTTTTAAACAGACAACAAAGGAGCAAATCATGAAAAAACAACGCGAAATTATTTTAATCAATATAGATTTAATGAATACCGATTAAGGTAAGCTGAACGCTAATTGAACGTTTTAAAAACAGAAGGACAATGTTAAACGCCTTATACTACTATATCAATAGGAGAATCGAGTAGTATATATTAATATTGGATTAGCGGACTTGCAAAATATTATAAGATAAACAAAATCATTAAAAATCACAAACACAAGCAGTGCACAGAAGCAATGGCAAAATAATTTATGATGTTGTGACTAAACAGGGCACAACAGTAGAAATAAAATGGCCAATAAAAAGCGCAGGGTAAGCTTTGTTCTTCCAGTATAATAAAAATATATGCTGCAAATAAACAAACTTGCAGTGTGGCTGCAAATAACCAGACAGCGAGGGCGCTAGAAAAGTTTTAAGCGGAATAAATACTTACTAATTACGAGTAATAAATAAAAACTGAGAAAAAACAAACTTCAGAGAAATAGAGATCGATTTTTTATCAGTTGTGTTTTGTGTGACAGCTGCGTTAAACAAACAGCGACTATCGTTGCTTGTAAGCTGTGATAAAATAGCTGTGCAGAGGCGCGGCAACTATAAACAAATCACTTGTTACAATAATCAACACATTAATAATGGATTGCTAATCTATCCATCCATGTAATCAATAAATATATATTACTGGATTGCTAATCTATCCATATATCTAACCAATAAATATGTATTACTGTATTGCTAATCTATCCATATATCTAACCAATAAATATGTATTACTGGATTGCTAATCTATCTTTCAGAGCAATCTACACATCCGCGCATAGCACTATTGAGAATTGCAGAGACAAAGTTATCATTTAACCTTTAAAAGAAACCAGTGCAAAAGTTTAAATTCTTGTGCAATACGAGCGTAATAAAGGGTGTGAGAAGTTTTTTGAATAAAATTGAAAAAGCATAGACTCAGAGACAGAACTGTGGAGCAAAAAAATAGTAACAGAAAACAGTCTTTCATACTCAGCCGTGTGACTCTGCAGCAATCTAACAAAAAACAATTAAATAGTTGTGACTGAAAACAGAAACTCAAAGCAGAAATTCTTCAAATAAAAAATTCTGGGATCTCTTAGAGACAAACAAAATCTCGAATTGATATTTTTGGTGATAAACACGCACCTGTGCGAACGCTCAAAATGACCAGCACGACAGCCTCACAGCATTGTCCCTAACAGCGTTAACAACTTTCCAAAAGTCAGCCTCTTAAAATAAGCTTCATAAATAATATCTCTAAATGGTTTCCAAAATATTTAAAACAAATGTAGAATAGCTTCCCCTAGAAGCAGCTTTTTCTCAAAAACTGCTTCCCACTAAAAACAGCATTGATCAAAAAAGCTTCCATCAAAAACAGCTTTCATCAAAAACAGCTTCCATCAAAAACAGCCTATATAAAAAACAGCTTCCATAAAAAACAGCTTCCATCAAAAACAGCCTATATAAAAAACAGCTTCCATCAAAAACAGCTTCCATCAAAAACAGCTTCCATCAAAAACAGCCTATATCAAAAACAGCTTCCATCAAAAACAGGTTCCATCAAAAACAGCTTCCATCAAAAACAGCCTATATCAAAAGCAGCTTCCATCAAATACAGCCTATATCAAAAACAGCTTCCATCAAAAACAGCCTATATCAAAAGCAGCTTCCATCAAAAACAGCCTATATCAAAAACAGCTTCCATCAAAAACAGCCTACATCAAAAACAGCTTCCATCAAAAACAGACTACATCAAAAACAGCTTCCATCAAAACAGCCTACAGGCTACATCAAAAACAGCTTCCATCAAAAACAGCCTATATCAAAAACAGCTTCCATCAAAAACAGCCTATATCAAAAACAGCTTCCATCAAAAACAGCCTATATCAAAAACAGCTTCCATCAAAAACAGCCTCCATCAAAAACAGCCTACATCAAAAACAGCTTCCATCAAAAACAGCCTACATCAAAAACAGCTTCCATAAAAACAGCCTATATCAAAAACAGCTTCCATCAAAAACAGCCTATATCAAAAACAGCTTCCATCAAATACAGCCTATATCAAAAACAGCTTCCATCAAATACAGCCTATATCAAAAACAGCTTCCATCAAAAACAGCCTACATCAAAAACAGCTTCCATCAAAAACAGCCTATATCAAAAACAGGTTCCCCCAAACTTGGCCAACTCAGGCCAGCAGATTTTCACTGGTCGGTCCAGACCGCCTTTTCGCGCCGGGCACGGCGGCTCCGCAGGGGATGCGGTCGGCCAGCAGGATCTGGACAGGGTGTGCGTAGGCGGCCAGAGCCAGGGCCAAACAGACCCAGTTGGCCGAGCTCAGCCCGCTAGCCTCGGCCAGGTCGAGCAGCGGGATCTGCACGAAGGACACTAAGCCGCAGGCCAGGCACATAACGCCGTACAGAGTGCCGAAATGGGCGGCCGGGAAGGCGGCGAACAGCAGGCAGGAGGCCAGAGAGAACAGCATGGATCTGTACAGAGCCAGCAGGGTGAACTGCAGCGGTACCAGGCCATCGTGGGCAGCGAATGACAGGCAGGAGAGCAGCAGGCCGAGGCTGCACTGCAGCAGGAATGGCGCCTGAAAATTTGGTCAGGTGCACAAGCAGCATGGTTAGCTCAGAATGCGGAGCTTTGGGCTCAAATTCCCTTTGGGATAACCCCATTGGGATAATTCCCTTTGGGATAATCCCCCTTGAGATAATTCCTCTTTCGTTAATTCCCCTTGGGATAATTCCCCTTGGGATAATTCCCCTTGGGATAATTCCCCTTGGGATAACTTCCCTTGAGATAATTCCCCTTGGGATAATTCCCTTGGGATAATCCCCTTAAGATAATTGGGACATTTCGGATCGAACTACGAGTAGGATACAGTAATTAAAAGTATCTGCCAATGCCCAGTAAGCCGGTGCGTACCACAAGAAATCGGCACCGCTGCCAGACGTCGGCGGCCGGTTTCGGCGGCCAGAAACGGCGAGAAAATCGAACCACGCCAACGGTGAAGAAGGCGAAGCAGAGGCCCAGCGACAGGAACACGCCGAGCAGGCTGAGGTGCCGGACCATTGTCGGCGCGCGAAGCGACACGTCCGACACGCTGCCATCGACGGCGAAACGAACGTAGAGAGCCACCTGGTTAAGAAATACGAAGAAGCGCAGGATGGAGCAGACTGCCCAGATCACGTGACAGCCGAACATCCGGGTCAGCAGGACGGACTGCACCGGCGGCAGCTCAGCTGCCGGAGTCACGGCGGCCGCGGCCTCGGCGGCTGCAGAGACTGAAAAGGGAGGCGTATCGATGCTGCAACCGGGGACCTCTTCTGGGTTGAGGCTTGAACAGGAGATGGGAAACTCTCGGAAGTATATGGGAATCTCTCAGATTCGGTATGGGAATCTCTTAGATTCGGTATGGGAATCTCTCAGATTCGGTATGGGAATCTCTCAGATTCGGTATGGGAATCTCTCAGATTCGGTATGGGAATCTCTCAGATTCGGCATGGGAATCTCTCAGATTCGGTATGGGAATCTCTCAGATTCGGTATGGGAATCTCTCAGATTCGGTATGGGAATCTCACAGATTCGGTATGGGAATCTCTCAGATTCGGTATGGGAATCTCACAGATTCGGTATGGGAATCTCTCACAGATTCGGTATGGGAATCTCTCACAGATTTGGCATGGGAATCTCTCACAGATTCGGTATGGGAATCTCTCACAGATTCGGTATGGGAATCTCTCACAGATTTGGCATGGGAATCTCTCACAGATTCGGTATGGGAATCTCTCACAGATTTGGCATGGGAATCTCTCACAGATTCGGTATGAGAAAATCTCTCAAATTCGGTATGGGAAAATCTCTCAAATTCGGTATGAGAAAATCTCTCAAATTCGGTATGGGAAACTCTCTCAAATTCGGTATGAGAAAATCTCTCAAATTCGGTATGGGAAATTCTCACAGATACAGCTAATGTAACTAAATGATTTAAAGCTTTCAAACTCGAACCTACCATTCGCAGTGGTCTTAACCTCGATTTCCTTAGCAACAGGCTCCACCGCAGCGTCTAACGGCGTGACTTCGGAGTCGGCAGCGGCATCGGTCGCAGCAGCGTCGGCTGCTTCAGCGGGGCCGGCAGGCGCCGCATCGGCGGCTACGGCCTGCCTCGGATCGTGCTCGAGCGGCTCCTTCAGTTCGAAGATCGCCTGCTTCGGACGTCGACGCTTGCGTGAGCAGGCGCTGAATGGATTGCACTCGCCGGCGAACTGGTCGCCATGACGGATGTGCTTGGGCGGCAGCAGCACCAGCCCGTTGACTAGGCAGACGGTGGCTGCCAGGCAGCCGAGGAACAGGAAGCAGGCCAGCCGACGACGGTACATCGCCGAAGCGTCGTCCAGTCCGGTGCCGTAGGCCACCGTCTGGATCAGAGTGAACACTACGGCGCTGCTGTCGAAGGTGCCGGACATCAAACAGATGAGGACCTGGCAGTGTAACTGAGCTCAATTAATTTGTTTGTCTACGAAGGTAAACGGCTGGAGTAACTGTTTATTTAAGGACAAAAAATGCCTCGTCAGCTAATTAGTATTGGATTTTTTACACTTTTTTACAATTGAAGACAGCTCTATGTTTGACTTTTTATTGCCTGCGAATCTCTGGGGCCGTATAGTCGTATTTGAGGCGTGCTTAGAGTTGCTGTAGAGTCACGGACTCACGGAGTAGCCTTTGAAGCGCATTTGCATCGCTTGATGAGTCAGAGTCACATCTCTAGCGAAAGATAAGCGCCGACACACACGATTCTTGAACGACTCTTTCGCGACTCTTTTACGATTCTACAACTCACGTGACGCACTTGAGACGCAACAGTCGCCTCTCCCTCGCATACCGCATTAGACTAGTTTGAGTCGTTAAAAAAAGTCAAAAGAGTTGCACCAGAGTCGCTCGACTCACTAGAGAGTTGTTTGCAATGACTCTAGCTATTCTTGTCACTTTCAACGGGTACAGATTACAAAGCCGCAGTTTATAAAATAGCCACCAGCACCCACCTCTCTCCAGGCCGGGAACAGTTCCGACGCGCACAGGCTGCTGACAATTGAAACTGCGCTGGCCACAGCCCAGGAGGCGGCGCCAATGTAGAGCAGCCAGGCTGAGGCCGGACTGGCAACAGCGAAGCACAGGCAGGTGAGAAAGCCGGCAGCAGCGCAGGCGCACTTGCAGGCCCGCATGCCGGCCCTATCCAGCAGCAAGCCCATCGGCAGGGCGCACAGCAGTTGCATCCCGGTGCCCACAGCGTTCACCTGGGAGAAGCCCTCATTCTGACTGCGGCAGGTCTCGTTGCCGGAGGCAAGAACAGCCACCGAGATGTTGCAGCCGTCGGCGAAGAAGCCTTCGGCCAGCAGCAGCAGCCGCAGTGAGGAGGAAAACCCGTAGAACACGCCGCCTATGCAGAAGATCTCGCAGATGGCCAGGACCACCGCCAGGCCCGGCGTCCAGCGGCCAAGAAGGCGCTTCGGCTCCCAGCACAGCAATGGGAGCAGAGCAATGGTGAAGTTGTAGATTCTACTGCAGAGATCGGTATATTCTACTGCAGAGATCTGTAGTTTCTACTGCCGGGATCTGTAGATTCTACTGCCGGGATCTGTAGATTCTACTGCAGAGATCTGTTGATTCTACTGCTGGGATCTGTAGATTCTACTTGTCGGGATCTGTAGATTCTAATGTAGGTATCTGTAGATTCTACTGCAGGGATCTGTAGATTCTACTGCAGGGATCTGTAGATTCTACTGCAAGGATCTGTATATTCTACTTTAGGTATCTGTAGATTCTACTGCAGGGTTCTGTAGATTCTACTGCAGGGATCTGTAGATTCTACTGCAGAGATCTGTAGACTCTACTGCTGGGATCTGTAGATTCTACTTGTCGGGATCTGTAGATTCTAATGTAGGTATCTGTAGATTCTACTGCAGGGATCTGTAGATTCTACTGCAGAGATCTGTTGATTCTACTGCTGGGATCTGTAGATTCTACTTGTCGGGATCTGTAGATTCTAATGTAGGTATCTGTACATTCTACTGCAGAAATCTGTAGATTCTACTGCAGAGATCTGTAGACTCTACTGCAGGGATCTGTAGATTCTACTGCAAGGATCTGTAGATTCTACTGCAGGGATCTGTAGATTCTACTGCAAGGATCTGTATATTCTACTGTAGGTATCTGTAGATTCTACTGCAGAGATCTGTAGACTCTACTGCTGGGATCTGTAGATTCTACTTGTCGGGATCTGTAGATTCTAATGTAGGTATCTGTAGATTCTACTGCAGGGATCTGTAGATTCTACTGCAGAGATCTGTTGATTCTACTGCTGGGATCTGTTCTGTAGATTCTACTTGTCGGGATCTGTAGATTCTACTGCAGGGATCTGTAGATTCTACTGTCGGGATCTGTAGATTCTACTGCCGGGATCTGTAGATTCTACTGTCGGGATCTGTAGATACTATTCAGCTGCATATGTAAATATTAGGTACATAATAATACAACACTAAAAAAGTACAAAAAATCAAATCCACGGAGCACTCAAAAGATGTATTGCATTTAGATACGTTAAATCTCGCATCTACCAGCTATATTTAAACGAGCCTAACACAGGTTTACACAATCCAAAGGTCAAAGGTCACACAGGTCACAGATACAGCTTAGTCAACTCGTCGCTAACAGCCGACGGCGGCACAATGCCAATATCGGTGAACAGCAGTTTGAGATACTGTGGCGGAGTGTAATCGGTGATTGGAGAGCGGCATTGGCCGCCAGACTTCGTCCGGGTCCGCTCGGCCGAGGCCGGGTAGCGCAGCTCCCAGTCCAGATCGGCCTGGTTTAGCGGATAGGCTCGCAAGAATTTGCAGCTCTCGGCCAGCACGTAGACTGGCACGTTGAGAGCGTGGGCGCACAGGCACACGGTGTAGGTGCCGATCTTGTTAACAATGCCGCCGCTCTGCGTGACAGCCTCTGCCCCTAGTAGAACCATATCCACCCGCTCAAGCGCTACCCCAACCTCGGCGTCCAGCACTAGCGACGCGTTGATGCCGGCTTGTTGAAGGTCGGCCAGCATTCGCTCCCCGGATTTGTCTGGCAAAGACTGCGTCACCGTGCACTGGAAGTCTAGCTGCGCTTTGGCCGCTCGCTTTAGCAGGGCCAGCACCATCTTGGAGCTGCGCGGGAGGCGGGGCGAATGTCGGTTATAAGTACACTGCGTCTGCGATCCGGTTGGAGACGCTTTGACAGTGGGTTAGACTGGGATTAGACACATGTTTGATTGGGGTTACAAAGAGGGGTAGATACAAAGAAGGGACAGGGGATTAGACAGGGCTAGACAGGGGAATAGATTGGGGTTAGATAGGGGGTAGATTGGGGTTAGACAGGGAATTAGATTGGGGTTAGATAGGGGATTAGATTGGGGTTAGATAGGGGGTAGATTGGGGTTAGATAGGGGATTAGATTGGGGTTAGATAGGGGGTAGATTGGGGTTAGACAGGGGATTAGATTGGGGTTAGATAGAGGGTAGCTTGGGGTTAGATAGGGGATTAGATTGGGGTTAGATTGGGGTTAGACAGGGGATTAGATTGGGGTTAGATAGGGGGTAGATTGGGGTTAGACAGGGAATTAGATTGGGGTTAGATAGGATGTAGATTGGGTTAGACAGGGGATTAGATTGGGGTTAGATAGGATGTAGATTGGGGTTAGACAGGAGATTAGATTGGGGTTAGATAGGGGGTAGAGTGGGGTTAGACAGGGGATTGGATTGGTGTTAGACAAAGGGGGCTAGAGAGGGGGTTAGGATATGAATAGACATCTAGAGTTAGTCTAATTATCTAGACTATTGTGAGTAGACAAGTAGTCTCCTGATCAACTCTGAGTAGACAAGTGTTAGACATTGTAGCTCGACATGGAAGGAAAGCAGACTCATAGAGGGGGGGGGCTAAACGCAGTCAGCTGGAACTCACCGCGAGTGCAGCAGCACCCTAGTGCCGTGATTAATAAATGGCAAGGCCATACTCATAATCCTATCCAGACTCTGTCTAATTCTGCTCAAAAAATTCTCGCCCCGACTAATGAGCACCCGGCGGGTGTCATCAAAGCAAGGCTGGTCCAGCTCAGTCATGGTGATGTAGCGGAGGAACAGTTCGCCGCCAGACCGCACAGACGCATTGGCCAGGTGTGATTGCATCAACTTATTATTTGTCTTCACTATTTTCTCGCGCACCTCAGTCACAGTCTGAGCCTCTTCAGACTGTTGGATGACCGCAATTAGAGTTTGAATTTGGGCCTCAACAGCTGATTTGTCTTTCTCTGCGCCCATCAACCGATTGAACATATCTAGCGGGCTTTCTGCACTGCCCATTGCGTGAGCCCTGGCGATTGACTGATTTTAGGCTACTACTACTGAGAGTCCAAGAATTACAACTGGAGAGCATGCAATAGTTCAAAATTTAGAAAACTGCTTTAGTTTGAGGTCAGTTTATTAATTAACAAAAAGTTTTTTATGCTTCTTTAACTATCTTATAGTACTTACAAGGGAGAAAGTAAAAAAGTAATTTTGCCCCTGATTCAAGCAGAAAATTAAATATTCATGCCAAACTTCTCTTCTATTTGTCTGTTTAATTCAATTAATTAGCTCAAAGCAGGCCTTTTTTATTGGATCCAAGAGTTCAAGGCCAACTAGAAGGCCATTGAAGATGTCAAGTGCTGACTGAGGACAACAGAGCTGAGATGGTAGCTGATGTACTTCAAGCAGTTGAAAGAACTAGTGTGTGACCAGGTGTGACTAGTGACACTGCTGCTGAGGAATGGAGCATCTCTTATGACAGCATTTATCTGAACCCAATGGATGACTTGGGCCTCAGCAAGCTCAGCTCAGTGAGTGCACATTGAATCTGTTCAATGATCTCGATGCCAATGCTGAAGATTCTTTATCAGATACTCGCGGCCAGTGACTGGTGTCCTGGTGATGAGACTTGGATTCTACCAGTAAGATCTGGAGTCAAGGCCCAGCGACCAGTGACTGGTGATGAGACTTGGATTCTGCCAGTAAGATCTGGAGTCAAGGCCCAGCGACCAGTGACTGGTGATGAGACTTGGATTCTGCCAGTAAGATCTGGAGTCAAGGCCCAGCGACCAGGGACTGGTGATGAGACTTGGATTCTACTAGTAAGATCTGGAGTCAAGGCCCAGCGACCAGTGACTGGTGATGAGACTTGGATTCTACTAGTAAGATCTGGAGTCAAGGCCCAGCGACCAGTGACTGGTGATGAGACTTGGATTCTACCAGTAAGATCTGGAGTCAAGGCCCAGCGACCAGTGACTGGTGATGAGACTTGGATTTTACCAGTAAGATCTGGAGTCAAGGCCCAGCGACCAGTGACTGGTGATGAGACTTGGATTCTACCAGTAAGATCTGGAGTCAAGGCCCAGCGACCAGTGACTGGTGATGAGACTTGGATTCTACCAGTAAGATCTGGAGTCAAGGCCCAGCGACCAGTGACTGGTGATGAGACTTGGATTCTACCAGTAAGATCTGGAGTCAAGGCCCAGCGACCAGTGACTGGTGATGAGACTTGGATTCTACCAGTAAGATCTGGAGTCAAGGCCCAGCGACCAGTGACTGGTGATGAGACTTGGATTCTACCAGTAAGATCTGGAGTCAAGGCCCAGCGACCAGTGACTGGTGATGAGACTTGGATTCTGCCAGTAAGATCTGGAGTCAAGGCCCAGCGACCAGTGACTGGTGATGAGACTTGGATTCTACCAGTAAGATCTGGAGTCAAGGCCCAGCGACCAGTGACTGGTGATGAGACTTGGATTCTGCCAGTAAGATCTGGAGTCAAGGCCCAGCGACCAGTGACTGGTGATGAGACTTGGATTCTACCAGTAAGATCTGGAGTCAAGGCCCAGCGACCAGTGACTGGTGATGAGACTTGGATTCTACCAGTAAGATCTGGAGTCAAGGCCCAGCGACCAGTGACTGGTGATGAGACTTGGATTCTACCAGTAAGATCTGGAGTCAAGGCCTAGCGACCAGTGACTGGTGATGAGACTTGGATTCTACTAGTAAGATCTGGAGTAAAAAAACTGTTAAAGGAATGCCTGGCTCAAGCATCTGCTGGCCAAAAAAATTAAAAAAAACTGACTGCTCCCTGGCCAAGCTCATGGCAACTGTTTTCTTGGACACAGAAAGCTATATTAATCAACTTCCTAGGAGTACTACAGAAGCAGTGTCATAACTGCTTAGGAAATATGACTGGCAGTGAACATTTGCAAGTGAGCTGCATGAAAGCTCATTTTTTTTTACTACAACAGTGCACTACAACAAAGTTCACGACTTTGCCAAGGCACCTTACACAAATTTCATGGGGACATTTTATCTACCTTTTATACAGTTCAAATCTAGCACTACAACTAGAAGTATCAGACTTTTTTGGCTTTTAAAGTTTAGAGGCTATTAAATGGGTGAAAAATTCTAGTAAGAAGACTATTATATAATACAATATATAATAATATATAACATAAACTAAATTTCAATATCTAATAAAACTTTAATAATGAAGAATTTGGTATGCAATTTTATATAGATTTCTTTATTTTTATTTAATTTCTTCTATACTGACTATGATCTATAATAATCTTAAATAAGAATGGATATATAAATCCATAATGATTGCTGTAACACTTTCATTGATATAAGCAAATCATATTACTTGTATCAAGATTTGAAAGCCATATATAACACTTTAATATGGACCTGTTAGACCCACAGATACTAGAATAACTAGATATGTTACTCGCAATTAAAATTGTGAAAAATTAGAGCCTCTACTCTTTTTTCAGTAGTTTTCTGTGCTAATGTACTTTAAATTTGATGTAGAAAGTAAAATTCCTATCCTTCCTCAGGGCTTGTGGCCTCAAAGGCATATGGGGTTAAGAAGGAACAAGCATTTGTTTAACTCAATGTACACAAATGAATGCAAGATGGACAAAACTCAGCCTAGGGGGAAGCCCAATCTAGCTTAGCCAATGAGAGAACAGTAGGGATATCTGGGCGCCAGCACTAATTCTCTCTTGCTCTCTTTGCCAAGCACTGAATTTGGGAATTTTATATTTTTATCATTTTCTACAGTCTTAAATCTTAAATTTGTTTATTTTTGAACTAGTAAAACTCAGCAGACATGCTTATTTAATTAGTCTGCTTGTAGAATTAGGCACGGACAAATTTTGCAGCTTTAAAAACTTTAAATTTTTGTTTTAAAGTAGATAAATTTTAATTTCACTTTTATAAAGGCAAAAAACGCTAATTTTGCTACTGAAAAAAGAGTAGAGAAATGCATTTTTTGCAAGTGACACATCTAGTTATTCTAGTATCTGTGGCTAGACCTCTATTTTGGACCTTCAATTTAGACCTTTTCAAAATTATGGACCCTTCTCAGACCTTTATTTGGACCCTTTGGGTTTACAATATAGTGCTAGCATGCTTAATCTAGCATAGCCTAGAATGCTAAATATTTGCATACCCTAAAATCTAGTAAAAAACTTTTCGTTTTATATTCACATTTAGTTCAATATTTGCTAATAATAACTTGAAATTATATGTGGCAGTTGGGATGCCAATTTTGATTTGCATCATCAATTATAATAATTAGTAACCTTTTCCCTTCTTGAACTTGCATGCTAATATTTTTTTATTTATTCTTTCCCACTATCTGAAAATTTTGTCATCTTACTATCTAGTCAATAATTATCCCAACAGTGAATTTTGCTTCTACCCTTTGAATTTTTGCCTGTCTTTTGTTGGACAAATTTGTTAATTTCTGTTTTTTGTGTATGTTTGAGGCAATCTAGTGCCTCACCCAAACCGTGAAAGTTTTGCATCCATTACTGTGCCTAGTGATTGATCCAATGTATGACCCGCATGTATTCTAGTATTTATACAATACTCATTTATTTCTGTGCTCAAACATGTCTTGCTTACCTTACCTTCTATTTCTTTCCCTATTGGAATTAAATAAGTTCATTGTTCTATATTAATTCAGTTGATATTCAGGCTTAGCTAGTTGCTCTTTAATTAATAGTGCCTCAGTGCCCCAATTCAACTCGCATAACATCAATAATATTAACATTAACCAATTCAACTTATTAAGCCTACTCCTTAATAATAATAAAAGTAATAATCAATAAGTCACACTAAAAAGCCATAGTTTATCTTGAGTTATTTGCCCATAGGGCATAAAACAATCAAAGTTCTCAACTCAAAGAAAGCTATAAGACTTGTTTGTTCCATAATATGTAAATTATGGTGGTGGCAGCTCTACCCTACTGAAAGTAATCAGCTCAACAAATTGACACATTAATTTATGGTGTCAGAATCTTGGTGTCTACCATTTGAATGACTGAGCCACTAACAACTGCTCAGCTATGATTACAGCTATCCTCTCCCTGGAATTTAAGGACCTTAGCAGTTGGAATAAAACAGGAGAAAGAATTTTGTTATGATTCATCTATGCAATTTTTGGATTTATTTGTGCAAACACAACCAGCCAATTTTAGAAAATTAATTTTTCTTTTTGTTTCTCCACCCCCACCTCATATACTAATATTATCAATAGAAGTTAGATAGAAAAAAATAAATCTTACTATTTAAAAAGGGCAAGCTATTTTTTGACTTGCTAAGATTTATTGATCAGATCTCAATGGAATGCTTACTAATGGCTATTATTATGTTATAATAATTTTAAACATTTTATATAACAGTAGACTTATAGTTAGACCCTAGACTAACTAGCAATCTTTGCCCCCTGATGGGAGGACATCTGGGTAGAATCTTTGTTCTTTACAAGTAACAAACAGACAACAAAAAAACAATAGACATTTCTTCTAAATAATAAAAAATAATAGTATATACTATTTGTTAAATATACCTCTCCTAGCCAATATAAAGCATGCTTAGTCCTTTCTGTATGTTTATTTGGCCTATTCCTTGGGCGCACGACCAAGACCGCCACACCAAGACCGCCATAGCTCTTACTGGCTACTGGAATTGAGGGGGAGCTACCAATCTTCCAGCATTGCTATTGGTTGTGATGGGTTGTAGAGTTAGATGAGGAGGAAGCGTCCCAAGATTGGTCACGAATAAGACGAAAAAGTGGCCCAAAACGATTGCAAGTCAGCCAGGGGCAATTTTAACAATATCTTTAACAAAACCACAATTTGTTACTTTTAACAGTAGATGAGCATGAATAATGCTTTTGAGAGCAAAAGCTTGAATAATTAGATTTAACTTCCCACTTTCAAAAAGCCTTCAATTGCAAGTTGCTGTAATTTGAAGTTTTTTTATGAGCTCACATGATTATACGAGCGATTCGGCGTCTGGGTGCGGCTAGTGCATTACGGACAAACAAATATTAAGCGACTTGATATGTGCTATGGTATGTGGATTTAGAGGTGCCATTCATTTTGACGAAGGTTTACATGTATTTTGACGAAAGCAAGTTAACCACTATCGTTCACTCACATAACAGAAAAAGCGCATCTTAGGCCCAAATGCCTATGAGAATGTCTGTACATGTACGAGAATTGTGTATTTTATTGTGTACTCAAAGCCAAGAATTTCGGAGAAAGCAAAAAGAGAGGATGGGAGTAAATGTACATGTACATGTAATATGAGAGAATATATGGAGAGGGGTTAGAAGATCTTGATCTCTCTCACTCACTCTCTCTGTCTCTCATTTCACACCCACTCCCACACTGACACTCACTCTCACTCACTCTTACTCTCACTCACTCACTCACTCACTCACTCATTCACTCACTCACTCACTCACTCACACACTTTCTCACACTCACTCCTACACTCACTCTCCCTCACTCACTCACTCTCTCACACTCACTCCTATATTCTCGCTTTCTCTCTCTCTCTTTCTCTCTCTCTCTCTCTCTCTCACTCTCTAACTCATTCTCTCTAATTCTCTAATTCTCATTCTCTTTAACCAGGTCGATCATTGTCAATCGCATGGTAAATTAAAAGCAAGTGTAGCGATATACTGTCCGTCTGTTGTATGGTATAGATCAGAACTGCATGTACATTCACAGTACACTGGTACCCAATGTGATGTACGGATGTACAATTGTAGCTATTTATTCGTTACAAATAGTTTTAGAATGTATTTTTTAATGAACAGGGAGAACATCCGAAATCAAAGTAAACAATTACATGTACATGTGATGTACATGCATTTTCGTGCCATATACATTTTTATTGCATTAAGAGAGATCACAGTAACTTTTGAGTGAGTGATCAGTGTGCAAGTGAGTGAGTGAGCGAGTGAGATACAGATACACATGTAGAGGGTGCAGAGAGAGTGAGTGAGTTAGTGATTGAGTGATTCAAACGTGAGTATGAAAACTGCTTACCAGGTCTCGTACAACTCGATCGAGGCCCAGCTCGTACATACATGTATCACAGATCGCTACTTAAGTGTCGTTTTTATAGGAATTGAAGCCTGTACATGTACACGTAATAACAACGGTATGGTTGCACAATTCACCACTAGGGATTCCAAAATCCCGATGCTGTTGAAATCCCGGGATTCAAAATCCCAGAATCCCGGTGCTTTTGAAATCCCGGGATTAAAAATCCCAGGATTCGATCCCCAAAAAAATCCTGGGATTCAAATCCCGGATTTTTGGCCCCAATCCCGGGATCCCAGGATCCTGGGATTGGAATCCCTATTCACCGACCGGTAACCTCTAAATACATGTGCATGTTGGCCTGCCTGCCTTCGATCGGATTGGCATATTTGCATTGGCAATCGGACATGCTCAAATCACACATGAAACAACAACAACAACAAAATACGCTGTCATGATGGTAAAAGTCAGCGTCACAGGGCACGCTTCATGGCTTGGGCGCGAACAAAGGCCGCGCCACCGGCAGTGTCCGGGGCGCCGGCGTCAGCCAGCAGACAGTTGACATAACGCCGAGTTCATGCTTGACCTCGCCGGTAGGGTGCCTGCAGCGTGAGCAGCACCTCCTGCACTGGCTGTGGGCAGTACAACTCGGCGCAGATGAGATGGCCTGCGAGCTGGAGTCGCCGATGGCGCAGTAGATCACTTGGATGTGGCAGGCCAGCGCGGCGATAGAGAACACATGAAAGCTCACATTATAACAAATTATAACAATGACAACAAACTCAAAGACCACATTCGAAACTGCGAATTAAGAATGCAGTTAAGTCAAGAGCCTTTTTTCACAGCTTTCTACTAAAAGTAGTCTGTTTATTTAGGATTGATAGTTTCTTTACAATTCAAATTGAATGAAAAAACGAGGAGGGATCACCCACCCACTCTGAAGGCCGGTTCCTCTCTTGCAGCCTTGTCCTGTTGGCTCTCCCCATCTTACCCTCCC
The DNA here is from genome assembly GCA_002269645.1 of Macrostomum lignano. Lineage (NCBI taxonomy): Eukaryota > Metazoa > Platyhelminthes > Macrostomidae > Macrostomum > Macrostomum lignano. Next base: position 73,138 of record NIVC01000089.1, on the reverse strand, counting down.
CAGCACCATCCAGTAACTGTATGGCGAGCCAAATTCCTCCCCCAAGTGTGGCGGTCTTGGTGTGTGGCGGTCTTGGTCCTACACCATTCCTTGTAGCCCAAAAACTCAGGAGTCTGGTATACACTGGATAGGACATCTTGACAGTGGCTTATATCTATCATAAGACTCAAAAGGAAAAAAGAAATTGATTTGTAACTAATCCCTAATAATCTCTTTGTAGGCCTAAATTTTATTTGCTTGACCAATTTAAAAAATTAAGCCTGAGTGGGCCTTAAAGAATCTTTTTAATCAGGCAAGATTTATCAAATTAAATAAAAAATATTAAAAATCACTATGCCTATTAAAACTCACTCACACTAGAGTCCCTAAATCTGCTATAAAAGCTGGACCAGTGGACTGCTAGGTAGGCAGTTGGCTAGGCCTAGTAGGCATACTTTGCAATAAGATAGACCCTGGCCTAACTAATGATTAATGGATGCATTGAATATTGTGTAATAATAGGCCTACTGAAAAACCTAGATTCAATAGGATGGAAAAAGTCTAGGCAAGTTGCATGAACTGCCTGAATCGGCTGAATAAACTGTAATAAGCCTATGCCTCAAACACCTGCTGTTTAGATAGGTATTATGTTATGATGTTATTTACACACTACAGTCATAATCACACCGCAGTAGGGCCTGTTTCCTGCCTACCATGCACGAGCGTTTGTGTTCGTCGTCCACGTCTATATTTAGTTTGTTTGTCTGGGTCATTCTAAAAAAATGGTCAATACGTTAAAACAAAGAAAAGCTTTATAAAACTTCTGAGATTTTGAGAATGTCAAGAAAAATCAGAAGGCAAATTAATATAATGTGTACGTTAGGAAGAAATGCTTGATGTATACATAAAGCTTTACAAAAAGTTGCGAAAATAAGCAAATGGCGGCAGTTTATCTTTATCGATAAATTACTTTCCACTGATTGACTGACTATAGTTTTACACATTATTTAGTCTTTTTAGAGTATGTTTATTTGTTGTCTCAACTTGGTCGTATGCTTTTTGCAGATAACTATCTAATTTATGCGTTTCAGAGTACAGAAAGTAGAGATATTGTGTTTGCTGCTGTATTTTTGACATGGAAATATTGTCACTGAAATTTACAACTCTGAATTAAAAGCTTTTACGGACCACTTATACATGTCCTACTTTTTTCGTTGGAAAAAGTAATGGGAAGTTTTGGTTTTTTAGAGAACTTTAGCATTAGATGCTCACGTTAATGATTGTATCTGGACAGAATCGGCAGAGGTTTTTATGAAAATCAATAAATTCTTTACACAGGTCAATTTTCCCTACCACGAAATTGGTGTCATCCGAAATTCATTCTGACGAAACTGGAGGATTCAAATGCACGAAATTAATAATAACTACTCCTAACAATGGCACAATTAAGCATTTTTTATATTTTTGGATTGCTTGTATGAAATACAAATTGCAAAAAATACAGAAAATGTATACAAATGCTCATATTTTTGTAATCCGAAATTCAGCATGGTGACCTGGAGCAAACTGCAGATCTGAAACTTAACACAATAATAAAGTACATATGGGGTTAGAAGCATTTTTAGTTATTTCTGTTAAAAGTCGTTACTTTTGGTATAAATGTACATAATGTGTGATTCATCACTTGTGTAGTTATACATGTAAAGTAATATTGTAAATTTACAACATATTTTAATGTTGTTATCATCCAGTTTTTTCTGTTTCTTTTGTTTCAATGAAGAAAGATTAATTTTGATAGCTGAAGGTCGCAGAATTACTTATCGCTGTCATTAAACTAATTATTTGTTCAAAGTATGCTAGTACAGTTAAACTTATAAAAATTAAAACAGAGCAACCAGGTCTATCAATATTAAAATTTCTATACTGTATTTTAAGTCATGTCTGTTTTTAGTATCAGAAAAAGTAGTGTATATAGTTTACAAATAATTTTCTAATTTTGAAGTTATAATAATTTAGATGCATCTGCATGCCATTTGAATATGCATGTACTCTCGTCCTCTAAGAATCGTTTATATGAAGACTTTAATAGCAAAATATCTATTATATTATTAGGATAATCTTACATTCAAAACGACCATGAAATAAAGAGCAATGACTTTTTATTTTCAGAACAAAAAGTAGACACTCAAATGAGGCACAAGCCCAGGGCAAGCCAAAGCAGCAATTGCAGGCAATTCCGAAGTTGGTTTCCATTATATTTTTTGATTATATTTATAGCAAGAAAAGTGGGGTCGATGGTGCTGGATACATTTAAAACAAAATAGTGTGCCTTATAGTATTAGTGCTTTTTCAAAAAAGTTCGATTATTAAAAGGTATAAAAATTTGAAAAAGTAAACTTTATATGTACATAATTTGTATGGTTTTAAATAGAGATATACTAAAAAGAAAGTTACTGATGCAAAACTATACTATTTGAAAATATACATAATGTTTGATTAGAATATTAATTACATGTGTAAAAGATTTTTTGAGATCTACATAGCATTTATGGAATGGAATAACTATTCCATTTAGTTTCATAAGCAATTTTGCTCTTTTTTCTTTTTTCTTTTTTCATATGTTATCATTTTCATGAAACTATTGTGCGTAAAAATATGCTGTACTTCTGTTTGTACTACTTTTCAATTTAAAAAAACAAATTAATGTTACTATTATTGTTTATTGTTTTTTCCAGATACCATTCGTCACTTTAAGATGTAGGTTTTTAATGCATTTATAAATTATTTATAAAAACAGTGAAAATTTATATTTTTTGCTTGTAAAACATATACACGACCGTAAACCGGGCACATTTTCTTTGCCTGTGTTAATATTAACAACAAAGACTACATGAGGCTTCTGCTCATTTAAACGATGTAATTTCTTACTAATAAAGATTAATGAATTAGTAAGGCGCATTCTTACATTTTTGAATTAACAGATGTTAAATAGTTAAATGCAGTAACGGTTTGATTACTATTATACAAGGTAGACGAAAAGTACTGCACAAATGACTATACTTAGTTAATGTTACAACGCAGTTTGAAAAGTCTCCTTAGAACTAAAGATAACTTTCTGAAACAAGTGAAAAAATAATATGCGTTATACACGTCCACTGCCATCACCAAAAAATCGAGCTGGCCGATCTAAATTAAAAACCGTATAGTGTAATCAAATTTGACAGTATAACAAACACTAATATAAAAAACACGATTTCAAAGTGTTATTTGTACTGAAGTTATTTCTAACTTCATTACAACATATTTTTTTATAAATTTAACATTATTTCCTATTGATTCTAGCTCTAGTTTTTAGACAAGTGCGGTGTTTTTTTACGTAAATAAACAAATGCCGATTGATTTGCAAAACCAGAATTTCTTGTGCTTTTAATATGATATTCCTAACACTTGTAAGCACTTTAACCATTTTTTCTTAAAAAATAAACTCTTCACTCATTTAAAAAATTGCCCACAAAAAAAGGAAAAAGTTTTGAGAATGACCCGTCCTGCACATTGCAGTTAAAAATTTATGTTTTTAAATTATTTGTTCCGTTTTGTTTGAATTTGTTGTTTCTTTACGTTTAAGCTTTGCAACTTGACTCAATTGAAAACGCACTAGTTACTATATGAAGTCAGACAATCTGATTTGTCGCACCAGCTCTAAGGTCGCAGGCATTTTTCATAGTTGTTAGTATTTTACCATCGTTCTTAATTTTCACATTGCAATGCATGTATTTACATGCGCGAATTTCTGCATATCTTGTGTCTGCATTATACTCGTATGTACAAGTGAAGCTATAGGGAGATGGAGATCCGGCCGGCCAGTCTGCTGCATGGAAACTTAATATTATAAAAAATTTAATATGGTTTGCATATGGTTTAATTCTTTTCAGCCATTCTTACATTTATTCTGAGGCATTTCTTGCACACTGTCATGTATGTACTGCATGAAAAAATGCAGGTACATGTATAACCCCGGCCTTTCTAATAACAACGTTTCATGCATGCATACGCGTTCATAAATTCTGATTTAAGCCCATGCATATGTGCTTCTCCCAGAGTAATCAGTGTCTGAAATTAATTCGGACACATCTTCCAGCGGCATCGGCGTATAGCTAGCTTTTAATTCTTGATTTTATTATAGTCTGATGCCATGCAGATGGTTCGCAGGCTGCTCGATCAAATGTACATGTGCCAGCATGCATGAGCTCCCGCAATGACAATCCTCTACCGTCTATCTGTCTGGCGACGGACGGAGTGATCGGAAATGACTGCACTAGCTAATTGACTTTGCGTCTCTGTCAGCGCCCCGCGGGGAGTCCTTAGGGCCATTTCTCGTCGATTCTGTGCGCCCCTGTCTCTCCCGGCATCCGATTCCAGCCCTCGTATTCCTCTGCTGTGAATATATTTTCTCCTACATTTCTTCGGCTCTAATATTGGCTGCTTGCTAGCAAATGTGAAATACTGCAGCGTCGTCGTGAAAGAGGAGACTCGGTTGGGGTGGAGAGGAATTTTAGCACCGCGAGCTCGCGGCGGCTGTCCCTTGGGGGGGGGGCTTTTGAGTACTGCTGCTGAATCCTCCGCGCGCTGTCCTCCCTGCCTCTCTTCTCCCCTCTCTCTTTTTCAGGCAGATTCCTACTAGAAACCAAGTTTCAGACCCGACGGAGCTGATGTTGGTACACGTGTGGGGTTTCTCAATCGCATCTTTGAGGCTTCGAGGCAATGCACACCATATATTGAGTTCCGAATTCGTACATTTACAAAATCTGTAGAGTATCATGGCATTTTGCTAGCTTGAATTAGAAGCACAAAAGGGAAGGCCGACCTGCATAGGCAACAAGCAGCTGAAGGGAGGCCGACCTGCATAGGCAAGAAGCAGGAAGGGAGGCCGACCTGCATAGGCAAGAAGCAGCTGAAGGGAGGCCGACCTGCATAGGTAAGAAGCAGGAAGGGAGGCCGACCTGCATAGGCAAGAAGCAGGAAGGGAGGCCGACCTGCATAGGCAAGAAGCAGGAAGGAGAGGCCGACCTGCATAGGCAAGAAGCAGGAAGAGAGATCTGGGGGAAATATCGTGTCCAATTAGTATAAAATTCATTACTAGAGTTTCCTCATCGCATGCTTGCATATACTGTAGTAACTCTGGTATTTTTTAACAACTCGAAAGCTGCGGTTCGGACTGCGATCGATTTTACTTGGTTAGGGGGGGGGGGGGGCTGGGGTTGATGGGGTCGAGCGAGTCTCCACCGGATTCTGGGGTTCCGGACAGTCGAGGCAGAAAAAGTGAGTGGGTAACTGGGGGGGGGGCGCCGCTGATGCGGACCACTGGGCGCCGACGGCCGCTGCACAGCTTATGCAGGATGAAGAGAGAGAGCTAGAATTGATGTTGAGCAGGCCAGAGAATCTGGGACTCCAAAAGCCGCTCTGGGTGCTGGAAGAGCCGCTCCGGCAGTGTGTGTCTGTGTGCCGCATCTCTTCTCTCTCCCCTTCTCTCTGTCCCCCGGGGGCGAGCAGCAGAACCCCTCCCGTTGCGGGGCGAAGGAAGCGAAAAAGAATGAGAACGCAGCGTTCGCCATCGTGGGATGAGCACCGCTTCCAGCACTCTCTCCCGGCTGTCTCCCCGTCTCTGCCCCACGGACAGCGCGATGAAGCAAAAGACAAGCCGACAGGGGAGCTGAGCAGATCTGCAAACCCAAAACGCGGACCCCCTACGCGTTTTCCCCTTCTGTGCGGCCGCCTCCGCCTCCTCCAACCCAATATCCCGATATCCCTATACACCCGATCCCCTCTGCCCAGATCCCATGGGCCAACGCAGCAGCATAAAGAAGGCCCAAGACAGAGGAGAGGCAGGCGCACTCTGTAACCATACTTAGAAGTTCCGTTCCGCATACAGAGGTTTTTCAATTCAAAGCGAGCTCGATGCCGCTGCGCTTGGCCCCCCTGCTGTGCGCGGCCCTGATCACCGTTGACGGCCTTCAAACTGCCGACGCGTCGTTGGGTGACCTGACGCTGGCGCACTGCGGCCGGGCCTGCCTGATTGGTGGCATCTTCCAGATGGACAGCCAGGAGTCGGCGAGCCACGCCGCGTTTGATTTTGCTTTCGATCAGCTAATGCTGAACAGCTGGTTCGACCCGCAGGGGACGCTGCTGTACCGATACGAGAAGGTCGTGGAGTACGTCGAGGATTTGGAGGACTCGTTTCAGATGAGTAGCGCCAGTGAGTGACCGGCAGGAGCATTCGATGCCGCCTCTGCAGCAACCTCAGTCTCTACCGCCCTCTGCTCCTCAGCTGCTGTCTACCTCTCTACCTACTACTGAAGAGTGAATCAACTTATCCAGCTTCGACTACCTCTCCATCTACTATCTACTTCTCCATCAACTATCTACTTCTCCATCTACTATCTACTTCTCCATCAACTATCTACTTCTCCGTCTACTATCTACTTCTCCATCTACTATCCACCTCTCCATCTACTATCTACCTCTCCATCTACTATCCACCTCTCCATCTACTATCCACCTCTCCATCTACTATAAACTTCTCTATCTACTATCCACCTCTCCATCTACTATAAACTTCTCTATCTACTATCCACCTCTCCATCTACTATCAACTTCTCCATCTACTATCCACCTCTCCATCTACTATCCACCTCTCCATCTACTATCCACCTCTCCATCTACTATCCACCTCTCCATCTACTATCAACCTCTCCACCTACTATCTACTTCTCCATCTACTATCTACCTTTCCACCTACTATCTACTTCTCCATCTACTATTCACCTCTCCAGTTATTATCTACCTCTTAATTTATTATCTACCTCTCCATCGATTATCTACCTCTATATCTAACTATTTACTTCTTATACACTATCCACCTCTCCATTTAATAACTACTTCCAATACACTATCTACCCCTCTATCTATGATATGCGTAAGCTATTTAACTATTGACCTAATTCCTCTGAATACATGTATAGAAATATCCTTTGAATATCTACCTCAACCTATCCTTTCCCCCATATTAATCGTACACCATCGACAAACCATCGACGCCCAACCCCCACGCCACCCTCAGTCTGCCGCCTGATCTCGCGCGGTGCCATAGTGATATTTGGGCCGGTGCACTACAAGACGATACCCATGGTGCTGTCAATCACCGACTACTTCGAGGTTGCCTACATCACCACTAGTTTCGTTGACAAGCTGCCGTCGGATCGAATCCTGCACCGGCGGGCTCTTTTTAACGGCATCGCCGACCGCCGCCAGCCACAGGGCCGATTCATTGTCCGCCTGCGGCCGGTCATCACCCCGGCGGTTGTGGAGCTCATCGACCACGAGAAGTGGGAGCGAATCTTCTTCCTGTACGACTCCAAGTCCGGTGAGGGAGGGCTCGGTGTCTCTTTGTGGAGACTGTGGAGAAGGTTTTTGGGAGCTAGGATAAAACAGAGTGACCAGCGAGTGACACAAGAGGACAAGGGAGTGAAGCAAATATATAATTGGGAGTGACACAAACAGACAATGGAGTGGCGAGAACAGGACAGGGAGTTATTGGAACAATTAAGGTAGTGACACAAACAAACATATAATTAAGTGCTTATAAATGTGTAACGAACGAGTGACACAAGCAGATACAAGAGTGACACAAGCAGGTACAGTAGTGACACAGGCAGACACGGGAGGGACACAGGCAGACAGTAGTGACACAGGCAGACACGGGAGTGACACAAGCAGACAGTAGTGACACAGGCAGACACGGGAGTGACACAAGCAGACACGGGAGTGACACAAGCAGACACGTAAACACTGGCAGTATGTGCCCCACTGCCCCAGAACAGCACTGACTCAACCTATCGTCAAACTGCAGCTCTGCTCCGACTGCGCGAAATATTCGAACGCTACAAGGGCAAAGAGTCCACCATCAGCGCCGACATCCGCGATCTGACCGACGGCGGGCCCGGCGCCGCGGCCACCGTGCTGCGGTACATCAACGAGAAATCGATGGAGACGCTGAAGCGGGTCTTCTTGGACTTGGAAGACCGCGAAGTGCAGCAGCGGATCTTCGATGAGGTGAGCAGAGATTAATCAGTTGGAGCAGCAGGGGTCAGCAAACTCCGGCCCGAGAAGCCTCTCTGTCCGGCCCTCGGGTCCTTTGAAACTTCACAAAAGCAATCCGGCCCGCTCAAGGCTTGTGGCTCTTCTCTGCTCTTTTTCTTCTCTCTTCTCTCCCCCCTCCTCTCTCTTCTCCTCTTATCTTCTATCTTTTTTCTCATCCGATCTCTCGCCTCTCCCCTCTTCTTTCATCTCCCATCTTCTATTCCCTCTTGTTTCGGCCATGCTCCATTTTCTCCATTTTCCCCACACCTCATCTAGAAAATATGAATATTATTTATATTATTTACAATCATGCAATAATTGATCCCGCAGATAAAGGCCATTCGAGGGAATCGGCTCGATTATCATTACCTCATCATGGGATCCGTGAGTGTCGCTCTCGTTAAGGGGGGGGGGCAATTCCTTACGGTAATCACGTCACCCAGTTTTAGTATCACCCCTGACATCCATTATGGTATCGCCCCTGACATCCATTATGGTATCGCCCCTGACATCCATTTTGGTATCACCCCTGACATCCATTATGGTATCGCCCCTGACATCCATTATGGTATCGCCCCTGACATCCATTTTGGTATCACCCCTGACATCCATTATGGTATCGCCCCTGACATCCTTTATGGTATCGCCCCTGACATCCTTTATGGTATCGCCCCTGACATCCTTCATGGTATCGCCCCTGACATCCTTCATGGTATCGCCCCTGACATCCTTTATGGTATCACCCCTGACATCCATTATGGTATCGCCCCAGACATCCATTATGGTATCACCCCTGACATCCAGTTCTGGTATCGCCCCTGACATCCAGTTCTGGTATCGCCCCTGACATCCAGTTCTAGTATCGCCCCTGACATCCAGTTCTGGTATCGCCCCTGACATCCAGTTCTGGTATCGCCCCTGACATCCTTCATGGTATCACCCCTGACATCCTTCATGGTATCGCCCCTGACATCCTTTATGGTATCGCCCCTGACATCCTTTATGGTATTGCCCCTGACATCCTTTATGGTATCGCCCCTGACATCCATTATGGTATCGCCCCTGACATCCTTTATGGTATTGCCCCTGACATCCTTTATGGTATCGCCCCTGACATCCTTTATGGTATCACCCCTGACATCCTTCATGGTATCGCCCCTGACATCCTTCATGGTATCGCCCCTGACATCCTTCATGGTATCACCCCTGACATCCATTATGGTATCGCCCCTGACATCCAGTTCTAGTATCGCCCCTGACATCCAGTTCTGGTATCGCCCCTGACATCCATTATGGTATCGCCCCTGACATCCATTATGGTATCGCCCCTGACTTCCAGTTCTGGTATCGCCCCTGACATCCATTATGGTATCGCCCCTGACATCCTTTATGGTATCGCCCCTGACATCCAGTTCTAGTATCGCCCCTGACATCCAGTTCTGGTATCGCCCCTGACATCTATTATGGTATCGCCCCTGACATCCATTATGGTATCGCCCCTGACTTCCAGTTCTGGTATCGCCCCTGACATCCTTTATGGTATCACCCCTGACATCCTTCATGGTATCGCCCCTGACATCCTTCATGGTATCACCCCTGACATCCATTATGGTATCGCCCCTGACATCCAGTTCTAGTATCGCCCCTGACATCCAGTTCTGGTATCGCCCCTGACATCCATTATGGTATCGCCCCTGACATCCATTATGGTATCGCCCCTGACTTCCAGTTCTGGTATCGCCCCTGACATCCATTATGGTATCGCCCCTGACATCCTTTATGGTATCGCCCCTGACATCCTTTATGGTATCACCCCTGACATTCGTCATGGTATCACCCCTGACATCCTTCATCGTATCACCCCTGACATCCAATTTAACGCTTTTGACATCCATGTTGGCGCTCTTTTATGAGGCCCTATCGTTATTGCTATCAATAAATAACAATTCAATTCAATAACTGTCAAGCTTTTCCACCCGCAAACAAATCACATTTGAAGGACATCAACGAGGTGAACCAGACGATGTTCCTTCACGGCGGCGTGAACATCACGGGCTTCACCGTGTTGAACTTCTCCGATCCAACATTCGCCCGCTTCAGAGATGAATTCTGGTTCTCGGACGCCAGGCTAAGGGCCTACCCGACGGCCCTGGACAAGCTCGACCCCAGCAGCCGCATTGTGCCGGTGAGCACAGAATTTTCTTTGCTAGATAGATGTAGAAGATTCTGTGGGGGTGATTTGGGAAAATCAAGGCAAGCAGACATGTCCATTCCGCTGAGATCTTCGAAATTTGACTGCCAGTGACATTTGACTGTCAGCGACCTTTGACTGTCAGTGACCTTTGACTGTCAGTGACCTTTGACTGTCAGTGACCTTTGACTGCCAGTGACATTTGACTGTCAGTGACATTTGACTGCCAGTGACATTTGACTGTCAGTGACATTTCACTGCCAGTGACCTTTGACTGTCAGTGAAATTTGACTGTCAGTGACATTTGACTGTCAGTGACCTTTGACTGTCAGTGACCTTTGACTGCCAGTGATGTTTGACTGCCAGTGACCTTTGACTGTCAGTGACCTTTGACTGCAAGTGACCTTTGACTGTCAGTGAAATTTGACTGTCAGGGACATTTGACTGCCAGTGACCTTTGACTGCCAGTATTTGACCGCCAATATAGCCCTACGACTAAAAAATTTTAACATTAAACCTAAGGGGGCCGTAGCTTAGCGGTCTGGCGCAGCGCTCTGATGTGCCAGCGGCCCAGGCTCGATTCCAAGTGCAGTCGCATTCATTTCGGGCTAAACTGGAATCTCGGCTTGGCTCTGCTCGTGCAGTTAAACGCCCTTTGATGACTAACCACCAAGGCACAGTGAAGTGTACATGCCTAACGATAAATAAAGTTAGGGCCGCTGTACACTCCTGTGTGAGTTTGTGCCTCTGCGTATGACTGTGTACGTATCCGCGCGCTTGTGTGCCTGCTCAGGGGAGTCGGCGGAATGGGCAGTAATGCCTCTCGCCGGTTGTGTGCCTATGTCGCTTAAATAGGAAGCAAAGCGATAAAAGAGAATTAAACCTAACCTAATTTCAATCCTTAACCGAAATCATTGGCAGTCACCCCTGAGCACGCAAACCCTTACACTTTCTCATCCTCAGACATACCGCTAAGCTCGTACTCTGACCCCATCCCAGTATAGAAAGCACACAATGTACTTTAGCTTGGCTCCGCTTTCAGCTTGCAAGCTTGTCAATTGTCAAATTAATGCAACGTCTAACAATGCTACGGGAAGTACTTTTATCGCTAATTTTTGTACTCGTACTTTGAAACGATTTTTTGGCCTCCTAATACTGGCGTAAATTCATTCCGACTTTGCGTCGCCACCTCCCAACGAGTAAATGATTTGAAGGCCGCTTTCACGAGCCGACGTTCGTCCCTCCCCCGCAGCTCTCCGTCGCCCTGATGATCGACGGGTTCTCGGCCTTCTTCAAGGCTCACCAGAAGCTGACGCCTCAAAGACGGAACTCTCGAGACCACAAGGAGGCCTGCATGCCGCCGGAGACGCCGGCCTTTCCGGCCGAGAATATCACCGCCGTGTTTAAGGGCCGCGTGTCCGGATTCCCGGGCGTGACGGGCTGGGTGCAATTTGACCAGGCCGGCTACAGAGAGAACTACCGCGTCCAGGGCATTGAGGCCGGCGTGCGTAGCGAACTGCAGCCGGTGAGTTCCCGGTGTCCGGTTCCCGGTGTGTCCGGTTCCCGGTGTGTCCGGTTCCCGGTGTGTCCGGTTCCCGGTGTGTCCGGTTCCCGGTGTGTCCGGTTCCCGGTGTGTCCGGTTCCCGGTGTGTCCGGTTCCCGGTGTGTCCGGTTCCCGGTGTGTCCGGTTCCCGGTGTGTCCGGTTCCCGGTGTGTCCAGTTCCTGGTGTGTCCGGTTCCCGGGGTGTCCGGTTCCTGGTGTGTCCGGTTCCCGGTGTGTCCGGTTCCCGGTGTGTCCAGTTCCCGGTGTGTCCGGTTCCCGGTGTGTCCAGTTCCCGGTGTGTCTGGTTCCCGGTGTGTCCGGTTCCCGGTGTGTCCGGTTCCCGGTGTGTCCGGTTCCCGGTGTGTCTAGTTCCCGGTGTGTCCGGTTCCCGGTGTGTCCGGTTCCCGGTGTGTCCGGTTCCCGGTGTGTCCGGTTCCCGGTGTGTCCGGTTCCCGGTGTGTCCGGTTCCCGGTGTGTCCGGTTCCCGGTGTGTCCGGTTCCCGGTGTGTCCGGTTCCCGGTGTGTCCAATTCCCGGTGTGTCCAGTTCCCGGTGTGTCCGGTTCCCGGTGTGTCCGGTTCCCGGTGTGTCCAGTTCCCGGTGTGTCCGGTTCCCGGTGTGTCCAGTTCCCGGTGTGTCTGGTTCCCGGTGTGTCCGGTTCCCGGTGTGTCCGGTTCCCGGTGTGTCCGGTTCCCGGTGTGTCTAGTTCCCGGTGTGTCCGGTTCCCGGTGTGTCCGGTTCCCGGTGTGTCCGGTTCCCGGTGTGTCCGGTTCCCGGTGTGTCCAATTCCCGGTGTGTCCAGTTCCCGGTGTGTCCGGTTCCCGGTGTGTCCGGTTCCCGGTGTGTCCAGTTCCCGGTGTGTCCGGTTCCCGGTGTGTCCAGTTCCCGGTGTGTCTGGTTCCCGGTGTGTCCGGTTCCCGGTGTGTCCGGTTCCCGGTGTGTCCGGTTCCCGGTGTGTCTAGTTCCCGGTGTGTCCGGTTCCCGGTGTGTCCGGTTCCCGGTGTGTCCGGTTCCCGGTGTGTCCGGTTCCCGGTGTGTCCGGTTCCCGGTGTGTCCGGTTCCCGGTGTGTCCGGTTCCCGGTGTGTCCGGTTCCCGGTGTGTCCAATTCCCGGTGTGTCCAGTTCCCGGTGTGTCCGGTTCCCGGTGTGTCCAATTCCCGGTGTGTCCAGTTCCCGGTGTGTCCGGTTCCCGGTGTGTCCAATTCCCGGTGTGTCCAGTTCCCGGTGTGTCCGGTTCCCGGTGTGTCCAATTCCCGGTGTGTCCGGTTCCCGGTGTTGATTCGCAAAATCCGCGTTCCCTTGCAGATCAGCATCTGGTCGAACGGTCAGTTCCGCCTCACCCGAAACTACTCGAAATCGCGCAAGGGGTTTCACCTGCCGTTCAGCAACCGGACCCGCATAGTAACCAGCATCCTTGGCGAGCCGTTCCTCATGGTTCGTCAGAACAGTTCTCTGGACGGCACCCCGCTCGTTGGAAACGACAGATTTGTCGGCTTTTGCGCTGATCTCATCAAGCTGCTGGCCAAGGACATTGGATTTGATTACGTCATCAAGCCGGTGGCCGACGGCAAATACGGAGACGACAGCGTCAACGACACCTGGAATGGCATGATTGGAGAGCTGTACCGATTGGTGAGTCAGAGTGGGGAGGACTGTGGAAGCTTTTTCGACTAAATATGAGCGGTAGGTATCTGAAACTTTCTCAAAATAGTGTCCCAGTGTCTCACCATACCCTAACCGGTGTCTCTCGCCATACCCTGACCGGTATCTCACCATGCCCTAAATGCCGTCTCTCTCACCGTATCGACGTACCCCAACTGGTGTCTCACCCAGAGCCACGCAACCCCAACTCGTGTCTCACCCAGAGCCACGCAACCCCAACTGGTGTCTCGCCCAGAGCCACGCAACCCCAACTGGTGTCTCGCCCAGAGCCACGCAACCCCAACCAGTATCTCCATGCACCTGTCAACAGGAGGCCGACATCGCCGTGGCGCCGCTGACCATCACGTCCAAACGCGAGAAAGTCGTGGACTTCTCCACGCCCTACATGGAGGTGGGGTTGAGCATCATGTTCCTGAAGCCCACCAACCCGGAGTCTGACCAGTTCGGCTTCATGAAGCCGCTGTCCAAGGAGATCTGGATGTGCATCGCGTTCGCCTATCTGGGCGTCAGCGTGGTGCTGTTCGTAGTCAGCCGGTTCAGCCCGTACGAGTGGCACCTCAACCAGGAGTCGGACAAGGCCGACAAGGTCACCAACGACTTCAGCATCTTCAACTCGCTCTGGTTCACGCTGAGCGCCTTCATGCAGCAGGGCGGCGACATCTCGCCCAGGTGAAACAAATGGTGCTGTGGGTGCAGTGGGTGCTGTAGTGAGTCTATGAGGAAATGAAGATAGTGAGTCTGTGAGGAGATGAAGATAATGGGTCTGTGAGGAGGTGAAGATAATGAGTCTGTGAGGAGATGTAGATAATGAGTCTGTGAGGAGATGAAGATAATGAGTCTGTGAGGAGATGAAGATAATAAGTCTGTGAGGAGATGAAGATAATGAGTCTGTGAGGAGATGAAGATAATGAGTCTGTGAGGAGATGAAGATAATGAGTCTGTGAGGAGATGAAGATAATGAGTCTGTGAGGAGATGAAGGTAATGGGTCTGTGAGGAGATGAAGATAACGAGTCTGTGAGAAGATGAAAATAATGAATCTGTGAGGAGATGAAGATAACGAGTCTGTGAGAAGATGAAAATAATGAATCTGTGAGGAGATGAAGATAGTGAGTCTGTGAGGAGATGAAGTTAATGGGTCTGTGAGGAGATGAAGATAATGAGTCTGGAAGAAGATGCAGACAATTGGCCAATCTCCCGCAGGTCCCTATCCGGCCGCATCGTGGGCAGCGTGTGGTGGTTCTTCACCCTCATCATAGTCAGCAGTTACACGGCCAACCTCGCCGCCTTCCTCACCGTGGAGCGAATGTCCACCCCAATCCAGTCGTACGAGGACCTGGCCAAGCAGACCAAGATCAAGTACGGTGTGGTGAACGCCGGCTCGTCCAAGGAGTTCTTCAGGGTGAGCTCAATTGTTCACCAATTTTGACTGAATGTCATTCACGGTAATCTTTACAAAATCAATCGTTAAAATGGTTCATTCTTTAAACGAGTTTATCTACGAGCCAGTTAAAATATCCTGTTCAAAAAGCTAGACACCTATATATAGTAAATGATCATACTTAATTACTTGATTTAAGCTTAATTCACGTACATGATTCACACAGTCAGACATATGCGCATCATTCACGCTCCTCCTATTCACGAACCTCATTGATGAAACTAATTCACGCACCTCCTTCACACAGGGTATTCGTGCAACTTATTCACGGATCCTGCATCCACGCACCTCATTCCCACATCTTATTTTCACGCACCTCATTCACTCATCTTAATTCACGCACCTCATTCACATTTTTTTCATTCATGCAACTCATTCACGCATCTTACATTCACGCACCTCATTCACGCATCTTATTATCACGCACCTCATTCACACATCTTATATTCACGAACCTCATTAACTCATCTTAATTCACGCACCTCATTCACGCACCTCATTCACACATCTAACATCACGCGCCTCACTCACGCAGAACTCGAGCGTGCAAGAATTCCGTCGAATGTGGCAGTTCATGGAGGCCAACCCGAACGTGTTCGTGAACACGGTCAAGGAGGGGGTGGACCGTGTGCTGAACTCCAACAATGACTACGCGTTCCTGCTGGAGAGCACCATGAATGAGTACTATTCGCAGGAGAACTGCCGCACAATCAAGGTGGGCAGCAACCTTGACAGCGGCCGCGGTTACGGCATAGCAACGCCCAGCGGATCCGACCTGCGGGAGATCATCAACCTGAAGGTGCTGCAGTTCAAGGAGAAAGGCGAGATCACTCGGCTCAAATCCACCTGGTGGGATGCCAGCAAGTGCCAGGATCAAAATCAGGACTCCAAGGTAAGTCTTCTGGAAAACCGCGATTTTATTTAACTACTTTGAGTAGTCTGTTCGAAATACGATTCCTAAATTTGTGGTTGGGGCTTAGAAATGTTTTGATAAATCTCCTCCGGATAGTGCAAATTCTCCTGTCTGTACCTGTCGTGTCCCTGTCTGTAACTACAGGAGTGTCCCTGTCTGTACCTGTCGTGTCCCGGTCTGTACCTGTAGTGTCCCTGTCTGTAACTACAGGAGTGTCCCTGTCTGTAACTGCAGGAGTGTCCCTGTCTGTACCTGTAGTGTCCCTGTCTGTACCTGTAGTGTCCCTGTCTGTACCTGTAGTGTCCCTGTCTGTACCTGTAGTGTCCCTGTCTGTACCTGTAGTGTCCCTGTCTGTACCTGTAGTGTCCCTGTCTGTACCTGTAGTGTCCCTGTCTGTAACTATACAGGAGTGTCCCTGTCTGTAACTGTAGGAGTGTCCCTGTCTGTAACTGTAGGAGTGTCCCTGTCTGTAACTGCAGGAGTGTCCCTGTCTGTAACTGCAGGAGTGTTCCCTGTCTGTAGCTGAAGTTCGACATGCTGATTATGACTCACCCACCATAACCCAACCGTAGAGAACCAATTGTGAACTGTTTGCAGAAAAGCTCGGCTCAGTCTCTCGAACTGCGCAGCGTGATCGGTCTGTTCTACATCCTGATTGTCGGCACGGTGTTCGGCGTTATCCTGTCCATCATGGAATTTGTCTACCGATGCGCGCTACTGGCCAAAAGGAAAAAGGTTTGATTGCGTAACCAACTATGAGTTATTCTCCTTATTGACCCATGGACAACTCTAGTTGTCCATGTATTGACCTTGACCGTAAAAAGAGCCACGAGTATTTTATTTCTGATCATGCATTGCTTCTTCAGTCAAGTTGATGATAAAAGCCAATTAAATTAAATTAGGAATCCATATTCACTCGAGCCGCTGTCATAGCAGACTGCAGCAACTTAACTAGCAAATTGACTAACTCTAGCGGGAATTTTATTGCCTCCCCTCCCTAAGGTCTTCAGTCACGTGCTGGCGGCGTGTAGGGGGTGTTGCTAGTAAAAATTTCTAAAAATAGAAATGACCTTGAAACTCACAAGCCAATGGAATTTGAGGACCAGTTTGTACTCTTATCAAAATTCATTCAATTGGATTTGTATTATATTTTTCAGCGCAAGTTCAAGGAGGTGATGAACGAAATGCTGATCCTGTCCACCCGCGGCCGCATCGTGCTGGACTGCTCCACCGAGAATGCCGACCTCATCGACAGCAGCAGCGTCAGCCGGCGGTTTCTCAAGTAACCCTCGACGTGACAGACAATTGTCAATCAAATCCATGACAGAAAATACTCTTCCGACTGCAGTTCCCAATGCTCGGATGGATTGAGATCGAATTCGCGCCAAAAAGCGCTATAGAAATGAAATGTAGAGCGATTAACGACTTTTGGCGCAAGTTTGAGTTTAAAATATCTAGCTTTCCAAGAAATTAATCCTCTAAAATTTTCCTATTAATCATACTTACTATTCATAGTTATTTAGAATTAGCACCATTCCTACTGTTTAATAAACAGCTGCAATTACTGGATATCAGATGGTTCACGATGACCCAAAAAACTACTAATAGTAGTACACAGCCTCATTGCCGTGGCCACTCGTTTCCTTTAAAACTTCTCGCTTCAAGCATATTCCTCAATGACAACGCATCGAAGTTCAAGCATTATCGTCTATTTCTGTGCATTATTGACTACTATAGTTACTATATTTATTGTGGTATGTAATCTTTTGACAAAATTTTTAGCTATAATTCTTTCTAACATTGGAGCAATGCAATGCTGTTTCAAAATTATTCTACAGTCCACATCTGCAGCTCGCGCCCGCCACTGAGCAGGATGCACCACTGTACACACACGCATCAATGTACACGCTCCAGCCCCGCTTACCCCAATGCAGATGCTTGCGCCATTCCCCAATCGGATATGCACTCCATCAGAATATGAAAATAGCTTAAATTTTTTATCCTGAAGTACACCATGCACTTTTTACTCGTACTATTCGAGCTATTCAGCGTAATATAATCTTCTATTATTGATGACCAAGGATAAAATTAAATAAAAACTTGACGCACGGGAGGGCGACAGTTGCCTGCCGCATGTACGGTTTAGATTTAGGAATGAAAAGGTTTAAGATGGATTTAAGTTAAGCCTGGGCTATAGGGCTGGAGTAAGAGTTTATAGGCTTAGCGCTAGATTTTAGGTTAGGGTTAGGTTTGGTGTTAGATTTTAGGTTAGGGTTAGGTTTGGTGTTAGATTTTAGGTTAGGGTTAGGTTTGGTGTTAGATTTTAGGTTAGGGTTAGGTTTGGTGTTAGATTTTAGGTTAGGGTTAGGTTTGGTGTTAGATTTTAGGTTAGGGTTAGGTTTGGTGTTAGATTTTAGGTTAGGGTTAGGTTTGGTGTTAGATTTTAGGTTAGGGTTAGGTTTAGTGTTAGATTTTAGGTTAGGGTTAGGTTTAGTGTTCAGTCAGTTGTCGCGGACCCGTGACGGTGTTCAGAAATAAGCTACCTAAATTCAAGACAAGAGACAAGAGATAATTAATGTTCAAACGCAACACTTCTTGGTATTTAAAATTCTGAGATTTAATAAAGCATGGCTGACAACTATAAGTTTCTATTAGTGAACCAGATTTCTCGTGAGTAATATGAATATAATAGCGAACAGGGGATGCGTTAAGACTTAAGATTAATAAATAATTTTTAAGATGCACGAGCAAAATGAAGGAATAAATAAACGGAGTCAGTTGAGTTCGTACAGCGAAAGTAAAAAAATCAGTATTGACAACAGCAGGCAGTTGCCAGAAAAGCGCGCTTAAAGCTGAGTTATCAAAATCTGCAACAAGAAGGAATCAGGCGTTTGAACATTTTAAATACTTGGGTAGTGAAAAATGAACAAAAATCTGCTGTTGATGCAGGGGGCTGGCAAACCAGTACGTTTAATGCAAGAGATTGGCTGATGTACATTTCGGGGCAGAGGGTAGACCAGAGTGGCTGTGTGGCTGATGTACATTGGGGGCAGAGGGTAGACCAGAATGGCTGATGTACATTGGGGGCAGAGGGTAGACCAGAATGGCTGATGTACATTGGGGGCAGAGGGTAGACCAGAATGGCTGATGTACATTGGGGGCAGAGGGTAGACCAGAATGGCTGATGTAATTGGGGGCAGAGGGTAGACCAGAATGGCTGATGTACATTGGAGGCAGAGGGTAGACCAGAATGGCTGATGTACATTGGGGGCAGAGGGTAGACCAGAATGGCTGATGTACATTGGGGGCAGAGGGTAGACCAGAATGGCTGATGTACATTGGGGGCAGAGGGTAGACCAGAATGGCTGATGTACATTGGGGGCAGAGGGTAGACCAGAATGGCTGATGTACATTTCGGGGCAGAGGGTAGACCAGAATGGCTGATGTACATTGGGGGCAGAGGGTAGACCAGAATGGCTGATGTAATTGGGGGCAGAGGGTAGACCAGAATGGCTGATGTACATTGGAGGCAGAGGGTAGACCAGAATGGCTGATGTACATTGGGGCAGAGGGTAGACCAGAATGGCTGATGTACATTGGGGGCAGAGGGTGGACCAGAATGCTGATGTACATTGGGGGCAGAGGGTAGACCAGAATGGCTGAAGTATATTGGGGGCAGAGGGTAGACCAGAATGGCTGATGTAGGTTGGGGGCAGAGGGTGGACCAGAATGGCTGATGTACATTGGGGGCAGAGGGTAGACCAGAATGCTGATGTACATTGGGGGCAGAGGGTAGACCAGAATGGCTCATGTACATTGGGGGCAGAGGGTAGACCAGAATGGCTGATGTAATTTGGGGGCAGAGGGTAGACCAGAATGCTGATGTACATTGGGGGCAGAGGGTAGACCAGAATCGCTGATGTACATTGGGGGCAGAGGGTGGACCAGAATGCTGATGTACATTGGGGGCAGAGGGTAGACCAGAATCGCTGATGTACATTGGGGGCAGAGGGTGGACCAGAATGCTGATGTACATTGGGGGCAGAGGGTAGACCAGAATCGCTGATGTACATTGGGGGCAGAGGGTAGACCAGAATGGCTGATGTACGTTGGGGGCAGAGGGTAGACCAGAATAGCTGATGTACATTGGGGGCAGAGGGGACGAGTGACTTCAGTGTACATTGGGGGCAGAGGATTTCACAGAAGATAGGCGTATCTTGGGTCACAGGACTAGACCAGAGTATAAATTTAAGCCAAAGTCAACTCAGTCAAATGTGTACTATATAACAATCGAGTCCAGATTGATGCAGAGGTGAAAATACTAAGCTAACTCGTGTGTAAAGTCCAAAATTTTTAGCAACTTTTGAGGCAGTAATACAGAGCATGTACAGAACGATTTTAGCAGAAGGAACAGCATCAGATACAATAGGGATCCAACGAACCATCACAAATTAAACAAATACAGCATGTCAGGGGTAAGTTGGTTAATTCGACATATAATTAAAATCCAATATGCCGAATCATTACAACAGACAGTGAACGCAGAACCGTCAGTATCTTTAATTTTATCATAGTAAAAATATCCGGAGATGACCAGAAAATTAGAAATAAAGCTTGAATATGAATACAACAGGAGCGGACAGATAAGCACATTTATTTCTTTACAAACATTTCATTTCAAGACAATATGGCATTTGGAAGACTTGGACTTTAAATTGAAATCTTGCATTGTCTAATAGCAAACAATAACAATCAGGGAGTATCGTTCTTATAGCTAATGATGCAAAGGTGGATTGAAGTATCAGCAACAGGCAACAATACAGACACATAAATGATAATTACAGATTGCCAAACAGACAGTCAGTACACAACAAAGAGGACAAGGAGAGAGGGAGGCAGAGCAGTCAGGTAAGCTCGTAAAGAAAGACAAAAAAATGAAACCAACACAAAAATATATTCATACTGAACTGCACTACGAGCGGCCACTGGGAGGCTGCAACGATCTGGGAGGCTGGCCCAGCAACTGGGGATCTGGGAGGCTGGCCCAGCAACTGAGGATCTGGGAGGCTGGCCCAGCAACTGGGGATCTGGGAGGCTGGCCCAGCAACTGAGGATCTGGGAGGCTGGCCCAGCAACTGGGGATCTGGGAGGCTGGCCCAGCAACTGAGGATCTGGGAGGCTGGCCCAGCAACTGGGGATCTGGGAGGCTGGCCCAGCAACTGAGGATCTGGGAGGCTGGCCCAGCAACTGAGGATCTGGGAGGCTGGCCCAGCAACTGAGGATCTGGGAGGCTGGCCCAGCAACTGAGGATCTGGGAGGCTGGCCCAGCAACTGGGGATCTGGGAGGCTGGCCCAGCAACTGAGGATCTGGGAGGCTGGCCCAGCAACTGGGGATCTGGGAGGCTGGCCCAGCAACTGAGGATCTGGGAGGCTGGCCCAGCAACTGGGGATCTGGGAGGCTGGCCCAGCAACTGAGGATCTGGGAGGCTGGCCCAGCAACTGGGGATCTGGGAGGCTGGCCCAGCAACTGGGGATTTGGGAGGCTGGCCCAGCAACTGACACTCTGGGAAGCTGGCCCAGCAACTGAGGATTTGGGAGGCTGGCCCAGCAACTGAGGATCTGGGAAGGTGCTGTACCTCAGCAATTGAGGATCTGGGAAGATGCTGTAGCTCAGCAATTACGGATCTAGGAAGGTGGCTTTGGCCCAGCAACTGAGGATCTGGGAGGCTGGCCCAGCAACTGACACTCTGGGAAGCTGGCCCAGCAAATGAGGATCTGGGAGGCTGGCCCAGCAAATGAGGATCTGGGAGGCTGGCCCAGCAACTGAGGATCTGGGAGGCTGGAGAAGCAAGCTTATGATTTTAAACTGTATAAAACCAACCATTCCAATAGAAAGGCATTAAAATGAATGAAATGTAACCTTTGTAAACAATATAAAGTGGTGTCTCAACACTTAGATGAGCTGTGCTCAGGCTTGCCAATATCCCGACACTGCACATGCAGAAACAGCCCCCTGCACGCCATCTTGTAGTAGGCGACAGAGTGTGACTCAACCAGGCTCTGGTAGAGCTGGTCGGCGTCCTCCGGCAGGCTGGGGAACGGGTTCACTCCGCACTCGCCAATCCAGGGTATGTCGGTCAGCAGGTCCCAGGGATGGCCGTCGCTCGAATGGCCGGACTCGAACCGCAGCATCTGGCCGCGGCCGAACCGGTTGGCCCGGGTGGCCGGGTCGCCCGGACGCGACTCTTTGACATAATCACGTCTGATCAGATTCTCGGAGAAGTGCATGATGTCGCGAAAGATCTGATGGAAATGCGACTGCAATCGGTCCAAGTTGCTGTCGCGCGCCTCGGGGCCCTGGAAGGGGGGGGCGGTGGAGTATGCGTGATTTGAATCTATGGCGATCATTTCAGAATCTGAAGACTGAGAATTTGAGTGGCAGCCTAGCAACTAAAGATCTGGGAGCGTTGGCGATGAAGCCTGAGGATTTGGGAGGCTTGGCAACCCAGCCTGAGGATCTGGGAATACAGCATTAGAATCTGGGAATACAGCATGAGGATCTGGGAATACAGCATTAGGATATGGGAATACAGCATGAGGATCTGGGAATACAGCATGAGGATCTGGGAATACAGCATTAGGATCGGGGAATACAGCATGAGGATTTGGGAATACAGCATGAGGATCTGGGAATACAGCATGAGGATCTGGGAATACAGCATGAGGATCTGAGAATACAGCATGAGGATCTGGGAATACAGCATGAGGATTTGGGAATACAGCATGAGGATCTGGGAATACAGCATGAGGATCTGGGAATACAGCATGAGGATCTGGAAGTACAGCATGAGGATCTGGGAGTACAGCATGAGGATCTGGGAGTACAGCATGAGGATCTGGGAATACAGCATGAGGATCTGGGAGGCTTGGCAACCCAGCCTGTGTATCTAAAATCAGAGATCTAATGGTTCAATTAGCAGCCACAACTCACCATGTAGTCGTGCGTGAGCAGCAGATGAGATCCGGGCAGACGCAGCAGAGCCCGCTCCGCCAACGGTTCGTAGCGGCCCATTGGTCGGTAGCAAACAGCCAGACTGTCGTCACCAGAGCCTTTAAAAAAGCAATGTTAAAGTGCTTTAGTAGATTTCAAATATTATACGAGGTTTCTAAATTAGGTACCCAGACCAAGAAGCGTCCCAGAGTAATTTCAGGAAAAACACAGGTGAAGCAGGAAAGAAGCAATCTCTAGACGACTCTAAAACAACCAGATGACGCTAAAGAGTCGCCTAAGAGTCAATTTGAGGCGTTTTGATTGTCTGCGACTCTGAGAAACGACTATGGGGCCGTAAAGTCAGATCTGAGGCGTGCTGGAGTCGCTGTAGAATCACTGAAAATCACTGATTATAACAACTTTATAACAACTATATTTGGTCAACCTTAGTTTTTAGAGTTAAGCGCTAACACAGCGACTCTGACGACTTTTTCAGGACTCTTTGACGACTCTGCAACTCACGTGATGCGCTCGTGACTCAACAGTCGCCTCTCCGTCGCAAAGTCACAAGAGTCGCTCTAGAGTTCTTAGTGAGTTGTTTACATTGGCAACGACTCTTTAGCTATTCTTATCACGGTAACGTTTTTTTTCAACGCGCTCGGATTACCTTCCCGCGGTTCGATGCACCGGGCGGTCATCAGGTCCACCAGGTCCTGATAGAACTGGGCATAGTTGAAGCTCGGACAGCCGACAATCCGGAGCCGGCGCAGGCCGCGGGCGGAACCGGCCGGCAGGCGGATCTCGGCCAGCCGCGGACAGGACTCCAGCGTCAGGGTGCGCAGACGCGGAGACTCGGTGCAATCAATCAAGGTCAGGCCGCAGCGCTCCAGGTGAACCGCATGCAGCATGGCGGAGCGCAGAGCGAACGGCGACTGCGGAACCGGCTGGTACAGGCGCAGGTCGTGCGTGTCCAGACAGACGTCCCTGACGAACCAGCAGTCCCGCTGCGGCTCCGAGGGCAGCTCGAACTCCGGCTGGTCGTCGCTGATGTTGCCGCGGGAGCGCAGCCGGTAGTGAGAGCTGAATGAGGAGAAGTCGGACCAGACGGCATCGCCGCGACGTTGGTGCGCGGAGGCGTCGTGATAGCTGAAGGCCGGCGAGTTGGGCGAATCGACCTGCAACGATGGGGAAGGCTGGCAGTCACGCTGTGGATTCAGCTGGCTGCTTGGCTGATAATCTCCAACTGCCTACCCAGGTAGCTACCGATTGCAGGTTGAGCACACAGGGGTGGCAATGAAAAGTAAATACTTAACTCCGAAACCGGTCCTCGGATATCGCAACTTTGAATCTCACTTTTTGAAACACGTATAAAAGCTGATATCGCGAAACCCACCGCACTAGCGGTCACCTCTATCTATCTACTTATCTTCTGTAAAGGTGCCCTATGCTTAACTACCTACAGAACTGTATATTCGTACATTTGTATTATCCACTCTATCTTGCTACATACATACATACATACATACATACATACATACATACATACATACAAAACGAGTATTTAATATCTAATATACGAGATATATTAGATATATTAGATCGTATACACCAAATTTACTTACCTGGACATCTACCAAGCACTTACTTAACCCCTCTACCTACCTAGCTACCTATCCCTTTCTACCTACCTAGCTACCTATCTCTTACCTACTTGCGTCCTATCCCCTACCTACCTACGTACTTATCCCCCTATCTACCTACCTTCTATCCCCTACCTACCTTCTATCCCCTACCTACCTTTTATCCCCTACCTACCTTCTATCCCCTACCTACCTTCTATCTCCTACCTACCTTCTATCCCCTACCTACCTTCTATCCCCTACCTACCTTCTATCCCCTACCTACCTTCTATCCCCTACCTACCTTCTATCCCCTACCTACCTTCTATCCCCTACCTACCTTCTATCCCCCACCTACCTTCTATCCCCTACCTACCTTCTATCCCCTACCTACCTTCTATCCCCTACCTACCTTCTATCCCCTACCTACCTTCTATCCCCTACCTACAATCTATCCCCTACCTACCTTCTATCCCCCACCTACCTTCTATCCCCTACCTACCTTCTATCCCCCACCTACCTTCTATCCCCCACCTACCTTCTATCCCCCACCTACCTTCTATCCCCTACCTACCTTCTATCCCCACCTACCTTCTATCCCCTACCTACCTTCTATCCCCTACCTACCTTCTATCCCCCACCTACCTTCTATCCCCTACCTACCTTCTATCCCCTACCTACCTACCTTCTATCCCCTACCTACCTTCTATCCCCTACCTACCTTCTATCCCCTACCTACCTACCTTCTATCCCCTACCTACCTACCTTCTATCCCCTACCTACCTACCTTCTATCCCCTACCTACCTACCTTCTATCCCCTACCTACCTACCTTCTATCCCCTACCTACCTACCTTCTATCCCCTACCTACCTACCTTCTATCCCCTACCTACCTACCTTCTATCCCCTACCTACCTACCTTCTATCCCCTACCTACCTACCTTCTATCCCCTACCTACCTACCTTCTATCCCCTACCTACCTACCTTCTATCCCCTACCTACCTACCTTCTATCCCCTACCTACCTACCTTCTATCCCCTACCTACCTACCTTCTATCCCCCTACCTATCTACCAACACAACTACGTGTCTATCTGCGTTATCAGTCTCATTAGTTAGCGCCTTAGCTACCAACCGATAACTAAAAAAGGTCATTAAAACTGCGGCACTCACCGAAGTCTGCACGCCTCTACTATAGAACTGCGCCTCGCCAGCTCCTCCGTCAGCTGAAGCATTCGACGATGAGGCAGAAGCAGCAGTCGGCCCTACCGCCCCGGCGTCAGCTTGAGACTGGGACTCGTCAGCTCCGCAGCCGAATAGTCGATGCCGGATGCTGGGAAAAGCGGCGAGCATGCGGCCGGCCGGCGGGTTGGCAACAAACAGGCCCTGTTCGAATGGTGCAGCGCCGATGTTGCATCGCTATTATAAAAATGCTGCTACGGTTAGACGGCATGGCTTTTGAATTGCTACCGCTGAGAAATCATTCAATTGGATTTTAAAGTAGCTTCCAGGGGTCCACTGGGTTCGATTCCACGAGTTCGGGATGACGCGCCGCAGACAATATTTTAGCGCTAATTTAGCGCCACAGACTAGATTTTAGCGTCAATTTAGCGCCACAGACTAGATTTTAGCGCCAAGTTAGCGCCACAGACTAGAGTTTAGCGCCAAGTTAGCGCCACAGACTAGAGTTTAGCGCCAATTTAGCGCCACAGACTAGAGTTTAGCGCCAATTTAGCGCCACAGACTAGAGTTTAGCGCCAATTAAGCGCCACAGACTAGATTTTAGCGCCAATTTAGCACCACAGACTAGATTTTAGCGCCAATGTAGTGCCACAGACTAGATTTTAGCGATAATTAAGCGCCACAGATTAGATTTTAGCGCCAATTTAGTGCCACAGACTAGAGTTTAGCGCAAATTTAGTGCCACAGACTAGAGTTTAGCGCCAATTTAGCACCACAGACTAGAGTTTAGCGCCAATTTAGCGCCACAGACTAGAGTTTAGCGCCAATTAAGCGCCACAGACTAGATTTTAGCGCCAAGTTAGCGTCACCGACTAGAGTTTAGCGCCAATCAAGCGCCACAGACTAGATTTTAGCTCCAATTTAGCACCACAGACTAGATTTTAGCGCCAAGTTAGCGCCACAGACTAGAGTTTAGCGCCAATTAAGCGCCACAGACTAGATTTTAGCGCCAATTTAGTGCCACAGACTAGAGTTTAGCGCAAATTTAGTGCCACAGACTAGAGTTTAGCGCCAATTTAGCACCACAGACTAGATTTTAGCGCCAAGTTAGCGCCACAGACTAGAGTTTAGCGCCAATTAAGCGCCACAGACTAGATTTTAGCGCCAATTTAGCGCCACAGACTAGAGTTTAGCGCCAATTAAGCGCCACAGACTAGATTTTAGCGCCGATTTAGCACCACAGACTAGATTTTAGCGCCAATGTAGTGCCACAGACTAGATTTTAGCGATAATTTAGCGCCACAGATTAGATTTTAGCGCCAATTTAGTGCCACAGAGTAGATTTTAGCGACAATTTAGCGCCACAGTGTTGTTTTAAAACCACAAGCCCGCCGCATAAGGAATGCACTTGTGCAAACTAATGTCAATTAGGAAAAATTTAGCTAGTATCAAAGAAAGAAAATTTTGCCCTGAGGACGTCAAAGGTAAACGGAAGGAGTAACAATGACTTTATTTACATACTTAAAAGCCTCGTTATCTGATTAGTGGCAAAATAAGACGGTTACAGCCCTCAATTTTAAAACAGCTCACCTGAACGGAGTCCCTAGTTACGCAACTATGCGGCATAATAGACCAGCGCTGACCAGCGGCAACACCCAAATAGTCGCAGCCGCGAGGCGCTGGCGCGAACATGTCGCGCAGTACCAGCATCTCCATATTGGGCAGTTGGGCCATGAAATCGGCCAGGCGGCCGGCCACCATGCACTGGCAGGATTCCAGGGTCAGGCAGCGGAGCGGCTCGAATATGGGCAGCGGCTGGTCCAGCCAGCGGGTGGGGTCGGTGAGGAACGGAGCCCGGCAGACGGTCAGGTTGGTCAGGCGGTTGAAACAGCGGCCAACGTAGGCCATGCCGTAGTCGGTGAGCTGGCAGGGCGGATCAGTTGGCTCCACGGTGAATTGAGACCTGCGATTTGATAGCGTAGGCTTGTGCTTTAGACCGCATCACACTACTAAATAGAAACTAGTAGTATAGTTTGCTGATAACTGACTGACCGTCAGACTAAGTCACGCGCCACGAACCCCTGGTTCGATTTCGTGCCGCTGTACACCCTGTGTGAGCGTGTGCATGAGTGCGTGGCTGCGTACAGTATTGGCGCGCTTGTATGCTCAGCAGTCGGCGGAATGGGCAGCATTGCCACAGCACTGGCTGTGGGACAATGTTTCCGAGTGACTAAGTAAGTGACTGAGTGACTAGAGTGAATAACTGGAGTGAGTGACTGGAGTGAATAACTGGAGCGAGTGACTGGGTGAGTGACTGGAGTGAATAACTGGAGTGAGTGACTGGAGTGAGTGACTGAGTGAGTGACTGGAGTGAATAACTGGAGTGGGTGACTGAGTGAGTGACTGGAGTGAATAACTGGAGCGAGTGACTGAGTGAGTGACTGGAGTGAATAACTGGAGTGAGTGACTGGAGTGAATAACTGGAGTGAGTGACTGGAGTGAGTGACTGAGTGAGTGACTGAGTGAGTGACTGGAGTGAATAACTGGAGCGAGTGACTGAGTGAGTGACTGGAGTGAATAACTGGAGTGAGTGACTGGAGTGAGTGACTGGAGTGAATAACTGGAGTGGGTGACTGAGTGAGTGACTGGAGTGAATAACTGGAGTGGGTGACTGAGTGAGTGACTGGAGTGAATAACTGGAGTGAGTGACTGGAGTGAATAACTGGAGTGAGTGACTGAGTGAGTGACTGAGTGAGTGACTGGAGTGAATAACTGGAGCGAGTGACTGAGTGAGTGACTGGAGTGAATAACTGGAGCGAGTGACTGGAGTGAATAACTGGAGTGAGTGACTGGAGTGAATAACTGAAGTGAGTGACTGGAGTGAGTGAGTGGAGTGAGTGACTGAGTGAGTGACTGGAGTGAATAACTGGAGTGAGTGACTGGAGTGAATAACTGAAGTGAGTGACTGGAGTGAGTGAGTGGAGTGAGTGACTGAGTGAGTGACTGGAGTGAGTGACTGGAGTGAATAACTGGAGTGAGTGACTGGAGTAAATAACTGGAGTGAGTGACTGATTGTGTAACTGCAGTGAGTGATTGAGTGAGCAACTGGAGGGGTGTCTGACTGGAGTGAGCAACTGAAGTGACTGAGTGAGTGCCTGAAAGACAATAGCACTGGAGCAGTAGTTACCTATCCAGGTCAGGACAGGGATCCTTATAACCCAAGGTCAGCGTGTCCAGCTTAGGAAACTGAGCCTGGGCATAGGTGAGCGACACGAACAGCGAGTCTTTGCACAGGCTGCTCTGCAGAGAGGCGCAGCTGAGCCCGGCGGAGGAGGCCAGCAGCAGGCAGCCGGCGTCAATTTCGCTGGCAGACCTGTTGCTGGACAGCGACAGCTTCTGTAGAGCGCGGAACGCCCGAGAGTCGACGCCAATCTCGTCAACAATGTGCTCAATGAGGCCGGTGATGAAGCGCAGGCCAGTGAGCTCCAGCCGGGCCAGCTGCGGCGCTTTGGCCAGGGCGGTGAACACGCGCAGATAGCGAAATGCGTTGCTGGGCCCGGCGCAGTTGTTCATCACGAAGGTCTGCAGCTTGGGCGCGCTGAAGTTCACGAACGGATCGTTGCTGGCAAAGCGGACCCACTTCAGGTACAGGTAGCGGACGCAGTCCATCTTGGGCAGGGTGTTCAGACAGACTGTCTGCAAATCCACCTGCGAAAATAAAAACAAAATATTTTGCAACATTGAATGCCTGTTGCGGTGTAGGCACTACAGCTGGGTATTTTATACAAAAACCCAAGTAGTATCTTCTCTGCTAGCTAAGTGAGATTCGAGGCCCAGTGAGGCCCAGCAACTGACGATCTCGGAGGCTGACCCAGCAACTGAGGATCTGGGAGGCTGGCCCAGCAACTGAGAATCTGGGAGGCTGGCCCAGCAACTGAGGATCTCGGAGGCTGGCACAGCAACTGAGGATCTCGGAGGCTGGCACAGCAACTGAGGATCTCGGAGGCTGGCCCAGCAACTGAGAATCTGGGAGGCTGGCACAGCAACTGAGAATCTGGGAGGGTGGCGGTGTCCCAGCGACTAAAGATCTGGGAGGGTGGAGGTGGCGGCAGGACCGATCATTGATTCGATAAACCCAGTAGAGTCACACCAGAGGATGGTCTGTAAATAAGAAACCAGACTAACCTTAGTGAGGCTGTTAATCTGCAGGCTAAGCAGCAGTTTCGTGGCGCTGCTAGGCAACGGACTCGGGCCTTCGTAAGCCCGCTCGCAGTCCCAAATGTCCGGCCGATTGCGAAACATGCCGTGAAATTTCACGCGAGGAAAGGAAGCGATAAGACGCGACATCAAGTCGACGTCCATGATTTCGATTGATTTGAGCTTCTTGCACTGCTTCAGCGCTTGCAGGATGCCGCCGTAGGTGAGGAATCGGTTAGTTCGGCTAGCACCTACGGAGGAAGAAGCAGAAGAGGCGGCTTGCGAATTGGCAGCAGCCGTCGCTCCCTGCTGCTGTGGCTGCTGAGGAGCTCGGTGCAAAATCCTACGAGGATAGAAGCCAAGAATGTGAGTGACCTCCGGGCACAGGGACAGCACAGAGGCCAGCGTCAGGTCGTCAAGAGATTCGGACAAGAAGGTGAACGGCAAGCCGCTACAGAAGTTGATTCGCTTGGCCAATCGCAGGTGCTTCGTGACGGCGGCATGGAATTGCCGATTGACCGAGGTGACCCGCATCAGCTCGACAATGGACAGGTACTGCAGGATGCGGCAGTACACCTCAGGTGGCAGGTGCTCAAATGATTTCGGCCGCAGTCGGAGCTCCTCAACCAGAGCCAGCGCGGCCGATTCGCGAATCCGCGACCGGGTGGTGACGCCGCCAGTAACGCCGGCATCGACAGACGACAAAGCGGCGGCCGACGCTGACGCTCCTCCGGCAATCGCTGGTGCCATGACGAAATCATCGACAGTGTTCAAACTGCCGCTGCTGCTGTTGGCCGCGTTGGGGATCGCCTGGCCAGCAGTCCCGACATCGTCGCGGTCAGCAGTCCACGCTGTCTCAGTGGCGCCGATATTTACATCGTCGCGGTGCTGCTGAAGTCGAGTCCGCTTACTTTGAGTCCCTTTGAAGTTGGCTGCTGTTGAAGCGGTTGCTGACGCTGCAGCGGCGGCGTGTGCCGGGTTGGCCGCGGCCGGCTCTGCCTCGTCCGAGCTGGAGTGCCGGCAGCAGCGCTTCCTGCCGCGACTGCCAGTTGAAGAAGCCCGAGCGCCGATGGAGTGCCGACGTTCACTGTGATCAGCCAGAAGAGATTCAAGCGGCCATTGCAATTCAGGTGTTCAGTATATTTTGACCTTAGCCATAAAATGGAAGACCTTCTAGGCTAAAGCAGGTGTTTTCTACTGTAGGCATTTTACCATAAGTTTTAGTCATAATTACAGCAAGACAAAAATTCTTCTTTGTACAATAAACTTCAAGTTTTTTGCTACAATATTACTAAACAATTGTTTTACCATATAATTGATTTAAATTCAAAATAAAATACTAAAACTTAATAGAAGTCTATAGGAAAGCTTATAAACTACAAGTACTACATATTTTTCCAGTTGTAGCCATAAGAGCAGTTTTTTTCTATGGGAAGCTATGGCAAGGCTCATGGGGGGAATTGCTGAGATGTCAAGTCTTTCAGGGGCAATCACTGAGCTGGCATGGGTTGAGAGGAATTGCTGAGATGTCAAGTCTTGGGGGGGGGAATTTCTGAGATGTCAAGTCTTGGAGGGGGGAATTGCTGAGATATCAAGGGTTATGGGGGCCAGGGAACTGCTGAGATGTCAAGGCTTATGGGGAAACTGCTGAGATGTCAAGGCTTACTGTGGGAATTGCTGAGATGTCGAGGCTTATGGGGGGAATTGCTGAGATGTCGAGGCTTATGGGGGAATTGCTGAGATATCAAGGGTTATGGGGGGAATTGCTGAGATATCAAGGGTTATGGGGGAATTGCTTAGATGTCAAGACTTATGGGGGCCAGGGAACTGCTGAGATGTCAAGGCTTATGGGGAAACTGCTGAGATGTCAAGGCTTACTGGGGGAATTGCTGAGATGTCGAGGCTTATGGGGGGAATTGCTGAGATGTCGAGGCTTACAGGGGGAATTGCTGAGATGTTGAGGCTTACGGGGAATTGCTGAGATGTCAAGGCTTATGGGGGGAATTGCTGAGATTTCAAGGTTTATTGGGGGTGAATTGCTTTGAGTTCAAGGCTTACGGGAGCAATCACTGAGTTGGCAAGGCTTGAGGGGAATTGCTGAGATGTCAAGGCTTAGGAGGAACCACTAAGATACAAAGGCTGAGGTCAGAAGCTATGTGTAGTTTATTTAGAAAAAAAATTAAATTCTTTATCTGCTTTCTGCTAGGGGCATATAGATTGCTAATGTTATCCATAGCCATTTGTATTCTATAGCTATAGCCAATTTAGACAAGAATTTTCAATTAAAAACCATACATTAAAAAGACCATAAAGTGCATTTTATCAAAGATGTACTTAACAAATTAACTATTGCTCATTTTAATCTCTATTGCACAATGATTTTATACAAAGATTTGTCCTAAAACTTTTTTACTATTTTTGGAAACAACAAGGGTTAAGCACAATATAGTTGAAATGACAATTGGCATATAACTAGCAAGAGACATTATTTTCCATTTTATCAACTTGAAATATGCACCTAGGTATATAGCAGCTATAAATATAGGCATAAAGGTAAGTAGCAATGCCTACTTTAAAAAAATAGAACTACCAAGGAGGGAAATCCCTTTTTGCTATATCAAAATAGAATAACATAGGCACACAAAATTCAAAGCATGGGCCAACTTTTTTGCATACTATCTAAAAAAACTAGTTGCTTGCCTTTTGGGACTAATGAGATAATGATTCTTCCAAAAGGTCCAATTTCTCTTATAAGCATTATTATATTCAATATATCCCTATATAGCAATTAGCAAAATACTATAGTGTGGCATTTATAGGCCTATAAATTTAATAAAAATGTTGACCACATATTTTTGCATCAGTTCTGACTTTGTTGAGCATTGGCCTTAACCTAGGCAAAGCTTTTGGAACTTTGCTTGATAAGATAGTATCAAATGACTACAAATATCTTAATGCTAATTTTTCTAGTTTTGCTGAGTAAGCCTCAATAGTTAAATAAATCTCAATTGCTAAACATCTATATACATACATGCGCAACCTCAAAAATTTGGTCGGCCGTGCGACTTAGTTTTAACAAAAATGCGACGTAGTTTTTGGCCAAAACTGCGACTTTCATGTAAAAAAACCCTAAAGCAAAATTATCGCAACTTTGGGTAAACGGCAGGAGTAACTATGACTGTCTTACTAAGCCAGAATGCCTCGTCAGCTACTTAGTACTACCACTTTGGTATTTTTTGGGTGGGCATTTTTGCGACTTCCTTGGTTGGCCGCCAAATCGGTCGGCCGGATCGGCCAACTCGGCCGACTGTTGCGCATGTATGTCCATATAACCCATACTCTTAAGTATATGCAATATAGCTATATCATTTTTGTCCTACATACTTTATATATAGGAAGGTTAGACCAAATCTATAGCTTGTACCTATGCTATGCAAGGAGTCTTTAGATCAGAATATAATTTATAAAAAAACTTGATAATAAAGATAGGATCAGGTGGGATAAGCCATAGTAGAAAAAAAGCTATAACAACTTAGTGGCAGATAGGGGTCATTTTGTCTACTAGAGGTCCATGTTAGAATAGATAGTTGTCTGCTATTGTGTCCAATGAAAACAATACCCAGCAATGAAGCAATGAAGCATATATTGCCATTTGTGCAAAGAGCAATATTTGCTACAAAAAGCATCTATTTTTTTATTTCATCATTTAGTGCTACTTTTGTTAAGATAAATATAGATATATCTCAAGTTTTGAATTCACATTTTGGTAGAAATGTTATACAAAGCACAAAGTTCATGTATTTTCCCTATGCATTTCTTGTAGTGCTGCATAGTGCAATGAATTGAAATCATACATGCGCAACAGTCGGCCGAGTCGGCCGATCCGGCCGACCGATTTGGCGGCCAACCAAGGAAGTCGCAAAAATGCCGACCCGAAAAAACAGAGTAGTAGTACTAAGTAGCTGACGAGGCTTTATAATACAGTCATAGTTACTCCTGCCGTTTACCCAAAGTTGCGTTAATTTTGCTTTCGGGTTTTTTTTACATGTAAGTCGCATTTTTGGCCAAAAACTACGTCGCATTTTTGTTAAAACTAAGTCGCACGGCCGACCGAATTTTGGAGGTTGCGCATGTATGATTGAAATGCATAGCATTGCTAAAGATTATATTATAAAAGGTTGTATTTTGAAATAAAAGCTAAATTATATAGTCTTATCTCCTCAAATTATATTATGCAGCATATAAACAAAGTAATATTTTTTCTATTTGCTTTGAATTTTTTTTGGCAAAAAAAAAAAATAAAAATTAATCAACTATTCATAATATGCCATATGATCATGTTAAAACAAACAATTAACATACCTACTACTAAATAGTAATTTTTCTGCTAGCAGATAGATTGACAGCAAACAAAACAACTGCATCTCTTTTAGTCTAGATCATGCTGAGTGCACACCCAAAAAAATTGAATAGCATAAAATATGCCAAAAATATATATGTATACCCACACTCTAATTCTAAAATCTAGGCTAGGCTTAGTGTTGCAACAGTAAATGACCTATTTGTATTTCAACAATAAATGACAATTTTATGTTGTATAAAGGATCTTTTTTGGCAGATAATTTGGTTGATTATTTATCTTTTTTGCTTAGGGCCATAGTCAGGATCATGGCATGCCTGCGCCAAACAACAACAACAACAACAACAACAACAACAACAACAGAGTATGCTGCCAGTTTGCAAAAGCAGCATCAGATGGCGCGCTTTGAAGCTTGGGTGCGAACAAAGGCTGCACCACCGGCAAAGTCTGGGGCGCCGGCATCAGCCAGCAGATAGTCAACGTAGCGCCGAGTCCTTGCCTGTCCCTGCTGGTAGGGTGCCTGCAATGTAAGTAGCAGCACCTGCACTGGCTCGGGACAATAGGCCTCGGTGTGGATGACATGGCCTGCCAGCTGGAGTCGCCGATGGCACAGTAGATCGCTAGGATGGGCCAGGCTAGTGTGATGATTTTGGCAGATAATTTGGTTGATTATTTATCTTTTTTGCTTAGGGCCATAGTCAGGATCATGGCAAAATAAATCCTATCAAATAAGTTTGATTGTGCCATGCACCGGAACATACATGTGCAACAGTCGGCCGAGTCGGCCAATCTGGCTGACCGATTTGGTGGCCAACCAAGGAAGTCGCAAAAATGCCATCCCGAAAAAATAACCAAGTAGTAGTACTAAGTAGCTGATGAGGCATTTTGGCTTAACAAGACAGTCATAGTTACTCCTGTCATTTACATAAAGTTGTGTTAATTTTGCTTTAGGGTTTTTTACATGTAAGTCACATTTTTGGCCAAAAACTACATTGCATTTTTGTTAAAACGAAGTTGCATGGCCAAAAAAGCCACAAAAAAATTGTTCATGCCATGTACTGCAACTTTTTGAAAAATATAGTCAGTAATTTTCTATTTAAAAAATTCAATACTGGTAAAACTTGTATTTGAATTTGTTTCATAGAAAATACAGTGTTATAATTTAATTTTATATTATTTTATACAAATTTAATCTTAATTTTCTATCAAACAAAATATTATCTCATTGAAAGTTTTTTCTTGCACCAAATTATACCATTTTTTTTGTCTTATGCCATACTATGCTAGATTTTTTCTCTTGAGTCTTGCCAGCATAGCGCATGTCTAATCCCATTTTGAGCTAGAATTTTTTGCAAAAAAGGCCATCTTCCTGACTATTGGCTTAGGGGGGCTTATACTATTTAGAATAGAAAATTGATATACTTCAACATTTGTTTCCTTTTTGTTAAAACTAGCTTAAAAACTAGAAAGCTTTAAATTTATATTTAAAAATGAACTTTTCAATCTTTTTTTCTATTTATTACTAATTTTTCTATGATTCTATAAATTGCACACTAGGTGTTAAGGTGTATAATATATATATTATTTTCTTAGGCCTAGGAATAATGCATTCCAACTATGTACACCTAACTTTTGGTATGCAAAGCCAAAGCATAGGGCCTACCCAAATTCTTATAATATTAGAGGCCTACATGATCCGGAATATGGTGCATCCTCATTATTAGGATCAAAAAATGAACTTAATACAATTTGGTATCAATGGTAAAATAATTCAAATAGGCCTAGCTAGGAAGCACTTAAAAAGCCAAGCTAGTAGACTGTGGCATTTACAACTTTTTTTAGGCAGTTGTTATTTGTCTGGTGACTAGACGAATAGCCTTTTTGCTATTTGTCCGGTTAAATTGCTAACATAAGTATCTGTTTGTTTCGTGATGAATATTCTAGACTATAGATCTAAGTCTGATAGGCCTAATCAATGGTAAAGATCTGAAACAATAGGCCCTATTCAGAATTCTGTAAATAAAAACAGGAATGTATCAAAATAATAGAATGGCCTGCCTGGGTCAAACTCTATAGCAGACTGTGCCGTCACTGGACACTAGCTGTGGGTGGGTCTGGGACTCTAATCTAGCTAAGTCCTAGCCCAAATAAAAAAAACCATGTACGAAGGTTCGTACAATTAAATTGCTAAATTGCAAAATCTAGTTAAATTCCTAAACACCGCGTGTCCCATGACTTATTAGTATGATCTATTGATCATCTTAATATAATAGTTCCACTTCAACAATCGGAATAAGCTTAAAATTTTTATAGCTATTCCAAATTTCTTTATATCAGAATTCCGAAAATCGTACAAACGCTATAACAACTAATAAGTATTACATAGTAGTAGTAGTAGTAGTAGTAGTAGTAGTAGTAGTAGTAATAAGTATTACACAAAACGAGAAAACACAAACTAAATAGCAAACAAAATAGTTTTGTTTTAGTGTTTGCAAACGGTTTTAGTTTAATGCATGAACTTGATATGATTACGCGCATATCTAATTTACAAAAACAATCAAGTGCCCAGCCCAATAATACCAATCGCTTCTAATCACAACGTTCATAAAGTTACATTGTTTTGATGTTTTGATGATGATTGCCAGAAATGAGGAGCGCCGAACCGTACCGCGTCTGGTCGTCCAACAAATTCGATGCCAGGGACGGGGTTTCGATTCCGCGCAGTCACACAAACACTACGCGTGCACGCACATTCACGAAAGTCGCCAATCGTCCAGAGGCTAAATGACATGAGGGACAATTGCCTATATACCTGGAGCAGAGTGTCTGAGATATGCGATTCCTGCAGATGATAACAACTTTATTGCCGCTGACCAATGTACACTGGCCTGGCTGTGCTCTGGTGTACATTGGTGTAATCTTCTATCTTCATGCATCATGATGTAGTGCATGCCAGGGGTCAGTGGAATGGGCATATATGTACACATATATGGGACTA
This sequence comes from Macrostomum lignano, assembly GCA_002269645.1. NCBI lineage: Eukaryota > Metazoa > Platyhelminthes > Macrostomidae > Macrostomum > Macrostomum lignano. The sequence goes on along the minus strand of NIVC01000089.1, from coordinate 35,929 downwards.
AGATTATTAAGACATTACATGTATAACGTACAAATACTCCTATAGAGCATTAGGCGCCTCAGTTGATAAAAAAATGTACAGTAATCGCACTTGGGCTAAAATTTCGACTGCTATTTGTCATCTCTACAACAGTGTGGATCGGGCAAGACGAAAGCAACGTTAACAATAGTAAGATAAGAGAATCGACACAGCTGCTACAGAGGGGCGCCAGCTACAGAGGGGGCATCAGCTACAGAGGGGGGCATCAGCTACAGAGAGGGCGTCAGCTACAGAGGGGGCATCAGCTACAGAGGGGGGCATCAGCTACAGAGAGGGGCGTCAGCTACAGAGGAGGCGCCTGATTCAGATGAAATTGTTTACAGTCTATTATAAAAAATAACAGAGAAAGACGAAGTCAGCTGAAACAGTGGAATTTGGCTAAAACTTGCAGTCATAACGCTTGTAGACTAAACCAAAACAATCACTAGTCAATAATTTTGAGGCATTCATATATAATTTAAACAGAAGACTTATTAAGCTTACTCTATAAATAAATTTTCTAAAGCCGATTCAGCATAGCGAGTGTATGTGTGCAACTTCATTTTCAATTTGAAAATTCAAATACAGATAATAATAGATCCATTGCATAATAAAATAGAGACGCGAATTGACAATTTAAATTTTAAAGAGCAAATTCAAAGTTACCTAATAGAAGTTGAAAACCGAGTTTATCATTTCCAATTCAACAATTGCCAACTCAACGACTCCGCTTCGGATCTTTCGTGGCATTCAGCGCCTCAATAAACTGGTCCAGCTTCTCCTCCACCAGCCTCAGCCGCTGCACATCCTCGGCCAGCTGCACGCTCCGACCTCGCAGGTATTCCCTCAGCTTGGCCAAGTCGTCAGCCCAGGCGTCCAGCACAGACTTGACGGCCTTCTCCAGCCGGTGCGCCTCGTTGTTGACAATCTGCTGTCGCAGCGCCGAGCTGGTGGCGTCGAGCATGCGGCCAACTCGATAGAAAAATGGCACAGCAATGCAGTCAGCAGCGGTGCCGATCCGCTGCTGGTAGTGATAGTAGAGCTTGGCGCACTGGGCGCACGAGTCCAGCCCGCAGCGCAGGGCGAACTGCCGGTACACCAGCGGCCAGGCCGACCGCAGCTCCTCGTCTGTGACGCCTTCAACACCCTGCGTGATCGACAAGCAGAGGGGGGATTTAAATCTTTTTTTGTTAAAATGAATTCGAGTTTTTCAAGGGGCTTCAAATTGGGACCTCATCTGATCCACTGATCACCTCATCCTGATCTTCAAACTCTCAGCTGAGCCACTCGAAAGGGAATCTGCTCAGTTCATCTTCAAACTCTCAGCTGAGCCACTCGAAAGGGAATCTGCTCAGTTCATCTTCAAACTCTCAGCTGAGCCACTCGAAAGGGAATCTGCTCAGTTCATCTTCAAACTCTCAGCTGAGCCACTCGAAAGGGAATCTGCTCAGTTCATCTTCAAACTCTCACCTGAGCCAGCAGATTCCGTCGAACTGCGATCAGGTCCTCGTCAGACAGCTCGGCAGGATTGCGGCGCCCGCCAACCGCCGCCCCGGTCAGCAGGCAGTTGCGCAACTCGTTGGACAGCTGCACCAGCCGCTGCTGAGCTTCGGTCCGGCCGCGCCACCGGGTCCAGCGCTCCCAGGCGCCGGGGCCGCACGACTTGGCCAGCTCGGATTCCACTTCGGCGAGGCGGCGCTGCAGAACCCGGCGGAGCAGTGCCACGGCGCCGTCCCAGTCCGCCCTGGTCGGCACCGCTCGCTCGTCTAGCGCGGCCATCTGCAAGACCCGGAGCGCGCCCTCGGCCTTGGGATCCCAGCGGTGGGCTTTGCGCGCCTCGGCCCTGACGGCGGCCTGCACAGAGACAGTGAGAGTGGGGTGCATCGTGCGGTCTGGCTATCTGGCTCTTTGTTTTTCCTTTGAATAAAATAGCTAGCTTAAAGACGGCAGGTACTAAAACTGCGCTAAAGTGCTAATTAATTAAAAAGACTACTAAAGTTTGTTACATATTCCAAGTACAAAGACTACTAAAGCTTCTGGGCTCTCTATGCCAAGGACAAAGACTACTAAAGCTTCTGGGCTCTCTATGCCAAGGACAAAGACTACTAAAGCTTCTGGGCTATCTATGCCAAGGACAAAGACTACTAAAGCTTCTGGGCTATCTATGCCAAGGACAAAGACTACTAAAGCTTCTGGGCTATCTATGCCAAGGACAAAGACTAATAAAGCTTCTGGGCTATCTATGCCAAGGACAAAGACTACTAAATCTTCTGGGCTATCTATGCCAAGGACATAGACTACTAAAGCTTCTGGGCTATCTATGCCAAGGACAAAGACTACTAAAGCTTCTGGGCTACCTATGCCAAGGACAAAGACTACTAAAGCTTCTGGGCTACCTATGCCAAGGACAAAGACTACTAAAGCTTCTGGGCTACCTATGCCAAGGACAAAGACTACTAAAGCTTCTGGGCTACCTATGCCAAGGACAAAGACTACTAAAGTCTTTTGTTTTTGTCCAGGCTAGAATCCTTCACCTGCAGCGGCTCCAGCACCCGGTCGTGGTCAGGCTGGCAGGGCAAGCCGTCCAGCTGGGCGTACAGCTCCTCCCAGGCTGTCTGCACGCACTGGCTGGGCAGCTCGGTGTCCGCCCACTTGCGCAGCCAGATGTCCAGACGGGACTGCAACTCGGCGGCGGCCGAGTGCGAGCTGGGGTCCTCGCCGTTGTTGCACAGAGCCGAAAACTCTAGCAGGGCGTCAAGCGCCTGCGGCGTAAGGCTGCGCTCGAGACCGGCCCTCAGCGAGTCCTCCCAATGCTGGCGTGGGAGGGGTGGAAATAAACGATTTGGTCTGTCTGCCTGTCTGTCTGCCTGTCTGTCTGTCTGTCTGTCTGTCTGTCTGTCTGTCTGTCTGTCTGTCTGTCTATCTGTCTGTCTGTCTGTCTGTCTGTCTGTCTGTCCTTCTGTCTGTCTTAGTGTCTGTCTGTCTGTCTGTCTGTCTGTCTGTCTGTCTGTCTGTCTGTCTGTCTGTCTGTCTATCTGTCTGTCTGTCTGTCTGTCTGTCCTTCTGTCTGTCTTAGTGTCTGTCTGTCTGTCTGTCTGTCTGTCTGTCTGTCTGTCTGTCTGTCTATCTGTCTGTCTGTCTGTCTGTCTGTCTGTCTGTCTGTCTGTCTGTCTGTTTGTCTGCCAGCTGGATTCGCGGCTTGCAGCAGGCGCTACTGTATGCAATGTTACTACTGTAAAAGTAGGGTTCAGAGCTTTTATCATAAATCTGACTCCGGTTAATAACTTTGCTCACCTTAGCCGGCAGGGCACTCAGCGCAATGACCTCGTCCAGCAGGTCTGACCTGGCCCGTTCGAATAGCTCAGCTCGAGAATACTGCCGCCTGCCGGGGAACATGTGCTTCCACTCGGTCTCCAGGTTGAAGCGCGACGCCTTGAAAGCGTCAGCTTGAGCCTCCACCGACTCCTGCACGAGAGCCCAGAAACGGCGGCTGACGGCCTGGAGGGCCAATTGTGAAGAGTATTAAAGGTTTTAATGTAGATGAATTACACAGACAGACACGTGATCCGTGTTATTTCATCACCATTATTAGCATCGTTACCACCATCACCATCACTATAATCATGATCATCATTAGCATCACCATCATCATTATCACCATCAATATCACCATCATCATCATCACCATCATCACCATCATCATCACCATCATCATCATCACCATTACCATCATCACCATCACCATTATCACCATCATCGTCATCACCATCATCATCGCCATCATCATTATCTTCTTCATCTTCTTCAGTCCTTTTCTCGCCTCGCGGCGTGGACGCTCTGCCGCCGACTCACTGGCAGGTCTTTCGATGTCTGGCCATGTTCGTGCGGGCCAGCATCCTCCCGCAGTCCGGGCACGGAGCTCTGGCGCTCTTGTAGATCCGCGCCGTAATCCCCGTCGTCTGCTGGCCTCTCCCCGTTGGTACTGCTGCTTCTTCTGCCCTCTCGTCCGGTGTCGCGCCCGCCTCTGGTTTCCTTCCGTTCTCCTTGCACCGTTTCCTATGCCGCGCGTGGTTGGACTTGCTTATCCACTTGTTGCACTCTCCGCAGTGGACTTCTTTCGCCGATCGCTCCTCTCCTCCGCACCTCTTCTGGTGGTTTTTTCTTGTCGCCTCCGTGAAGAAGGTAGCGTTGCACTTTAGGCACGGCAGCGGTGTCTTCGTAATCATCATTATCACCATCAATATCACCATCATCATCATCATCATCACCATCATCACCATAATCATCACTATCATCACTATCATCATCATCACCATCATCATCACCATCAGCATCATCATTATCACCATCATTATCACCATCAATCCATCATTATCATCACCATTACCATCATCACCATCATCATCACAATCATCATCACCATCACCATCATTATCACTATCACCACCATCACCATCATCATAATTATTACCAATCATCATCACCATCACCATTATCACCATCATCATCAGCATCACCATCATCATCAGCATCACCATCAGCATCACAATCATAATTTCAGTTTCAGTTTCAGCAATTTTCACCTGGGCCATATTGGCCGCAGTCATCTGCGACACGCTGAGCACGCCCTCCTTGAAGAACTGCGAATTGCGAAAGAACTGCTCCTCGTAGCGCTGAATAGCTGGGATGGATTCGTCCGCTCCGCCGCTGCCCGTCACCACGGCGAAATAGCCGAGGGCCTTCAGCGGCAGCAGGCGGCCGGCCAGCAGGCGGCCAATGCGATCCGGGGAGATTCGATCCCGCTCGGCCAGGTCCAGCTTGGTCAGCACGAATATTGTGCGCCTACCGGATGGGTCGTGCCTAGCAACCAGGTCGAATGCGTTCGACCTGCGGCGGCATGGATGGACACAGGTGAACTCCAAATGTGTGAACACACTTACACTCCACCTGCCCTTCCAGGATCCTCACTGCCATCACCAACTCACTCGGAAGCAGGTTGCCAGGGGGCAGGTTGCCAGGGGACAGGTTGCTAGGGGGCATGTTGCCAGGGGCAGGTTGCCAGGGGGCCGGTTGTCAGGGGGCATGTTGCCAGGGGGCAGGTTGTCAGGGGGCAGGTTGTCAGGGGGCAGGTTGCCGGGGGCAGGTTGACAGGGGGCAAGGTTGCCAGGGGGCAGGTTGTCAGGGGGCAGGTTGTCAGGGGGCAGGTTGTCAGGGGGCAGGTTGTCAGGGGGCAGGTTGTCAGGGGGCAGGTTGCCGGGGGGCAGTTTGACAGGGGGCAAGGTTGCCAGGTGGCAGATTACCAAGGGGGAAGTTTGCTAAGGGGGCAGGTTGCTAGAGTGGGGTTGCTAGGGCACAGGTTACCAGGGGGCAGGTTTTTGTAGGTTGCACCAGCCAGTCCCGCTCACCTCTCCGGGTCCACGCAGGCATCGGCCACGCACAGGATGATGGAGTTGGGGTTCCGCATGTGCTGACTAGCCAGCTGCCGGATTGCCTCTCTGGTCTGAGATGCCATGCCGCGAGTCTCCGTGCTGATGATGCCCGGCAGGTCCACCAGCACCATGCGTGGCAGGCCGGGGCCCTGCACTGACAGCGAGATGGTCTCGGCTGACACGGTGCCGCCCGACTGCACTACCGACCGCATCCTGCGCTCGATGGTGTCGCGCAGCGCGGCCAGCTCCGATTCCTGGGTCAAGTCGTACTCTCTGCGGTGAGGGGGGGGGGTAGCTGATTGCTAATAATAGATGTCTGACACTGATTCGCTGACACTAGATGTCTGACACTATATGTCTGACACTGGATGTCTGACACTGATTCGCTGACACTAGATGTCTGACACTATATGTCTGACACTGGATGTCTGACACTGACTTGCTGACATGACTAGATGTCTGACACTAACTTGCTGACATGACTAGATGTCTGACACTGGCTTACTGATACTAGATGTCTGACACTGACTTGCTGACACTAGATGTCTGCCACAGACTTTCTGACAATAGATGTCTGACAGACTTGCTGACACTAGATGTCTGACACTAACCATCTGACCTAAGTAGTTCAAATCCTAGCTCAAGCCCTTGGCGTCACCTGCTAGGGTTGTCCTTGAACCTGGCAACATGGTACGGCCCTCGGCCAGGGTGACCTGCACGGGCGCCCTGGTCATCATCTCGCCGGCGCCGCGCGGGAAAATCCGGGCCTTGGCGATCATCTCCAGCACGGAGGTCTTGCCGGCGCTCTGGTCGCCCACCACGACAACTCGGGGCAGATGGTCGGCCACTGAAAACTTGGAGTCGTGCTCAGACAGAGCGTCCAGTACCTCGCTGTACAGCTCAACTAGCGACTTGTGCAGCTGGCGGCCGCCGCCACCGCCAACTGAAACAGAGCCGCTGCCGCCGCTTCGGCTGGCCCGCTTTGCTTCGGCCAACTGGGAGCGCAGGGCGCGAACCTCGGACTCTAAGGACTCGAGCTCGCGCTGGTACTTGGCCTGCAGCTCCAACATCTGCTGGCGAAGCTGCTCGTCCGGCTGCTGCTCCTGCGGCTGCTGCTGCTTGCCGTCTGAGTCGAATGAGAACCAGCTGGCTGCGACCGCTGATGCGCGCTTTGCCGAGTCTGCCGGGTGTCAGGGTGTGGGAAGGGTTTGAGATGGCTGCAGGGCGGGTTTGAGGTGGCAGCAGGGCGGGTTTGAGGTGGCTGTGGGGCGGGTTTGAGGTGGCTGTGGGGCGGGTTTGAGGTGGCTGCAGGGCGGGTTTGAGGTGGCTGCAGGGCGGGTTTGAGGTGGCTGTGGGGTGGGTGTGGGAAGGGCGGATGTGGGTGTGATGCACGCCTTGCCGAGTCTGCCGGGTGAGGGGCGGGTTTGAGGTGGGTTTGAGAGGTTTGAGGTGGGTTTGAGGGGTCTGAAGTGGGTTTGAGGGGTTTGAGGTGGGTTTGAGAGGTCTGAGGTGGGTTTGAGGGGTCTGAAGTGGGTTTGAGAGGTCTGAAGTGGGTTTGAGGGTTCTGAAGTGGGTTTGAGGGATTTGAAGGGTTTAAGGGATTTGAGGTGGGTTTGAGGGGTCTGAGGTGGGTTTGATGGATTTGAAGTGGGTTTGAGGGGTCAGGTGGGTTTGAGTGGTCTGAAGTGGGTTTGAGGGGTCTAAGGTGGGTTTGAGGGGTCTGAGGTGGGTTTGAGGGGTCTGAGGTGGGTTTGAGGGGTCTGAGGTGGGTTTGAGGGGTCTGAGGTGGGTTTGAGGGGTCTGAGGTGGGTTTGAGGGGTCTGAAGTGGGTTTGAGAGGTCTGAAGTGGGTTTGAGGGATTTGAAGGTGGGTTTAAGGGGTTTGAGGTGGGTGTGGGAGGGTTTTGAGGTAGGGGTATTGAGTGCGCTTTGAAGTAGAGGTGTGGGGTGGGTTTTGAGTTAGAGGTGCGAGGTAGGCTTTGAGGTGGCTGAGGGGTGGGTGTGAGGTGGGTGTGGGGCAGGTTAAGATGAGTGCAGCATATGGGTTCTGTTGTGCCTGTTGTGTTGTGGTTCTGTTTAGTCTCTAATTGACTAAAGTGAAATTAGTAACAGTAACAATAACACACAGTCAGATTAGATTAAAATTGCAATTAAGATTGAATCGATTTCGTAATTCATAATCAACATTCTGAACATAATTAATCAATAGAAGCGTAAAAACACTTCGGTGCAGAGACATCGTAGTTAGCTTCTTGACGAACAAAATCAGTAAAACATGTGTGCATAACTGATACAAATTTAAACAAACCTATTCGAAAATTAGTACCCGATGAATCTAAAAAAAAGACGAATACTACTAACTGTAAGCTATAAAGGAGTAGTACGTCAAGAGAGAAAATCAGACAGACAGAAGCACGGCTTACCGCTTCCCGTGGACACCAGACTGGCATACGTCTGACTGCCGTGTCTTGCCAGCCAGGACTGGAAGTCTTGCATAGCTGAATGCATGTGGTCCTGCAATAATGATCCAGTGGGAAACTCAGGGACAGGAGCTGGGAAACTCAGGGACAGGATCTGGGAAACTCAGGGACAGGAGCTGGGAAACTCAGGGACAGGAGCTGGGAAACTCAGGGACAGGAGCTGGGAAACTCAGGGACAGGAGCTGGGAAACTCAGGGACAGAAGCTGGGAAACTGAGAGACAGAAGCTGGGAAACTGAGAGACAGAAGCTGGGAAAGTGAGAGACGGGAGACTCAGATATGACAGGTGGGAGACTCAGATATGACAGGTGGGAGACTCAGATAGGACAGGTGGGAGACTCAGATATGACAGGTGGGAGACTCAGATATGACAGGTGGGAGACTCAGATATGACAGGTGGGAGACTCAGATAGGACAGGTGGGAGACTCAGATATGACAGGTGGGAGACTCAGATATGACAGGTGGGAGACTCAGATATGACAGGTGGGAGACTCAGATAGGACAGGTGGGAGACTCAGATAGGACAGGTGGGAGACTCACCTTCTGATCAACCACATGCCGCACTTTGGCCACAGCTCCATTGCCGGCATTCGCGGCCAGCTCGGCGAAGCTTCTCAACCGGTCGGTGAGCCAGCCAGCGTCTGGCAGGCCGGCCTTGAACTCTGTGTAGCGCCGATTGGATTCGAAAGCGACAGCGGCGGCGCCGGCAGCCAGCAGATAGCGCAGGCGAACGGCGCGGAGCAGAGAGGTTTGTCGCATCAGCCAGCGTAGCCGCTGCCGGCGCTGCTCCCCCTGCTGCTGGCCCGAACTGGAAGAAGCACTCAAAGCGCGGCGTTGCGGCACCAATGCGCAACTGTTACTACTAATACTGGTGTGGGCAGTAGTGCACCGCCGAGACAAAGCAACGGAGCTCTTATTGGCTAATGCGGCCATGAGTGCTGCTTGCTCAGCAGCAAAGCGGCAGGTGATGCATGACTTCAGTAAGAATCAATTTATCGACGCATATCTACCTAACTACTCTCTAGGCTACCCTAACCTACCTATCTACTCTCTAGGCTACCCTAACCTACCTATCTACTCTCTAGGCTACCCTAACCTACCTATATACTCTTTAGGCTACCCTAACCCACCTATCTACTCTCTAGGCTACCCTAACATACCTATATACTCTTTAGGCTACCCTAACCCACCTATCTACTCTCTAGGCTACCCTAACCTACCTATATACTCTTTAGGCTACTCTAACCCACCTATCTACTCTCTAGGCTACCCTAACTTACCTATATACTCTTTAGGCTACCCTAACCCACCTATCTACTCTCTAGGCTACCCTAACCTACCTATATACTCTTTAGCTTACCCTAACCCACCTATCTACTCTCTAGGCTACCCTAACCTACCTATATACTCTTTAGGCTACTCTAACCCACCTATCTACTCTCTAGGCTACCCTAACTTACCTATATACTCTTTAGGCTACCCTAACCCACCTATCTACTCTCTAGGCTACCCTAACCTACCTATATACTCTTTAGCTTACCCTAACCCACCTATCTACTCTCTAGGCTACCCTAACCTACCTATATACTCTTTAGGCTACCTGAGTAGACTGTCACCTTCTTAATATTTTTCAGTTCACAAAACTTAAGTGATCCTTTACTCAATTTACTAATAAAAACTAAACATTAGTAAATATACTTTATCAAAAAATATCCACAATAAATCCAGTGTATTTGCAAAGAAAACTCAACGCAGAAGTAAAATAGAAAATAAACACATTTCACATTGTGTAAAGCGTCATTCGCTCTAAATGTGATAATACAATACAATAGATTGGGCTGAATATATTGCAATAAACTACTTTACTGACAAGAAAATAATAATTAGTCAGTTTCATGCAACTGGTCACAACGAATCTAAAAGGGAAGTGCGTGAGTTCCGCCTTGCAATCCGAATATTATAAGTGAGCAGAGTATAAGTGAGCAAGGAAGACTCAAACAGAAGGACGGGGCCACTTTTTCTTGTTTCTAAGAATTCATTTGGGAGGTTGACTGAGTGCATAATCTATCTCATTATACAATTTATCTGAAAACGGTACCTAGGCCAAGAAACGCCCCAAGAGTCGTTGCAGGTAAAATACAGGTAAAATAGTAAAGCGACTCTAGACGACTCTAAAACGACGAGATGTCAGGAACGAGTCTGCGACTCTGAAACGACTCTGGAGCCGTATCTGAGTCGTATCTGAGGCGTGCTGGAGTCGCTGTAGAATTTCTGAGTTGCGTCTGAAGCGCATCTGCATTACTTTATTATGAATTTGAATCGCATTTCGCATTTGTAACAACTCTGTTTAGCCTACTTAAGTCAGTAGTAAGTTAAGCGCTAACACAGCGACTCTCTTAGACGACTGTTTCGCGACTTTTTATGACTCTGCAACTCACGTGATGCGCTCGTGACTCAACAGTCGCCTCTGCGTCGCATTGCAGTCGTTTGAGTCGTTAAAAAGTCACAAAAGTCGCTACTAAATAACGCTCCTTCCGAATGAATGAAATTACACGCCATTACGTGCCGAAATAAATGTAAATGTAGTATAAATAAATATTCTCTAAGAAACGACGCCCCCTCATTGGTTGCGGCTAAGTTTTGCTGAATAACACCCGCTAGGCCATAGTGCGTAGTGCATGCACAGTCTACCACTGCAAGTAGCATAAGATGCGATTTCGCGCCTCCACTCAATTCGCGCCGGTCGAAGGCGCGCTCGCCAGTGACGCCGGGCAGCCTTCATCCGACTCGGATCCGGCCCTACCGCCTCGTTTCCTCGCTCTCCAGCAACCAAAGAAAATTTATTAGGCGACATTTGCACATTAATCACTGATAGCACAACTGCACGTACATTCCATCAGGGGCGTAACTAAACTTTTAATACCGGATTTTCAGCTGAGATCTCACCGACCTGAAGCTCACTGTAACTGAGATCTCACCCACCTGAAGCTCACTATAATTGAGATCTCACCTGAAGCTCACTATAACTGAGATCTCACCTGAAGCTCACTATAACTGAGATCTCACCTGAAGCTCACTATAACTGAGATCTCACCCACCTGAAGCTCGCTATAACTGAGATCTCACCCGCCTGAAGCTCACTATAACTGAGATCTCACCTGAAGCTCACTATAACTGAGATCTCACCTGAAGCTCACTATAACTGAGATCTCACCTGAAGCTCACTATAACTGAGATCTCACCCACCTGAAGCTCACTATAACTGAGATCTCACCCACCTGAAGCTCACTATAACTGAGATCTCACCCACCTGAAGCTCGGACACAAGCAACTCACCCAATCTGGACAGGCAAGCCAGCAGGTCCAGCAGCAGGAAGCGGCTCTCGGTGTCCAGGCCCTCTGGCAGCATCACCCCGACAGACGAGGCCTCGTCCTGAGCCTCCAAATCCGGGAAGATCAGCGCCCCGCTGGCCGAGGCGAGCACCGGGGTGACGCCGGGGATCAAAGGGCAACGCCAGTGACTGCCCACAGTGATGAAGGCTGGAGGCTGGGCCGACTGGCTCTGCTCGGCTTCGCTGGCAGTGGCGGCATCGTCAAAGACGAACAGGCTGAGGCTGCTGTTGGAGCCGCCGTGTCGGATTCGGCCGTCCGAGGCTACGAAGAATAGACGGACACCGTCTGGGAGCCGAAACAGCTGCGGGTTTGGGAGGCTGCAGTCTTAAGATCTGGGAAGGTGGCTTTGACCCAGCAACTGAGGATCTCAGAGGCTGGCCCAGCAACTGAGGATCTCGGAGGCTGGCCCAGCAACTGAGGATCTGGGAGGCTGGCCCAGCAACTGAGGATCTGGGAGGCTGGCCCAGCAACTGAGGATCTCGGAGACTGGCCCAGCAGCTGAGGATCCGGGAGGCTGGCCCAGCAACTGAGGATCCGGGAGGCTGGCCCAGCAACTGAGGATCTGGGAGGGTGACCCAGCAACTGAGGATCTGGCAGGGTGACCCAGCAACTGAGGATCTGGGAGGGTGACCCAGCAACTGACACTCTGGGAAGCTGCTGTAGCTCAGAAATTACGGATCTGGGAAGGTGGCTTTGGCCAAGCAACTGAGGATCTGGGAGGCTGGCCCAGCAACTGAGGATCTCGGAGGCTGGCCCAGCAACTGAGGATCACGGAGGCTGGCCCAGCAACTGAGAATCTGGGAGGCTGGCACAGCAACTGACACTCTGGGAAGCTGGCCCAGCAACTGAGGATCTGGGTGGGTGGTGGTGGCCCATGACTTCAGTCGCAACACACCTCAGTCGCGGCAACAGTCGGCTCATCAGCTTCATTGCCCTCATCAGGCAGCTGAACTCCGAGGCTTAGCAGTCTCGAGTTGACATTCTCGAGCAGGCTGGCAGCCAACTGCTTCAAAGAATCTTCGGCGGCGTCACTGTGAGCAGCCAGCAGCTGGCGCCGGGCATCCAGGTACCTGGCGACAACTTCGCTGCCGCCAACTCCGCCGTTGGCTTCGTCAGCTTCGAGAGCGGCTCTGACGAGGCCGCGCAGATGCCGCGAGCTGCAGTTGCTGGCGTTGGTTGCGCCTTCCTCTGGCATGTACGGAGGAGGTGGCATCTGCAGCGGCGGCGGCGCGGATGGCTCGGAAGGCCGATGGTTGCCATGGTTACCATGACCTTTTGCAACGTTGTTAAGCATTTACCGCATGAACAATGGTGACTGTGACTGTAGATGTTTTTAAATTAATAAATATATTTCTAAGTAGGTTGAATAATAATAAATTATAAAATGCAATAAAAATTCTAGCTGGCAATAACAATAACAAACGTTATTGCACAATTCTTTATTATTGTAGAAAGCAACAAACTTTAAAAATGCTTAGGAATTTCTTGAGAGCATAGGAGACAGCAATATTTACAGCATAGGAGAACGCGTCCCCCCCGGGGGGGGGGGCGGATGGCTAGTCTAATATACTAGAATCTTAATTAATTGAAGGCGAGCAGCGAGTCCAGATCGTCCAGCACGCTTGGCGCCTCGTCTGACGCTCCCACCGCCGCCTCAGCAGCCGGCGCCTGTGCCAGGCTCCCAGACGCTGCATCGTTGCCAGTTGAAGAAAAACCGACAGCTGCCTGATGACCGGCTGGCAGATTGACAACAGCCTCGCCAGCCTCATCCGCCTCGTCGTCGTCTTCGCTAGTCTCATCCGAGTCCACCTCCAATTCGACATCGTCGGTCGCAGAATCTCCGGCCGCCTCGTCGCCGTTGCCGTCGTCGCCGCGGCTCGCGAACAAGTCAAAGCCGGCACTTTCTGCATCGTCCTGCTCCGGGGGGGGGAGGGTAGAATTCCGGTTGGGATCAATTGTTATACAGATTAAAACCGAACCGAATGCACTGTTTACAAGATTCGTCAACTGTCTTGAGAGGTGAGTGCTTAATGATAATTGCTAAGATGCTCACTGAGGAATTGCCAAGACACCTTTGGCACGAAAGATTTGTCTGGAGGACCGATGAAAGCGTCTCAGAGTGGTTGCAGATAACACAGGTAAATAGGAAAGAAGTGACTGTAGGCGAAGTTTTGATTGTCTGCGACTCTGAAACGACTCTGGGGCCGTAGAGTCGTATCTGAGGCGTGCTGGAGTCGCTGTAGAATCACTGAGTTTGTAGAAAGTTAAGCGCTAGTACAACGACTCTTGGAGGACATTTTTCGACTTTTGAGTCACTAGTGAGTTGCTTGCAATGACGCTTTAGCGGGTTGTGGTGCGATTCACACCTAGGATGATGGCCAACCCCCCAGGGCACAGAGTGTATATGCCTCCGTACAGTATCCGCGTACTTTTATGTGCTCAAGAGTCAGCGGAATGGGCAGAATTGCCGCAGCCCTCCTGCGAATACTAATATTATAAATACATTGACGCCCGTATCGCAGAAGCGGCTCCTCACCAGCTCAGCCGCAGCCGCTGTCAGCTCGCTCAGCTCAGCGGAGAGCTTATCGATATCGTTTAGCAGCGCCTGGGAAATTTCGCCACCGGCAGCCTCGTCCGCCCCTCGCATTGGTTCGTCCTCGTCTCCGCCGACAGAGGCGGCCGCCGCTCGGCCAACAACGGCATCGGCTCGGGCCAGGTAGCGGGAGGCCGTGTCCACCGACTGGTGGGTGACGCTGCTCTGCAGGGACAGCATCTCGATGAGGGTGTCCCTGGCCTGTTGGCCAGTGTTCGATACGGATTTTAATTATCTTATTATCTATCATATTATAGGCAGAGGTGTGCAAAATTTAGCGCAATATTCGGTCGGATTTAGACTAATGTTAAGCCAAATTCGAATGAAACATTCAGTTGACGTTCAGTTCCATAAAATATTGGTCGAATACTAGGCGAGTTCGAGTCGAATATTCGGTCGGATTTCAGTCGAATATTTGGTGGGATTTCAGTCGAATATTTGGTGGGATTTCAGTCGAATATTCGGTGGGATTTCAGTCGAATATTCGGTGGGATTTCAGTTGAATATTCGGTCGGATTTCAGTAGAATATTCGGTCGGATTTCAGTCGAATATTCAGTCGGATTTCAGTCGAATATCAGGTGGGATTTCAGTCGAATATTCGGTGGGATTTCAGTCGAATATTCGGTGGGATTTCTATCAGACAACAGTGAAATTCCAACAAAAATCTACTCGCAAACTCAAACAGAAAGACAAATTACCTGTAGCGGTCTATACTCATTAATGAGATGGTGCACATTAATAAACAGAGTCTTCATATGCTCGAGTTTCTGCAATCGCTCCTGAGAATCCGGACACTTAACCACAATGTCCATCAGGTCGAGATAGTTGGCCAAGATGGAGAAATTCAGCTTCTTCAATTCCCGCTTGTGATCGTAGAGCGCCGGGTACAGGCGGCGAATGCCCTGACTCTCCAGCGAGTGAATGACGGCGTCCTCTTTGGTGCATGGCATGCCGAACATGGCATAGCTGGAGTCCAGAGGCCGGGGCGGAGGCGGCGCGGTGCCGCTGTGCACCCGCTCGTCAGTGTAGCAGTTCACGTACTGCATTGGCGGCAGCGGGAAGGCGCTGATTCTGCTGCTGTCGGACATCTGCAGCTGCGGGGCGGAGGCCGGATTTCAAATTTAGTTACTTGGCTTGTCCAATAGGCAATATCCATCAGTGGCATGGCCAGCATTTCTACTTATGGGGTCAGAGCCAGCTAGCTATTAGCAACTCTTAGCCTGGATAAGGGGCATGGTGATTACACAATAGTACAACAAAGGGAGAATATAAGAAAAAACTAAGCTAGATTAGCCACCTTGTGATGTGGTCATAAACCCCTACTGCATCCATATGCATATGCCGTTTTCTATGGTTATTGATTTGTATTCTTGTACAATAATAATTGCAGTGATTGATTTGTTAAATTTTGTTAGCCATCAATTTTTTGACTTTTTATCCACATGAGCTTGCTTTCTTAATGCTTTTATCAGTCTAACCAACCAACTAACCAACAAAACACAAAAATATATTAAATACTGCTTCTTGTATTTTCACTAATTTTTACTACATCAACTATACTCAATCAAATATCAACTTAGTTGTACAAAAATCTGTCCTATGACTAACATGCTAGCCTTATAGTGCCATGAAATTTCATGTCTTTCATGTCCAGTGTACAGTGTGAATTCCTATTTTCATTCACTAAATAGTTACATTTTAATTCATATAAACATAAATAACCCTGGAAATTTATATCAACTTTCTTGAAAAAGTTGTAACAGGAAAAATTAACTGTTTATTTGACAAAAATTATAGTATCTATAAAAGCTAAAATCAAAGAACTAATAAGTGGCTCAACATGAGCTTGTGTATAGCTGATTAGAGCAATTGTGAGATTGAGTAGCAAATAAACAGCATTTGATAAGCTAAATTCCATATTGACCAACTTTATAAAATATGTTTTTTTGGTTCATATTATCCTTTAGAATGAGAATACAATGTGTCATCAAAGAACTAATAAGTGACTCAATATGAGCTTGTGTATAGCTGATTAGAGCAATGGTGAGATTGAGTAGCAAAGAAACAGCATTTGATAAGCTAAATTCCATATTGACCAACTTTATATAATATGTTTTTTTGGTTCATATTATCCTTTAGAATGAGACTACAATGTGCCAGAAGCACTGAGCAGTCTTACTAAAGACTACCAAATTGCAACTCTAATCATTGGCATAGGCTTAGCAGTTACTATGTATGCTAAGTTATTAAACTGGTTGGATAGATTGTTTCCTAGAAAGTATAGCAAGAAGCAACTGAAAGTTATGCAATACAATATTCAGTAGAACAGATGGCAGCTTAAAAGCCAAATACTGCAAGTTCTTGTTCCAGAACATTATAAGAAGCAAAAGTATGGGGAACTGAATGATAGGTCCTGCATCAATATGAATCTTCTCAGCCTAAATGAATGATTGAATGCATTAATCACATTTCTGATTATATTGGGTGCCATAAGGCTATGGAAGGCTTAAATTAGGAACTGTTGATGTATATTTATCAATAGTATATAAGTATATAAGAACACATGCAGCTTAGTTGTAAGATGCATAGCTAATAAAAATGATATT
Source organism: Macrostomum lignano (assembly GCA_002269645.1). NCBI lineage: Eukaryota > Metazoa > Platyhelminthes > Macrostomidae > Macrostomum > Macrostomum lignano. The sequence continues at coordinate 19,410 of NIVC01000089.1, read as the reverse complement.
TGCCTAGGATAATGGAGAGTTAGAATCCAATGATCTCTGGTCATTATCCAAGCATCAATAGAGTTTGAAACTAAAAAATTATAACCCAAAAAATTGCAATCCCAAACTCAAGCAGGCAGCTTTAATGGGATTACTTGTTCCTTTATAAGCATCTATTATTGTTTTTTGCTACTGATGCTTATGTGATAATATTCATGCAAGACATTTTCATGAAGACAGCAAAAAATTTGATAGCATTTTAGACTAGAAAAATACTAATTGAGTTTGACAGAAATTTTACCCTATCTATTATCATGTTTCTTTAAATGATGATGCCATGATTGCTAAAATCCTTTTGGAACTGGAATGACTCAAGAGCATAACTAATCTTGTTATAGACTCAAAAAGTGCCTTGCTTTTGTATTAAACTGTAATTTGCCAGATAGCTTACATAAAGAGTTGTACTATCATGCAATTGTGGTAGCAACTAATGGAATATACAATGTAGATTTACCAAATGTCTATAATAGATATGTTGTCAAAACAGTGTTCATTTTTAAGCATGCTTGAAAAGTGATAGGTGCCAGGCCATAGTGACTTCTAAATTGCAAAAGTTATCATAGACTTTAATTAGCCAACTTTGCATATATAGCTTTATGTATTCAACAATATTGGTCATTGGTCATCATCATTATCATTTGAAATGATGCTATCTAGTTGGTCTTGAGAGCAATAATTGATACTATCCTATCATAGATAAATTAGCAAATACGAGGGGCATTCAATAAGTTTCTGGACCATAAGAGCCAGCGCACTCTAGGCTGCTCAAAATGTACTCACATGAAAAATGTACATCTCCTGAGATTTGACATAAAATATAAAGGTTACACAATAAACCTGAATCTCACAAGTTCACTTCAAAGTCACTTATCACCTCCAAATTCAAGTATCTATTATGGAACTGTCACGCATCCACTGGAGAGCGATGATTTTTTACGACTACAAATGTGGTCTGAACCAGTTGCAAAGCTTAGAACGGCTTTGCCTAGCCTTTGGGGATACTGCACCCTCGAAAACAACCGTCTTTGACTGGTTCGCGGAATTCCGTTGGGGCCGAGTGTCTCTCAAAGACGAGGCTCGCAAAGGACAACCCCCGAGTTCGACCACTCAGGAAGCAGTGGCTGCAATGCAGGCCCTGGTTGAGGAAAACACGCAGTTGACAGTGCAACAGCTAGCCACTGCTGTGGGCATTTCATTGGGAAGCACCTCAACCATCCTACATGAAAGGCTTGGCCTCAGCAAGGTGTCCGCACACTGGGTGTCTCATCACCTGACCCAGGAGCAGAAACAGGCCTGGATCGATTGGTGCCATTCAATGCTTGAAAGATTTGATGGTGGAAGATCAACTAGCTCCTGGGACATTGTCAGTGGTGATGAAACTTGGGTGTACTGTTTTGACCCAGAGAGCAAGCAGCAATTGGCCCAGTGGACCCCCATTGGCAGCCCGCCACCTTCAAAGCTGGTGCAGTCGCGAAGCGTTGCCAAGCAGATGGTGGCTGTTTTTGTGGCTTGCAGCAGTCCCGTAGCCATGATTCCGCTGGTAACATAGTGGACAGTGACTGCAGGCTGGTATGTAACCAACTGTATGCCCCAGGTGCTGCAATCCATCGCTGAGAAGCGCCCAAGGACTCGCCATCGCGGGTTGCTGCTCCACCAGGACAACGCCCCGGCCCACACTGCGCGACTAACTGTGGAGTTCATGGAGCAGAATCGCGTCCAACTGCTTCAGCACCCACCCTACAGCCCCGACTTGGCACCATGTGACTTCTTTGTGTTCCCACAAGTCAAGCGCCTGCTCAAGGGAGTCCAATTTGCATCACCGGAACAGGCTGTCGAGGCCTTCCAAAGTCACCTGTTCAACATCCCTCAGTCAGAGTGGGCTGGCTGCTTTGCTACTTGGTTTGAAAGGATAAGAAAGTGCATCAAAGCTGCTGGAGAGTACTTCGAAAAGGCCTGACATTTATCTTCCCTCTGACGCTTTTCATTTCTGTGCATCCGGAAACTTATTGAACGCCCCTCGTATTAGTTGCTTCAGGCTAAAGTCATATTATGAATGAGGTTCAAAATTACACATGACTCCTAAATTGCATAAAATATTGCAAAATTGCAAGAAAATTATGTTAATTTTAAAAAGTACAATTTAATTTGTATGGAAATGCAAGAATTCCAATGATATTTCTTTTGTGCAAAAATTGAAATTTTTTAAACTAATTTAATTGCAATTAGGCCAATTATTCCCACATACATGTTTGATTTCAACTTAAGCATATCAGTTTATAGTCAGGACTCAGTACCATGGTAGAGATTCTACGCATTCACAGTCTTCAGTCGTAAAAGAAAATATACTGCTAAAAGCTAGGCTCTATGTTTATTTATTTGTTACACAGCAATTAAAAATACTTTCTATCCATTAAGCAAGTACAAATATTCATACAATTTTTTATGTTTACCTTTAATGTATTTGTTTAAAACATTGTTTTCAGCAGGTTTAATCTATCCAGAGCATGAAATTCAAAATGACATCTGACCTAATTACCAAGATCAACATTGAAAAAAGCTGAAACCTTATGTGCTGAAGAAAAATTGGCTATTTACAAAAATTCTATGCACTCCAACTTTCTACCTTTTTAGCTTTTTCTAACATTCTAACTTTCCAAAAACATATAACATTCTTTCAGCATTTCACGTGTTGCTGTTCTAAACTCACCAGCATTGTATCAATTTTGTCTCCATACACAAATGCCAAATGGTGTTTAGCTAAGTCTGTGAATCTGTGGTGGTAGTCATACCATATGTAATTTTGCATTTTAGGAAAAATACCTCTATTGTTTCCTATTCAAGTGTAAATATTAGACCAAAAGTGATTTACATACTGCTGATTAGGCCAATTAAATCCTTCTGCCTATTTTGCTATTTATTCCATATCTATAGGCCTAATCTATAATATTCACTGAACTCTTTCATCTAATCATAAATAATTAAGATTTGCTAATAGCTTGCAAAATAGTATAATTCTATTTCTTATTAGGGGGGGGGGGCTATTAGCTTTGTGAGACCTATCATTTGAATTCATATGTCTATGACTAAATTCAGATTAAAAACTATAAATAAAATAATGCTTTTTGGCTAAAATAGGCCTCAACTAGTACTGCAACCAGAAATTTGTTGAGGGGTAAATTCTAGTCTGGAGATAAAGACCTTAGGGAGGGAGTGGGTAGCTCTGTTTTTGGCAAAAATCTGCTTGGTCCCTTTCCCCTTGGATTTTTTCAGGTCTCTGCCTAATTAGGGCAATTGCCCCTTTCCCTTGGTTTTTCTACTTAAAATAACTCATTATATGGCTATAATCATAAGCCTTATATTATATACTATACAATAAGGGCTTACATTTATCTTATGTTTTTAGTTGAAACTTTTTTGTCTAATGTTATTATATGTGCAACTTTGTAGGATTTATTTAGTTAGCCTATCTTTAAGAATAGTATGGGCCTATTGTTTAGTCAATTATAGAAAATTTTTCTTAATGACAATATATCAACTTGTATAACTAATATAAATGTTAGATAGTTCTAAAGGGCTGTCGCTGCCTGTTGCCTGCCCCTCCTGCTTGTTCTGTGAGCATGTGCACGCAAGGGTCCTACCCTCTATATCTTAATATATATATATATAGTTCTAATGGTTGCTTTCATACATGGTCATAAATTATACTTAGAATGCTATGCTATTTTCAAAAAACAATTTTTGTATATAATAGTAGAAAAACAACTTTTTGAGTACCAAGCTAGATAAATATTCTATAAACCAAGTTCTTGCTTAAAAGACTGTATAATATATTAGAAATTCATTTTTTCTTATTAGTAAAATACTAGCAATCAGCGCCCCCCATTGGGGAGCCAAAAAATATAGCACAAGTTTTTTAATAAACTACATGTAAGCATCTTTTTGCATTATACCTCAGCAAACCCTTGTAAGCCTTGACATGTCAGCAATCCCCCCTACAAGCCTTAGCATATCAACTCCCCCTTGACATCTCAGCAATTCCCCCCATAAGCCTTGAAATCTTAAAAAATCTGTTAACCTTCTAACCTTAACCCTAACCCTAACCCTAACCTTAAAGCATTGACATTTCAGTAATTCTCTCCAAGAGTCATTATAGCACTACAGCATTATAGCGATTCCCTGCAAGCCTCGACATTGCAGGGATTCCCAAATGAATCTCTTAACTTTAACATGAAGCTGCTTTTATTTTTTACATTGCACTTTATCTATCAGCAATCCTTCCCGTGAAGAGCCAACAAATAATGAAAACATTTTTCAATAAACTACATGTAGCTTGTGAATTTAGCCTTGACATCTCAGTTATTCCCCCATGAGCTTTGACATCTCAGCTATTCCCCCCGTAAGCCTTGACATGTTAGCGATAACCCCCATAAACCTTGAAATCTGAAAAATCCCGTTAATCTTGAAACCTGCTAAAATCTAACCCTCAACCCAAACCTGATCTAAACCTAACTTTAACCCAACCTAAAGCCTTGAAATCTCAGAAATTCTTCCCCCCTAAGCCTTGACATTTTAGTAATTCCTTATTTAAGAATCACAGCACTATAGCGATTCCCTCCAAGCCTTGGCATCGTAGCAATTCCCAAATGAATCTTTTAACTTTGACATAATGACTCTTCTTTTATGTACACATAGTGCTTCTTTTCTTTTTTACATGACTCTTCTTCTATCAGCGCCCCCCATAGTGAGCCAACAAAGAATGTAATAAAAAATTGAGTAAACTACATGTACTTTGAAGTAGCTTCTGACGTTTGCTTCTTTGCTTCTCTGACATCTCAGAAACCCCCTCCCCATAATCTGAGTTATTCTCCGTGAGCCTTGACATCTTAGTAATTCTTCCCAGCACAGCACAATAGCTTCATTTAATTTTTACATGACACTACTTTCATGTCTGACATTACGCTTATTTTGATTTTTACATGACGCTTCTTTTATTCTTCCATGACGCTTCTATGATTTCTCAAATGACACTTCCATTTGTTTTTATATGAGGCTTCCATGATCTTTTGATGATGCTTTTATTATTGTTTACATGACACTTCTATGATTGTTTACATGACGCCTCTATGATTTTTTCATGACGCTTCTATGATTTTTTACATGACGCTTCTATGATTGTTTGCATGACACTTCTATGATTTTTTACATGACGCTTCTATGATTGTTTACATGACGCTTATATGATTGTTTACATGACGCTTCTATGATTTTTTCATGTTTCTTCTATGATTTTTTACATGACACTTCTATGATTGTTTACATGACGCTTGTATGATTTTTTCATGTCGCTTCTATGATTTTTACATGACGCTTCAATGATTGTTTACATGATGCTTCTATGATTGTTTATATGACGCTTCTTTGATTTTTACATGATGCTTCTATGATTGTTTGCATGACGCTTCTATGATTGTTTACATGACGCTTCTATGATTGTTTGCATGACGCTTCTATGATTTTTTCCTGACACTTATATGATTTTTACATGACGCTTCAATGATTGTTTACATGACGCTTCTATGATTCTTTATATGACGCTTCTTTGATTTTTACATGATGCTTCTATGATTGTTTGCATGTCGCTTCTATGATTTTTTACATGACGCTTCTATGATTGTTTACATGACACTTCTATGATTTTTACATGATGCTTCTATGATTGTTTATATGACGCTTCTATGATTTTTTCATGATGCTTCTATGATTTTACATAACGTTTCTATGATTTTTTCATGTCGCTTCTATGATTTTTATATGACGCTTCTATGATTGTTTACATTACGCTTCTTTGATTTTTTACATGACGCTTCTTTGATTTTTTACATGACACTTTTATGATTGTTTGCATGACGCTTCTATGATTTTTTCATGACACTTCTATGATTTTTACATGACGCTTCTATGATTTTTTACATGACACTTCTATGATTGTTTACATGATGCTTATATGATTGTTTGCATGACGCTTTTATGATTATTTGCATGACACTTCTATGATTTTTTCATAATGCTTTTAAGATTTTTACATGACGCTTCAATGATTGTTTACATGACGCTTTTATGATTGTTTATATGACGCTTCTTTGATTTTTACATGATGCTTCTATGATTGTTTGCATGACGCTTCTATGATTTTTTACATGATGCTTCTATGATTGTTTACATGACGCTTCTATGATTGTTTACATGACGCATGATTTTTTCACGCTTCTATGATTTTTACATGACGCTTCTATATTGTTTACATGACGCTTGTATGATTTTTTAAATGACGCTTCTATGATTTTTACATGACGCTTTTATGATTTTTTCATGACACTTCTATGATTTTTAAACGACGCTTCTAGATTTTTTACATGACGCTTCTATGATTTTTTACATGACACTTCTATGATTGTTTACATGACGCGTCTATGATTTTTACATGACGCTTCTATGATTGTTTACATGATGCTTCTATGATTTTTTCATGACGCTTTTATGATTTTACATGACGCTTCTATGATTTTTTCATGTCACTTCTATGACATGTTGCTTCTATGATTTTTTACATGACACTTCTATGATTGTTTACATGACGCTTCTATGATTGTTTACATGACGCTTCTATGATTGTTTGCATGACGCTTTTATGATTTTTACATGATGCTTCTATGATTTTTACATGACGGTTCTATGATTTTTTATAAGACGCTTCTATGATTGTTTACATGACGCTTCTACGATTGTTTGCATGACGCTTCTATGATTGTTTGCATGACGCTTCTATGATTTTACATGAGGCTTCTATGATTTTTTCATGTCGCTTCTATGATTTTTATATGACGCTTCTATGATTGTTTACATGACACTTCTATGATTGTTTACATGACGCTTCTATGATTGTTTGCATGACGCTTCTATGATTGTTTGCATGACGCTTCTATGATTTTTTCATGACGCTTTTATGATTTTTACATGATGCTTCAATGATTGTTTACATGACACTTCTATGATTGTTTATATGACGCTTCTTTGATTTTTACATGACGCTTCTATAATTGTTTGCATGACGCTTTTATGATTTTTTACATGACGCTTCTATGATTGTTTACATGACGCTTGTATGGTTTTTATATGACGCTTCTTTTTAAAAAGTCTTTTAGTTTTCCTGACAATGAAAAGCTTTAATTAAAAAAATTATACTTTATGAAAATTCGAACCATCGTTGCTGTATTTAGCAGTTTAGTTTGTTCAACTCTAGGCTAGCTCTCATCTTTTTGATAACATCAAATTTTGCACTTATATAATTCAACACTTTAAAATCCAAGCATAGAGTAAATCACACGAAGCAGTTATGACATAATCAGTTTCTCAGTCAGTCAGTATCAGTTAACAATATGGTTACGCAATTTAAATCAAGTCTAGTGCTACGCTTCCATCAAGTCGGAGTTACAATTCAGTTATGATGCAATCTATTTCAGAATCAGAATTCAACCAGTCAGTTTTTTCTCTAGCATTCTTACAATGCATTTCAAGTCGAAAAGTTTGCTTGACCTTTGCAAAAAAAGCATGTTTTTCGAATATTTAATGCCTTTAGCATTCAGCAATTTCTTAGCCACGATACATGTACAGTCACAGAAAAATTTCTGATCGAACAGTGCCAGTCTCATGAAAATTGGTTAAGCCATTTTTTCTCTAATCGATTACAAGCAAGCAAGATTTTCATTTTTAGTATATTGGAAATTCTTAATAGAATAACATATAGTGTTTTTATATGAGGTATATATAATTAGAATATAATTGATTCTTATTATCTTTTTTTGTTACTTAGTATACTAATATCATTATGTAAATATTTTTATTCCCTTATATTGTAGTTTTTTTGCTATTTTCAGCTGTGTTTCATGGATTGTGATTTTTTAAGCACTTGGCTTTTTTGGTGCTATTCAAGATGACTAAGTCAAGAAGAAGATCAAAATAGAGGATCCACAACCAACCAAAGATGTGTGATGGTTTTCTTAATGACATGGAACAATGTATCATCCAATGTGACATAGACTCTTTAAGTCAATTTGAAGTTCCATTGCCTAGAACATTGCCAAGCAGAATTATCAGCAGACAATTGTGACTGTGGCACTTTTTTTTCTTTCTGCAAGTCTTGGCATGCCAGAGTCTAGAGTTGATACCATTCTCTAAGTTCTGGGCATTGCAAATGTTCTGACTCTTCAATTAACAATGCAACAGGCTAGGACTTTAGTTTGCAATGTTTTCCTACCTGGGCAGTGGATTGTTATAAAAGAAGTTTGCCGGAATCCAAGTTGCACTAATCTAAGTCCATCTGAGAGATGCTGTAGGCAAATGACCAACAAAGTAGCCTATCTTGATTTCCATTTTCAATTGCGCCTCATTCTGTATCAGCACCTTGATGTTATTTTAGAATACACAGAGTGTGCATATACAATCTGATATCCTGAAAGATCAATAAGAGTACATTAGTCAAGACTATGTTCAGAATAGCAGATACTCTATACCTATTAAAAAATTTTTCCACTTTTCCACAGATGGAGCAAAACTATATACCCATTCTTCAAAGTCAGTTTGACCTATGCAATTGCAAATTCTAAACCTGCCTCCCACTTTGCAATCTAGGGCCAAGAATACTATTATGTTATATTTTTTCTGTTTCTGACAAGAATTTTGGCAAGAATTTTTATGCCAACATCTCTACTCTCTTGGATTTAACCAGTGTCATAGTTATGTTGTTAAGTATCAAGTAATTCAAGTTCACTTTGAGATTTTTACTGCTGTATTTGACCTACCAGCAATGGCTAGTATACTGAATCATAGAAGCTATAATAGTGAATTTGGCTGTCTTTCCTGCGACGCAGTAAGTGATGTTGTTAAGGTTGGTCATGGCCATTCATGAAAATTTCCTGTTGCTGCTGAGGATATAACTTGCAATGTCTTTTGGCAAATGGCCTATGCTATTACCAGATCAGGATCTGACTCACTGTTTTGTGTTATAGGTTGTTCTGTACTTTTTCGATTATGTTTGAATTCCTGATCACATATTACTTGATCCTCTCCATGTTCTCTACAAAAGTTGTACAAAAACATTGTTAAAGTACTTGTTTGATCCTAAACATTGGCAAGATTCCTTTTTACTTGGGAAGAAGCAAGGAACTTTTCAGCAAGCTTTTTTTATGATGCGAATGTTCCTACTTATCTCTTAGCACCTGAAGACATCAGTGAGCATGCATTTTGGAAGGCATTTGATTACAAATTTGTTGCGATGTATTTTTTCCCATCCTAAGTCTGCATCTTCTCATATGACTTAGATAGAAGTCTGCACCCTTAAGCTCAAATCACCTGGCAGTCTTATTATTCAGGTTAGACATTTAGTAAACTAGAACTAAACAATAAACTGGACAATTTAGTAAGCACTGGGTTAAAAATTTGATTATGCTAACTGTTGCTCCAATTTGTGCCATTTTTAGGACATTTGCCAATCCTGTACTATATATATTACATTATCCTTATGTCTTTATGCTGACTTTTGCTCTAATTTGCGCCATTTTTAGGACATTTGCCAATGCTATGCTATGTGTAATACATTTTAGTAGCCTCTTGTTTGGCTCATAGTTTGTAACAATTATTATGAATTTGGTTATATAGTAGGGGGTTATTTCAAGCAGTTTTGCTATGGCGTTTGCTAATTAGTTCTTATTCGTTGAGATGAATTATTTTAGTAGCCCAAAATCTAGAATAAGCAGTTTTGCTTTTACGCTACTGTTAGTAGTTCACCCTCGGGAAATATCTGAAGTTGTGGGAATTCGAGTCTTAGCGGGTTCCTCTATTAGTAAAAGGCTATTTGGCCTTGGGAAAAGCATCCTGTTCAGGACTGTCCATTGGACAACATTTATAGAGATCAAAGTCTCAAATAAGTCCAACTAAGAGAGTCTCCCCTTTTGTAAGAGAAGAATTTATAAAAAAAGTATAAAAGGTAAGTTTGGGGTAAAATAGAGAAGGCTAAGAGGAGTCTACCACTTAGTTAAAATGGAGTCTACCAAAAATAGGAATAAATTAAGTAAGAATAAGGGAAAGACTAAAAGGAGTCTACCATTTGGTCTAACTAAAGGAACCAAGAGTCTACCGGTTTTATTAACATAGGAAATAATAGTGCTTAATCTTTTGCATATTTTGGTTTAATAATATCATTTTTCTGTTTGTTTATTCCAATAACCTTACATGAAATTGACTCTTGTCTCACTTATTTTAATTTAAAACATTAACTATAAAGGGACATTAGTCTGGTGGCAGCAACCTACCAATTAAGAGTACATAATAGCAGATTAATAGAGCAAAGTATCCTAGACCATAGGAAATACTTAGCCAACTTAAAGTGAATAGAAAAATCTTCCAACTTAGTCCAAGCCGGGAGTCTCCCGAGCTTGGACTAACCAACTTAAAGAGAAATCAGTAAAACCAGTAGCCTAACAGCGAGGACTCGCGACTCCAGTTATATTTATAAGTGTCTTTAAATTATTCTTTAAATTTTAGTTTTTCATAAGGATTTGTGTTTGCAAACAAAAAAGAGGTAAATCTATTTAGTAAAAAGGTTTTTTGATTTTTTAATTGAATATCTATGAAATTGCAATTGCGAGACAAAAAACTGCTTCCTCTTATTATTTATTCTAAGCTTAAATATTAAAGAATTGCAATAAACTAACTCAATACCAATTATCATGAATTTTTTGCATTAATGCAGTTTGTATCAAAACAATAATGGCCTGGGAATTTCTTGCTTTTATTAATTTCAAGATGATTAGGCACTTTCTATGGTGAATTTTATTAGCTTAAACTCTATCCACTTGCTATCTAACCTATCTGTAGTCATAAAGGGATGGACTATTGACAGTAGAAACAAGAGTAAATTCTAAATTAAAATACTTACAATATCATTGCATTGCTGCTTTTCAGTATTGCAATTATATTGCATAGGAGTTTTTTAAAATGCAATTTAATTGCTAAAAATTTCTATAATTACAATTTGCCTAACAATCTAATCACAATTTTATTGCAAGAATTGCAATTTTTTGTATAGTTTTTGTATATATTTTGCTATTTTTGTTGTCTGGTGTAGAAGCTTTGCTTAGCTAAGAAGATGGTATGTATCTAAGGATTTGCTTTGTAATAATAGTATTTTTGTTGTTAAAATTAAACTAAAGTTAATCCAATCTAGCAGAAAATGACTTTTAATTAGCTGGTATTTTAATCCTTTGAAGAACTTTTTTTAATTAGGCTTGTTTAGTAATAAATTAAACTTTTGTTATTTAAAATAAACATTTATAAATATTCATTGACTTTTTTAGAGAATTTGCATTTATTTTCCTTTCAAAACTATAGACTTTGGTCTACTTTATTTTCCTATTTATAAGGCTACCCAAGTAAAAGCCATTTGGAATATAAGACTTACAGTCAACTAGTTGGTCAAAATAAGATTTTAAAGCAATCATCTAAATAATCTTATTCTATGATCTATACTAACATGAAAGAACATTGATGTGATGCAAAAGTCAGGAACCAAATATTGTTTAAACAAGGTATTGTAATAATATATTTGTATTAGAATAGTCTAAGTTATCTGACAAGACATACATTGAGAGCCATAGGTTAAATATTGAGAATATTGAATTACACTGATGCACTGCATGGCTAAGTAAGTAGAGAGACTTAAGGGGCAAGGCAAGGCTAGCCCAATGATATACATTGAATTGCATAGAGTAGGCATTGGTTTACAGAGTACATAGAACACATTGATAGCAAGGGCAAGATGAAAACTGAATAAAGTTAAATGACTAACACCACACAGTTAAACAGCTAACAAACCAACAAACCATCACTTCAAACTTTTTGACAAAATTTCTGCCTTTTGCTTCTTTTTTCCTGAATTTTAGTGTCATATAATAGCAAAATATATCATTTTAAATCTTTAAGCACTAAAAGGCTACAGAATATTGTAGTCTATAGTTATAATTATATTATTATATTATTATATTATATTATTATATATATTATTATAGTTATATTATAATATTGTCCGTATAAAGTCTATTGTAGTCTAGCCAGTTTTATTTTCTGGCTATTCTTGTAAAATGCCTGTTAATGTTAGTTGAAGTACTTTTTTCTTTTCCATTCTTCATATGAGATAGTGCAATAATAATATAGTACAATCATTTTAAAATCACTCATTTTCTATTTATATTTCCTAAAAAAGATTTATTTCAAATATGCACTAAAAACAGTTTAATTTTTTGTTTAACTTTTATGAATTTAAAAAAATATTTTTGCAATTAATATTTGTTATAATCTATAAAAGATTTCAGTATAAATAGGAGCCCAGGGTAGGCCAAGAAGAGCAACTTGTCAACTTGTTGACTTATTGCTTGCCTTTTTCTTGTGAGCTAGCAAACGAAAAGGTCATTTGCATATTAAATTGCTATCAATAGTGCTTAAGAGACTTGTTCATTTCCTTATAATAAAAGCCCCAATTAGGGAATATCAGAAATCCACTGAAAGCAAGAATTGCCTTAGGGCAGTAATCACTATAGAATAGTAGAATTGCCACAGGGTATGAGAATCACCTCAGCAAGAAAATCATTTTAGAGCAATGGAATTGTATAAAAGCCATGACCCTTTGGTCCTGGGAATGACTAGGACTGAGAGAGAAACCCCTATAGTAGTAAATAGTGAGAATAGAATAGACAGTGCCATTAGATTGCTTAGGCCAATACAGTACATATATATACACTACCAATAGATAAATATATGCTACCAGTACAGAAATAGAGAAGTAGATAAGCTACCAGTAAATATACTATAGGCATTAAGTACATTCTAGCAGATAACATTAAATCATAGTTACAATTTAGTATCATTACTAGCAATTAGATCCGCTTTGCGGGATGTAAAAAAAATTATTTTTTTAAAAATGGATTATGTACATACATACAAACAGAAACTTATTCAGATCTAGTTACATAGATTGGCAGGCTGACCTGCTTTGCGTGTCCCAATCATTTTTTTGAGCGAGCACTTTTCTTTTCAGTTTATAACAGCACCATTAGACAGTTTACAACAGCACCCGTTAGACAGTTTACAACAGCATTCGTTAGACAGTTTACAACAGCATTCGTTAGACAGTTTACAATACATGTAGCACCCGTTAGACAGTTACAACAGCACCTATTAGACAGTTACAACAGCACCCATTAGACAGTTTACAACAGCATTCATTAGACAGTTTACAATACATGTAGCACCCATTAGACAGTTACAACAGCACCTATTAGACAGTTACAACAGCACCCATTAGACAGTTTACAACAGCATTCGTTAGACAGTTTACAATACATGTAGCACCCGTTAGACAGTTACAATAGCACCTATTAGACAGTTACAACAGCACCCATTAGACAGTTTACAACAGCACCCATTAGACAGTTTACAACAGCACCCATTAGACAGTTTACAATAGCACCCGTTAGACAGTTTACAATACATGTAGCACCCATTAGGCAGTTACAACAGCACCTATTAGACAGTTACAACAGTACCCATTAGACAGTTTACAACAGCAATCGTTAGACAGTTTACAATACATGTAGCACCCGTTAGACAGTTACAACAGCACCTATTAGACAGTTACAACAGCACCCATTAGACAGTTTACAACAGCACCCATTAGACAGTTTACAACAGCATTCGTTAGACAGTTTACAACAGCATTCGTTAGACAGTTTACAACAGCATTCATTAGACAGTTTACAACAGCATTTGTTAGACAGTTTACAATACATGTAGCACCCATTAGGCAGTTACAACAGCACCTATTAGACAGTTACAACAGTACCCATTAGACAGTTTACAACAGCATTCGTTAGACAGTTACAACAGCACCCATTAGATAGTTACAACAGCACCTGTTAGACAGTTTACAACAGCACCCGTCAGACAGTTTCACCAATTCAATTACAGCAATTCTACCAATGATTATCCACCAATAGTGAGCCTTGATATCTCAGCAATTCCCCCTGGTGAGCCTTGATATCTCAGCAAATCTGCCTAGTGAGAATGGATATCTTGGAAATTCCCACAATAAGCCTTGACATCTAAGCAATTGTACCCCAGCAAGCCTTGAAAACTTAGCCATTCACCCCAGAGCTTTACATCTCTGGAATTTCCCCACTAAGCCTTGACATTTCAGCAATTCCCATTAGACCTTGACATCTCAGCAATTCCCTCTTAAGCCTTGACATCTCAGCAATTCCCTCTTAAACGTAGTGCAATGTTGTCGAGGCATTTCTGTTCAAGTGATTATGCACAGATTGTAGCACCCGGCTTTAATTCAGACAATCAATTCCGGTTTCAAACAATTCAAGTTGAAGATGGGATATTATTTATTATTGTAAAATATAATAAGCTTCAAGTATAGCTATATATAGCTCACAGCATCAACTCAAGAATAGAATTTATAGAATAGAATACAATGAGCCATAGACGCATTGAGCTTTTACTGCAAGAAAAATACACTTATTAGATAGGGAAAATACAGTTTTTCGAATATTGAATCCCTTAAAATGAAGCAATCTCTTAGCCAAGAGAACTGTACCAATTTGCAAGAATTTCTGATCGAATGGTGCAAGTTTGAAAAAAATTGGTAGGATAAATTCTTTCAAAATGGATTATGTACATATATACATACATATATACATAGAAACTTTTCATATTTAGTTATATAGATTTGGGTTTTATAATAGAGAGAACAAAGAGCACTGTTGACAACTTTGGTGACAGCTTTAGGAAATTTACAATAAGAAATAGCCCTATTATAGCTAGTGGCAGCATAAAGAATCAGAGAAATGGTGAGATTCAAATCAGAGAAATGGCAGAATTTGACAGTGGGAATTTGAAAAATGGCCAAGGCAAATGATGCAATTGCAATGCTAGCTAAAGAATTATAAAACAGGCTAAACCTAGGATCATTAAGGCACGTAGAAGTAGAAAAGTTCATGCCTGACAAGAACATTAGGCAGTGGCTTAATGCATTCAAACAACAATGCAGGATTCAAAGAATTAATAGAGAAAATGGAAAGAAGCCCTCTTTGCCAATCTAGATATCGCAAGACTGAAGAGGATAGGAAAGATCAGGTAGCCATAGGAAAGATCAGCAACATTACTAGGAGATTAGGTAACAGGTCATTGAGCAGTTTGAAACAAAGCAACAAGACAAGAAGGGGGGGATAGATTGCCTAATCATTTTAACAATCATCTTCACTAAAATCAACTTCAAGAAGAAGTCAGAACTATAGTAGCAGCTAGCACGAAAGCTGCAATTCTAGGGCAAGCACCAATTCAGTGGCACTAGACCTGAGCCAAAGTTTGGCATTTCTTCTTTTGTGATCAAAATAAAATTCTTTTCTCACTACCAAAAGTGATAAGGTCAAATCCATATAAAAAATATGTAAATAGACTCTATAAACAAGTCACAAAAAGAATCTAAAATTAACATTTTAGATTTAACTTTAAATATTAAAAGGATACAGGCTAATAATACAATTTTGAAACTGATTTCTATAGAACAAAAAACTTTTTGTTCTATAGAAAAAACTAGGCAATCTTTTGAATGATGGTCACTAAGTGAAGTGACAATCACTTTAATAGATGTTTTAAATAGGGCCTAAAATAAAAAATAAAGCTTGGGAGTTTTTAAAACAATATAATAATCTGTTTCCAGAGATAACGATTTCAACTTTATATAACAAATGATCTTTCTAGAACTTGTATATTTTAGCATCTTGAGTATTATATCCATTTTGAATAATAATCATTTAAATATAAAAATGGCCTTAAATTGATTATGTTCTGAGCACTTTTTATTTCTAACAACTTATTCAAAAAGCCTCTACTTTTATACACAGTACAAAAAACATTTAAAGAGAAATCTAAAAATGGTTATAAAGCAAAATAGGCTATGGAACCCCCCTTCAATTCAAAGGATGATCATTTTAATGCTACTATTGTACTAGGCCTAGGCTCATGCTTGGGCACAACCTAGGGATTCACCTGGCTGTTTCTATTGGCAATGCATATATGTAAGTTGCTATTGGACAGAACAGTAGTCACATGACTGGGTCATTCTCAAAGTTTCGATGTAAGCAGTTAAGCAAATTTTTTTTAATCTGCCTTAAATTGATGGCTTTTTTTCATGTGGCTTGATAATACTATTAAAAATAAACATTTATGTTTATAAACAGTCATTTTTTATTTAAAATTCTTGAGTCAATGTCAAGAGTCTGCGCCATCTTTGTTTTTTAATTTATTTTTTGGATTATCGCTTTAGCGTAATACCCATTTTATAGATACAATATTTTTCTCATGTGGTCATATCAAAAAGCAAAACTATCAAATATTATTTATATCTTGATTTCCTACAACCTGAAAGCCATTAAAACCTTTGGCTTGTTGAATTGACGTTTTTATTTTGACTTTTCTAGAAGCGTGGCACTGTATGGCTATGGGATGAAAAAACTAACTTTTAGTTCATTCGTTCAGCTGATAGAATCAAAAGAGAGGTGTGTTTTCATCTGTTATTAAGAAAGATGGTCACAATTTACAATATAGTATCAAATTATTCAGTGTCATTTAAAACTGTAAGAATTATGTTAATTAAATTATGAGTTTTTAGTTTTTCAATAGCACAAAATTAACCTAACAAATACAGATTAATCTGTCTATAATAAAACAAGCAGCACCAGAGTAGTTCTATTTCAAAGCCTTCATCTGTGGCTTGAAAAAAAGTACTGCCTCTATGCCCCTAGTAAAGTATTAAAAAATTCTCAGCACATTGTTAGGTTTTTGGAAGGTATTTTTGTACATCTACAAGTAAAATAAACTTGGCCATTTAAATGCCCAATCTGTTGATGAAAAACAATAGAATTTTACACTTTGTACTTAAAATTTATACTGATCTAATTTAAATTGGGTGTTGTTAGTTGTTTTTACTCAACAGAAGATTTTTAGACTGATTTTTTTATAGTACATTTTAAGTAGTCTAAAACAAAAATTAATATGCTAAGAAGCAGGAAAGAATAAAAGATGAATAAAAATGATGCCGTGCATTTTTATAGAAATACCATGAGAAAACAGTCTTGCATCTATGTATGGAATAATAGTTATAATTATCAAACTAATTTTCTAGAGTTTACTAAAATAACAGTTCTATGTTTCTTACTTTCTAATTAGATCGATTATGCATGATTAGTGATCTCAATTTTTAGGTAATAGATTCAGCCTTTTGTTACATACCAACGACAAAAAGAAAAAAGAAACATTTTTTTAAAATACTATTGGCAATGGTAAAAATAGTACATCAGAAACAAATAATTATGCCCAGGGACGTCGCCATGGATTCTATGGTTGAAGGGGGGGGGGATGAAGCCAAGAATTCAGCATGTACATGACTAGATTTCTGCTGTATATTATTTTCGGAATATGTTGTCAACTATCATTTAAGCGCCATAGGCGCCATAGGCACTCGTTTTAGTGCCTCAGCTGCACCATTTCAGCACTGCTGGCATTCATTTTAGAACTGCTGGCACACATTTTTGAACCACAGGATCCATTTTCGCACCACAGACACTATTTTGTCATCCTGAAGCAACATTATTTATTTCCAACAACATTTTTTTATAAAGGAATGCATGGTGGGGGACAAAGCATTTTACTGGGGCTTGTCCCCTTGCACTGCCCCCCCCCTGGTGGCGAGGCTCCTGATAACGCCACATCAAGTATTAAAAATCGATCCACATCAGCTCACTGCTTGAAGCTTAAACGTAGATTTATGTCAATAAGTTTAAGAAGTTAAATCTCAAAACCTATACATTTATCAAATAAATAAATGAATTCCGTTTACTTTCAGCTCAAAAGCAACTGCTTCTTTAGCATGCTATCAAAGAAGCAGCGCGCTCGCGAGTCTTATAAAAAATGGGAGAATAAAAAGCGTTCCACTGATCTTGAGGGATTCAAAGAGCAGAATTGATTGAGACAAAAAAAGTTCTATTACAAGCAAAAAAGTATTATGGAATCGGACGTAGTAAAAGACCAGAGAAGACGTCAGATTAAGCCTAATTCAAGGAATGATACTAAACAGATTAAGAGCACTGCAAATGAGCGATTGAGTTGGTCTGAGGCTGCTAAGCAGCGGGAGATGAGAAAGAAAAAGGAAGAAATTTCGCGTTTGCTTGAACGGTTGAAGAAGGTGGAAGAAGAAAATAAAAAGCTGAAGCAGCAGAAGCGGCAAAGATTTAAAGCTGCTGTTTTTAGGCAAGGTGCCTCTGACGATTCAGAAGCCGCCATCAAGCATATTGTGGATAGCATCGTAGCAGTGAAACGAAAGAAGCACATGCACCGCCAAAAGTGAAAAAGTTGCCAATGGCTATTTCAGATTTTTTGTGTGAGGACCAAAACTCACGGGCAACTGCTGGAAGAAAAGAGACCGTGCTCAGAGGGTCCAAAAAGAAGCAGAAACACTATCTTCTTTACGGAATGCAGATTTTGTACAAAAAATTTCTGTCAGAACACCCAACTATAAAATGTAGCAGGGCTTCATTTTACCGTTACAAGCCGCCACATGTGCTTCAACCAAAAGTAGGCAATCGAGAACAGTGCCTATGCCCACTGTGCACCAACTTCGACCTTTTGTTTGAAGGAATTCGTAAAGCAAAGCTAATAGACTCAACAGCTGACAAGCATGATCTTCTACAGAAGATTGTTTGCTCAGACGAGTGTACAACTGTCTGAACAATATATGCCAGAAGTGCACCCAGCTTTCTCCTATCAAAGCTGGTGCCGTTGCTAATCAGCCAATTGTTGTGTACGACATGTGGAAGCATAGGACTGATGCGAATGGCATGGAGGTTGTAAAGAAAACGATGAACTGTGAGTTTGCCATAGCAAAACTTTTGAAACATTTGCGCAAATATGGCGCCCACTTCCTGCGCCTCCAACATCAATTTTGCGCTATTCGTCAGCTGAAGGACAATCTGGGCAAGCACCACCTGGTGCTACACATTGATTTTAGTGAAGCATATAGCACAAAGTACCACCGCAACCAGCCCATTTTGGAGACTGCGAGCAGGTTACAACTCACCAGGGTGTCGCCTACGGGGTGTGTAAACGGCAAGGTGTGTCATTTGCTTCTCTGTCGTTGGACCGCAACAAGAAGGCAGAAGCAATTGTTGCACCCCGTAATGCTACCTGTACTGAAGCACT
>NIVC01000088.1:0-51038 GCA_002269645.1 Macrostomum lignano | reverse complement strand
GTGTACGGCCAACAATTATGTTGGGGGAGGGGTGAGGCAGAGGAGCTCAGTGATTCACCGCGTCTGTCTTGCATGCACATGTCAGACAATGCGAAAGTCGCCGTTAACTATGATGATGTTAGAAGTTCAAACTATGCGCAAAATTAATCGCTAAGAAAGATTGCTGACAAATTCTACTACTGGAAAATATAGTAGTCAGTAGTGCTATTATGATGCTTGCATAGATTGTAGGAAATGCATCAAAAGCAAACGAACAGAACGCGACAAAAATCCAATAAATCGGTATATTTGAAACCGCTTATAGCTGGAAATAACTTAAGGCAACATTAACTTTTAGTGAAAGTATAGATATGCGTATAGTCTTTTAAGCGTCATTACAAAAGCATTTAACTCAAAAACGGAAAATTGGAAAAACTTAGTGGAATGTCGCTCACAGCGAAGAGGCAGGGTAATTACGAGCCGGTAATATTCCTTTGTGGCCTAGCTTAAATCGAAAGAAAGTAAAGGGACAATTAGCTTAATAAATCATCTTCTTTGACCACAGATTCCTCAAGCATTGTATCAGTAAATACTTTGTAACATTTTGTTCAATAAAGTCAGCTAGATGCAGTCATCCTCTATATACGTAGTATCGTTTCGATTTAGATGTTTCAGTAAAGTGTTCTACACCTTGATCTGCGGCAAGGTTTCTAATTAACTATTCGTAAAGTAATTAACCTAAAATCGCCACAGGGTCCTTTAGCTATTTGAAGTACTACAGCAGCTGACTCCGATGGGAAAGCTACGGCTCGTATACAGTTATCAGTAGCTATTCGATAAAATTCATTGACTTTGTAATCAGTGTTAAATTAAAGCGTTTTGTACCTTAATTGACGAGTTTTGCTTGGGATAGTGCTGATGCTGTTATAGACGGGGGCGGATGCTGTTCTAGACGGGGGCGGATGCTGTTCTAGACAGGGGTAGATGCTGTTCTAGACAGGGGTAGATGCTGTTCTAGACAGGGGTAGATGCTGTTCTAGACAGGGGTAGATGGTGTTCTAGACAGGGGTAGATGCTGTTCTAGACAGGGGTAGATGCTGTTCTAGACAGGGGTAGATGCTGTTCTAGACAGGGGTAGATGCTGTTCTAGACAGGGGTAGATGGTGTTCTAGACAGGGGTAGATGCTGTTCTAGACAGGGTTAGATGGTGTTCTAGACAGGGGTAGATGCTGTTCTAGACAGGGGTAGATGCTGTTCTAGACAGGGGTAGATGCTCTTCTAGACGGGTGTGAATTCTGTCGCGACTGTACCAATTTTTATCTGGTCTTACTTAATTTCCAGCTTTCACAACGAATAGAGAAATTTGCTCTAGTCTCTACTTGTTAGTACGCTTCAGTGTAAGTTATGTGGTACGAACCAAATAAAAGGTTGTTATCAAAAATGATTCAGCCAGCAAATATTTCGTATTAAGACTCTAAACACTACAGCGAGTTTTCTATAGATCCATTGCTGCGCGCACTTTGATCTGTATATGTTTTGCTTTTTAGTCCGAGCAGAACTAAGCTAGCAAGCAGCCTCAGGGCCCGGCAGCTTCACCCATCCCTGCCACTTGAAGCAGCCAGAAAATGCAGAACTGGCTTTCTGTAAAAGCGTTTCTGCATTCGCGCGCGTTGTGTGCGCGTGGAGCCTGCGAACACGCTAACCAGCCCGATGCGAAAATATGGTACAGAGTTCGTCTATTTGCTTTTTTATACCCGCTATTTTCTCAATAGGACGGCTGCTGGACTCATTCAGTTTCTGCTTTTTCTGCTCTTAGTTTTCTACGCTACTAGTGAGATAGAGAGGCTGACTGCCGGCCGGTTTTTGCGAGTTGCTTAGAGATGCTTGGCAAGAGTACATCCATAAGGTACTGCAATTGCTAGAGACCGTATGGGGTTAGAAACTGACGGAGACGGCTTGAGACCGTGCTCGCATCCCATTCATCCCGACTCCGACAGTTTCTACTCCC
The DNA here is from genome assembly GCA_002269645.1 of Macrostomum lignano. Lineage (NCBI taxonomy): Eukaryota > Metazoa > Platyhelminthes > Macrostomidae > Macrostomum > Macrostomum lignano. The sequence goes on along the minus strand of NIVC01000088.1, from coordinate 49,051 downwards.
CTACAGGCTCAGAGAGCGGGGTTGGCTCTGCTTGCCTCAGCTGGCAGTACCTGATGAAATACTCAAGCCAGCCTCACTTGATGCGGCAAACTTGCATCCGGAGAAGTTGTGACGAGAGAATTGCCAAGTATAATAAGATATAGGGATGGTAGGTACATACCTGCAGTCTCTTCGATTCTTAGTCTGTTGTCTTTCGGGGTCCAGCTTCCGTCGTAGGCGGCGTTTTGCCCGCTGCCTCATCCTCGGGCGATGCTCCTTAAGTAGCTGCCAGGCCGGCCCTCCGCTGCCTTTTTTCAACCCTCAGGAGCTGGGGATCGGCCGCACGAAGAGCAGAGAAAGAAAAGCTTAGCTATGAGACTGAGAACAGTAACCGGCGTGTAATTACAGAAGCCACCGGTGCACACAAAAGACTGCCACACCGGCCTAAGGTCTCCCCCCAAATGATGATGGAGTCTCCTCCCAGCCTCCCTGCCCCATCCATGTTCTCCCCAGTAATGAGAAGAAGAAAGGAGGCGCTCGGAACGGCGACCGCATCGGCTTGGGAGAGATTGAGCAGGGGGGAGTAGGGGGAGACGCAATAGGTAGAGATGGGATTGCATCCCGAAGTTCTTTACCGACCGATGCCCCTATCCGAGGCCCGATCCCCATCATAATCCCTTGCAATCGCCCTCGCATGCACGCGGTTACTTTTCTCCCCGCAGTTTCCCATTAAGTCTTAGCAACTTCGAATCCCAGCTGACCGAAGCTCTATAGTCGTCACGATGAGGAGGAGGGGAGCCCGCCCCATGCAAGCCCAACCATAGAAAGTTGAAATTCGAGTCTTCTTTGGAGGCTGATTGCCAGTCAACTGATTAGCGAGCGAGGAGAGAAGACTGAATGAGGCAAATCGAAATTGGAGAGCCACGGCGGGACTCTCATTTCCCAATAAAGCTTGAGTCTCAGTTTTGTTGTCGTTGATACTCTCACTCTCTTGATTGATAATTATTGGGAGGGAAACTGAGTCGACACTATCCCCCCCAGTTCGCCGCTCAAGTCTGAATCTTCTCCGGGCAGGTTAATGAAGAGGGTTTTGCTCAGGTAGAATAGAAAGTTGATAGGGAGGGATTAAGGTGGAGGACAAGGCGGGTCGGTGAGTGACGGTTGAAACTGACTGGAGCCGGGAGGCTGCGTTGAGCAGGATGCGGCATTTTCCCGACACCCTATTAATGATTTCCCATCATTGTTCTGTTCCTCTCTCACCTTATAGGATAGGCGGCCCGGCTGCAATCTCACACAGCGCTCATTATTCAGGATCATCTGAGGACAAGCTGTCTCGGTCGCAGTGGACCGCCACATCCTTGGAGCCGCTCGCCAACGCGCTTAGTGTAACAGCGCTTTAAGAATGAACCGCACTACAGCTGATGCTACTGCTGCAGAGACACTCCTGCTTCAGCCGCCAGAGCTGCCCCAAACTGTACGCTCATGGGAGAGAGCGGCAAGGGAAGAAGCTCAGCGGGGGAGAGATGATGGCTTGTGGAAAATTCTCAAGGTCACGCAGAGCGGGCAATAGCGCGCACAGTGGACTGCAAGCCCGGGCTAAACAACGCCCACCCCCGCCACTCTTACCTACTCCCAGGCCAAAATTGCGAAGGCATAAAATAAATGTCTGGAAATTCTTAGGCAAAGCAGAAATTGGCTGCTCTTCTTGCTAATTTCTGTCAGCATTCAGCAACGACTAAAGAGTAGACAATAAAGCAATTCAAGATTCTATCTGCGGTTATTTTGGCAATAAGGTAAATTTAAGACACTTGGTAATACTCTCATATGATTAATATTCGAAATTGGTGGCAGCTAAGACTCAGATCTGATTCGCACCGATATTTATATATGCATGAGCTGCTCTGTGACTGGCTTCTAATGCATTATTTATCAGTCTTAATACAAGATCTAATTGTAGCACCTTTATAGTCTCCGGTGTGAACTGTAATTTTCTGACCTGTAGCTAGACTCGGTTATACAATATGATTTCCGATGTACCAACTCAATCAACAGGTGGTATGACGCTCAACTTTGACGATCTGCTGAAGCAGATTGGCGGATTCGGCCGAGCTCAGCTGCTCATCTTCCTGGTGCCGGCGCTGATTGCCATTCTCAGCGGATTTCACACCTTGGCGCCTATCTATCTGCTGTACACTCCGAATACAGGTGAGGATCGGGACTTATTGCGCTAGGTGGCTTGTAAGTATCTGCTTTATTGTGATTTTCATTAGTCATCTATGAAAAATGCTCAGCTCATCCCCGTTTTCCCGGAGCACGAGAACTTCCCACGAGAAGTTTTCCCGACGAGATTTGCCCGCGCGAGCTTTTTCCGATGGGGTTTTCCAGTCGAAATTTCAAGCCAAATCCAGTCGGACATGGACAACCAAGTTGAGAGAATTCCAAGTTGAAATTGGCAGCAGTAGATTTGGTCTTGCCCATAGACACAGACAACCAAGTTGAGAGAATTCCAAGTTGAAATTGGCAGCAGTAGATTTGGTCTTGCCCATAGACATAGACAACCAAGTTGAGAGAATTCCAAGTTGAAATTGGCAGCAGTAGATTTGGTCTTGCCCATAGACATAGACAACCAAGTTGAGAGAATTCCAAGTTGAAATTGGCAGCAGTAGATTTGGTCTTGCCCATAGACATAGACAACCAAGTTGAGAGAATTCCAAGTTGAAATTGGCAGCAGTAGATTTGGTCTTGCCCATAGACATAGACAACCAAGTTGAGAGAATTCCAAGTTGAAATTGGCAGCAGTAGATTTGGTCTTGCCCATAGACATAGACAACCAAGTTGAGAGAATTCCAAGTTGAAATTGACAGCAGTAGATTTGGTCTTGCCCATAGACATAGACAACCAAGTTGAGAGAATTCCAAGTTGAAATTGGCAGCAGTAGATTTGGTCTTGCCCATAGACATAGACAACCAAGTTGAGAGAATTCCAAGTTGAAATTGGCAGCAGTAGATTTGGTCTTGCCCATAGACATAGACAACCAAGTTGAGAGAATTCCAAGTTGAAATTGGCAGCAGTAGATTTGGTCTTGCCCATAGACATAGACAACCAAGTTGATAATTCGGCCATAGACATCGGCACTAAAAAGGACGCCAGCACTGAAATCATTCTTAAACATCCATTTAAGCACTCAAAACTGACTATTGAACAACAGTTTGCTCAAACAACTAGCAATTTGCCGACAAAAGCAATATTAGCACACAAAAACCCCTAAAATCCCTAAAAATGCCAGGAGGGCTTTAGCAATCAACAATACCCTATTTTTATATTAGCCTTGGTAGTTAGCCAGCTATCCTAAACTGAAGCCGTAGTTTTTCAGCATTCCCCCAATCGAGACTTGGCGTCTCAGCAACACCGCCTTAAATTTTAGATATTAAATTTCTGACGTGCTACTAAACAGTACCATTTGAGGCTATTGTTAGTTAAATTTATTTGTAAAGTCAAGCACCTAAAAAAACTGGGTTTCAGATGCCGCCCGCAGTCGGGCATCGGTTCCAATCGCTCCACTTTGAATGAGTCGGTAGCCCAGAATCTCGAGTCAATCGGCAAGTGTAGCTATGGCAACGAGACTGGACCAGCCTGTCACGAATGGATTTACGACCAGACCGAGTTCGCCAGTACCTTCGTCACTGAGGTACTGATTGTTTTGAAATACCTAATCATAAGCTTGTATTTAGCTAGCAATGGGCCTCCATACCACAAACCCTTGCTTCCCAAAGTCAGTTGGTATATGTATCGGATCTAGCATTTGATAGCAATTCGTTTTTTACGTACGTAGAGCCTTTTAATATTTCGCTCGATCAGCAGGACAGCTAGCTATTGACTACAGATACAAAAATAACTGAATGGGCCACTCAGCACATTTGCGTGTAAGCTACTTTCAGTTCAGTAGTAAGTTAAACAGAAGCATTTTAATGTATTTTTTAAGCCAAGGCTTATTTATTGGCTCTTCCCCCCCTTACACCCTCCAACCGCGCCTTTCCACACTACCCCTCCGCCCCCTAATATTTTATTGCCTTTCTCGAAATCCAGCCTAAAGCTGTCATGTACATTTCAGTGGACTGGCTAATGTACATTATTGCTGAACTAATTAGCAACTTGTTTACGCCTGCAACCTTGGGCTTCTTTCTAAACTTATCAAAGTCATTTCAGCTGGCTTTATTTTTATAAAATAGCTTATGTATTCTTCTTTGCCACTGAACTGAAAGTAGAAGCTGTTTTACAAAGTATATGCCTGAGTGGCCCATATAGTTATTTTATTGCTATCTGTGCTATTGACCTGAAAAGCGTTCGATCACACACTGTGTGAAGCCTATTTACATCTACATGCCGAAGCTGCATAACTTTTCACCATTCATACTGAAGGGCTTTATACGGGCCTAAATTTATGTCTGATGTTCGAACAGTGATGTCGGTGGGCGTTAATAGCGGTGTCCGATGAGTTACTAGTGGTATCCGAGGCTCTTAAAGTAGTGTCGGAGGTTTTGTACGCTCGCAATAGTATTTTCCCCAAGATTTTAATAGTAGTGTCTTGTCTAAAGGTCTAAAAGTAAACACTGACGTTAGAACTTTTAATTTTTAGCTTTCGAGAAGATTATGTAGGAACAGAATTTGAGTCCAAGGTTATGAGATAAGGGTGTGCACCCCCCTCTGCCTATGAGGGTAAACGCGTGTCTGACACTCGCGCCGCGACCCCTGGTTCGATTCCCCGCATAGCCACATTCATTTTGGAGCGTGTGTGCACAAAATTGGCAGGTGGGGTTGACGTGCGAATCACAGCCACGAGGGCCAGCTCCCCAAGGCACAGAGAGTGTACATGTCTGACAATTAGAAAGTCAGGGCTGCTGTACACCCTGTGTGAGCGTGTGTACGATTGTGTGGCTGCCTACAGTATCTACGCGCTTGTATGTGTTCAGGAGTCAGCAGAATTGGTAGAATTGACTCAGCACCGGCTGTGGGACGTTGTCGCTGAAAGCGTCGTGCCAGGTGCCCACAGCTCTCATTCGAATATATTTTCTGACACTTGATTGAGCTCAATTAATTCTTCAGCAGCAAAATCACCACGGTGCCTACTATGAGTACTATCTAGCGTAATTCGCTCCTTCTCGAAACTCCCAGCCCCGATCCTCGCAGCGAGATCTTCTTCTCCTTTAACCCTAGCATTTGCGCGCATTTAAAAACGAAAAAAATTCCAGTTCAATCTGGTCTGCAAAAACGCTCTGGTCGGCACGTGGATCAAGACCTGCACCTTCGCCGGGTTCATGGTCGGAGTCTTTGTGACCGGATTCTTATCCGACTTGTGAGCTGCTGTAGTGCGAAGTAGTTTTGGGGAGCTCAACATGTAGATAACTGAGTGTAAGCTAATTAGAATGACGTCACACTCGCAGTTCGTAAAAGTTGCGGTGCAAAGGCCGGTTGTCGCTGCTAAATTCTCTAGTGAGATAGGGAGTTCACTGTTGTTTAGCGCTAAATTCGCAATATCTTCCCTTCAGGACTTCCGGTTTGAAAAATGAAGCAAGTGTCTGCTTGCTTCGGAAGTGGTTCTAAACATTACGGAGAATGGAGAATTTCATTTCTTCAGTACAAAAATTGTCGTTGCTTTTGATAAAAGGCAGACCCAATTTTTATCTTTTGATAGGAGAAAAAATTAAAACTTCATATCTCCGTAATGTTTGTACTTTTTTTACGGTAGAACCTGCGTCCTAAAAATTGTTCCAAGAAGCGTATAGTTTCCCATTCTTCTACTTGAGCAGTCCAGGAGAGTTATAGTCAGTTTATGAATGCTAAACAACTGAGAACTTCCTATCTCGCCAAAGAATTTTACAGCAAAACCCCCCTCTATTGTAATTCGAACGAGTTGCGGAGTGTAACGTCCTTCTACTTCATTACACGTTATTGAGTAGTATTCACGGGAGTACATTACGTTTCAGCGACCAGAAACTTATTAGTTAAGTTTGGTTGACTTGTCCAAAAATGTCCAGGCTCGTACTTGCTCGTGCTTGTATTAAACCAGTTTTACTCAGTTTTATAGTAATCTCAAAACGCATTCACATAGGAATTCAGGAGCTTATTATTTTGCATGAATAATATAAATAATAATTTATAAGGACAAAGATGCAGAGCACAACTCGTTAAATTAACTCATTCACGTCTCTAGAGAAAAATTATAACCCGTTTGTAATGGCACGCAATCATTAATTAGTGTATCCAGTACGCAATACAATTTGTCTTAAGCGCTCTTAACGACGCTCGCTTTTGATAGGCTGGGCCGGCGCCGCTGCCTCATCGCCTGCCTCTGCCTGTACGGCTCAGCCGCGCTGGGCTCCGCATTCTGCCAGTCGCCAGTTGCCATGGCCTTGACCAGGTTCTTCATCGGCTTCGGCGCGATGGGAGCGTTCACTGTTAGCTTCGTCATCGGCACGGAGATTGTGGGCCCGGAGGCTCGCTTCCACACCGGCATGGCGATTGAGTACTTTTGGACGCTGGGCTCGTGCGCGGTGGCCGGCCTGGCTTATCTGATTCAGTGAGTTGGGCTGCTTAGATCACGTTGGACTATGCGGGGCAGCGAGCTCTGCCGCAAAGCAGAGAAGGCGAGGAGGCCAGCAGTCAGGCCCATTCCGCTGACCCCTGAGCACACACGGATACGTACCCGCGCATGCACTCACTGTGGTTGACCCTCAATGGCGAGAATGACACGACTTTAATGCACGAGCCCTAATTAACGTGTCTCGGGTACCTCTGTATCTTGAAAAGGGAGTCAGAGGTGCGTTGACGATTGAGCCACTCTGCTGCCCTACATGTATATCCAACACCATGACTACAAGATTGATGCAATCAAATTTTATATTTTTGAGATAAAGCGTCAAAATGACAGAGCTCATTCTTTACTGAAGGAGTTGGGCTTTTCCTTTTATTGTGCTTTTTTCTGTTATTGTCTTCACAGTTGGTTTAGACTGTAGTGCAGGAAACCAAGAATGCTGGCAGCGCGTTTCAAGTCATTATTATGTTTTATTATGGGTGTTCAGATTCACACTACTAACTCAAACAAGTCTGCTGTAATGTTTTTTGTACAGCGACTGGCGTCACCTGCAGTTGGTCCTCTCCGCTCCTGTGCTGCTGGTGCTGGTGGCCTCCCTGCCGCCGGCCGTTGTGCCGGAGTCGCCGCGCTGGCTGTTGCACAAAGGCCGCGTCAACGAAGCCCGCGACGTCATCAGGCGGATGGCCCGGCTCAATCGGGCTACTGTTGACATTGGTCGCGAGCTCGACTCCGTGCTAGAAGGAGACGGTCCCGACAATGGCGGCGGTGGCGGCAGAAGCACCGAGAAGGTGACGCCCTCGTTAACGGAAGCGTCGACGGATTGTGCTGCGGTTCGCGTTGACGACGGCAGTGGCCAGCGATCGGAGCCCAGGTGGCGACATCGCTTCCGAGCTGCTGCCGTAGCGGCTCGCCAGCTGATCTGCCAGGCTCCTAGGCTGCTGGCTGAGTACTGCATCATCTGCTTTAACTGGTGAGCTCAGCGGTCTTTAGGTTGTTATTAGCCCACCTGCGGTGTAGAAAGTATTCAATGCTGTGAAATCTATTGAAGAGAAATTCTTCCTAAAAGTAAATCAGAGGCTTCTAAGAGCCGCCGGATTGTTCTATGATTGCAGGACTGTTCTATGATTGTAGGATTGTTCTATGAAACACTTCTAATTTCGAGCTAGAAGTGAACTTCACCGCTTCATATTATTGTTTGTCATCCAATCCGCCGCCCCCTCAGGTTCTCCATAGCCCTGGTTTACTACGGTCTCATAATGGGCTCCGGCACCCTGCCTGGCAGCATTTTTCTCACCTCTCTGCTGACCGCTATGGTGGAATTCCCGGCCTATATCCTCGGCCATGCTACCGTCAACCGACTAGGCCGCAAAGTTGTCTGCGTCGCCTTCAACAGCTTGTCGGCCGTGTCACTTTTCGGACTGTTGCTTGTAGTACTACTGGCTCCCGGTAAGTCTCAAATCAGCCATTTGCGCTTATTCGGGCTCGCTTCTCCGTTGCCTCCCGTCCGGAGTTCCTTTTTGCCCACAGGCTGAAGAGCCGCGGAGCTTGGAAAGCGTTTCCGGGCCGGCCGAATGAGGGAGTTTGGGCGCCTGTCGACGCTTGCAAAATGGTGTACATTTAATCCCAGTAGTGTTCTAAGTTAGGCTTTCTTACTTCAGTTGTTTCTTACGGTGCAGTCTCCATTTACACTATCCTATTCAAAAGTTCCATTATTTTGCATGGTACAGTGTAGTACAAATTGTATTATAGGCTTTTTATACCTGCTCATTAACTAATACAGATCTCTCCTGGTTGATCATCACCCTATCAATGCTTGGCAAGCTGTTCAACACCACAGCCTTTGGTGTAATTTACCTGTGGACGGCTGAGCTCTACCCGACAAGCATTCGAAATATTGGCGTCTCAACAAGCTCAATGTGCGCCAGAATTGGCACACTGTTCGCTCCGGCCCTTGCTGATATTGTAAGTATAGCTACTGCCCAAATTACCCCCGACTCTTCTACATGTACATGCGTCCCACGTTTTCCGCCTGACCTTGCCATTGCTTTCTTCGCTATTTAAAAATACTCGCCGTGGCCGCCACTCGTTCACTCGTTTCGCATCACGTTTTAGCAAAACTTTGTCCCTGGCAAGGCTGGCACGGTGCTGGCGTATTCCATTTTCGTCTCAATCTCTGTAGCGGCCGTCTTGCTGGCGATGTTCGTGCCAGAGACTGGGAACAGAAAGCTGCCAGATTCGCTGGAGCAAATGATCTCCATCAGGTGCCGCCCAATTTGCAAAGAGAAACCGTCGAATACTGTTTTTAGAAAAATTGGTTAAAGCGGGTGCTTCAAAATTAAGCAAAAACATTCAACTTCTCTAGACAGAAAGAAGTTAGGATTTGAAGTAATCTTTGACTTGTGTATTTATCTTGAACTCTAAGTCCCAAAGTGGGCATAGTTAATGAATTTCGGCACCAGAAACGTCTCATTTGAAGAAAAAGTGACACTCTATATCCGCTGTAGCACAATCTGCGACTAATGAAACTTACGATCTGTGCCCGATGTAGCTAACACATCATCTGCGACCAATGAAACTCTCACGATCTGTGCCCGATGTAGCTAACACATCATCTGCGACCAATGAAACTCTCACGATCTGTGCCCGATGTAGCTAACACATCATCTGCGACCAATGAAACTCTCACGATCTGTGCCCGATGTAGCTAACACATCATCTGCGACCAATGAAACTCTCACGATCTGTGCCCGATGTAGCTAACACATCATCTGCGACCAATGAAACTCTCACGATCTGTGCCCGATGTAGCTAACACATCATCTGCGACCAATGAAACTCTCACGATCTGTGCCCGATGTAGCTAACACATCATCTGCGACCAATGAAACTCTCACGATCTGTGCCCGATGTAGCTAACACATCATCTGCGACCAATGAAACTCTCACGATCTGTGCCCGATGTAGCTAACACATCATCTGCGACCAATGAAACTCTCACGATCTGTGCCCGATGTAGCTAACACATCATCTGCGACCAATGAAACTCTCACGATCTGTGCCCGATGTAGCTAACACATCATCTGCGACCAATGAAACTCTCACGATCTGTGCCCGATGTAGCTAACACATCATCTGCGACCAATGAAACTCACGATCTGTGCCCGATGTAGCTAACACATCATCTGCGACCAATGAAACTCTCACGATCTGTGCCCGATGTAGCTAACACATCATCTGCGACCAATGAAACTCTCACGATCTGTGCCCGATGTAGCTAACACATCATCTGCGACCAATGAAACTCTCACGATCTGTGCCCGATGTAGCTAACACATCATCTGCGACAAATGAAACTCACGATCTGTGCCCGATGTAGCTAACACATCATCTGCGACAAATGAAACTCACGATCTGTGCCCGATGTAGCTAACACATCATCTGCGACCAATGAAACTCTCACGATCTGTGCCCGATGTAGCTAACACATCATCTGCGACCAATGAAACTCTCACGATCTGTGCCCGATGTAGCTAACACATCATCTGCGACCAATGAAACTCTCACGATCTGTGCCCGATGTAGCTAACACATCATCTGCGACCAATGAAACTCTCACGATCTGTGCCCGATGTAGCTAACACATCATCTGCGACCAATGAAACTCTCACGATCTGTGCCCGATGTAGCTAACACATCATCTGCGACCAATGAAACTCTCACGATCTGTGCCCGATGTAGCTAACACATCATCTGCGACCAATGAAACTCTCACGATCTGTGCCCGATGTAGCTAACACATCATCTGCGACCAATAAAACTCTCACGATCTGTGCCCGATGTAGCTAACACATCATCTGCGACCAATGAAACTCTCACGATCTGTGCCCGATGTAGCTAACACATCATCTGCGACCAATGAAACTCACGATCTGTGCCCGATGTAGCTAACACATCATCTGCGACCAATGAAACTCTCACGATCTGTGCCCGATGTAGCTAACACATCATCTGCGACCAATGAAACTCTCACGATCTGTGCCCGATGTAGCTAACACATCATCTGCGACCAATGAAACTCTCACGATCTGTGCCCGATGTAGCTAACACATCATCTGCGACCAATGAAACTCTCACGATCTGTGCCCGATGTAGCTAACACATCATCTGCGACCAATGAAACTCTCACGATCTGTGCCCGATGTAGCTAACACATCATCTGCGACCAATGAAACTCTCACGATCTGTGCCCGATGTAGCTAACACATCATCTGCGACCAATGAAACTCTCACGATCTGTGCCCGATGTAGCTAACACATCATCTGCGACCAATGAAACTCACGATCTGTGCCCGATGTAGCTATCACATCATCTGCGACCAATGAAACTCTCACGATCTGTGCCCGATGTAGCTAACACATCATCTGCGACCAATGAAACTCTCACGATCTGTGCCCGATGTAGCTAACACATCATCTGCGACCAATGAAACTCACGATCTGTGCCCGATGTAGCTAACACATCATCTGCGACCAATGAAACTCTCACGATCTGTGCCCGATGTAGCTAACACATCATCTGCGACCAATGAAACTCTCACGATCTGTGCCCGATGTAGCTAACACATCATCTGCGACCAATGAAACTCTCACGATCTGTGCCCGATGTAGCTAACACATCATCTGCGACCAATGAAACTCTCACGATCTGTGCCCGATGTAGCTAACACATCATCTGCGACAAATGAAACTCACGATCTGTGCCCGATGTAGCTAACACATCATCTGCGACCAATGAAACTCTCACGATCTGTGCCCGATGTAGCTAACACATCATCTGCGACCAATGAAACTCTCACGATCTGTGCCCGATGTAGCTAACACATCATCTGCGACCAATGAAACTCTCACGATCTGTGCCCGATGTAGCTAACACATCATCTGCGACCAATGAAACTCTCACGATCTGTGCCCGATGTAGCTAACACATCATCTGCGACCAATGAAACTCTCACGATCTGTGCCCGATGTAGCTAACACATCATCTGCGACCAATGAAACTCTCACGATCTGTGCCCGATGTAGCTAACACATCATCTGCGACCAATGAAACTCTCACGATCTGTGCCCGATGTAGCTAACACATCATCTGCGACCAATGAAACTCTCACGATCTGTGCCCGATGTAGCTAACACATCATCTGCGACCAATGAAACTCACGATCTGTGCCCGATGTAGCTAACACATCATCTGCGACCAATGAAACTCTCACGATCTGTGCCCGATGTAGCTAACACATCATCTGCGACCAATGAAACTCTCACGATCTGTGCCCGATGTAGCTAACACATCATCTGCGACCAATGAAACTCTCACGATCTGTGCCCGATGTAGCTAACACATCATCTGCGACAAATGAAACTCACGATCTGTGCCCGATGTAGCTAACACATCATCTGCGACAAATGAAACTCACGATCTGTGCCCGATGTAGCTAACACATCATCTGCGACCAATGAAACTCTCACGATCTGTGCCCGATGTAGCTAACACATCATCTGCGACCAATGAAACTCTCACGATCTGTGCCCGATGTAGCTAACACATCATCTGCGACCAATGAAACTCTCACGATCTGTGCCCGATGTAGCTAACACATCATCTGCGACCAATGAAACTCACGATCTGTGCCCGATGTAGCTAACACATCATCTGCGACCAATGAAACTCACGATCTGTGCCCGATGTAGCTATCACATCATCTGCGACCAATGAAACTCTCACGATCTGTGCCCGATGTAGCTAACACATCATCTGCGACCAATGAAACTCACGATCTGTGCCCGATGTAGCTAACACATCATCTGCGACCAATGAAACTCTCACGATCTGTGCCCGATGTAGCTAACACATCATCTGCGACCAATGAAACTCTCACGATCTGTGCCCGATGTAGCTAACACATCATCTGCGACAAATGAAACTCACGATCTGTGCCCGATGTAGCTAACACATCATCTGCGACCAATGAAACTCACGATCTGTGCCCGATGTAGCTAACACATCATCTGCGACCAATGAAACTCTCACGATCTGTGCCCGATGTAGCTAACACATCATCTGCGACAAATGAAACTCACGATCTGTGCCCGATGTAGCTAACACATCATCTGCGACCAATGAAACTCACGATCTGTGCCCGATGTAGCTAACACATCATCTGCGACCAATGAAACTCTCACGATCTGTGCCCGATGTAGCTAACACATCATCTGCGACCAATGAAACTCTCACGATCTGTGCCCGATGTAGCTAACACATCATCTGCGACCAATGAAACTCTCACGATCTGTGCCCGATGTAGCTAACACATCATCTGCGACAAATGAAACTCACGATCTGTGCCCGATGTAGCTAACACATCATCTGCGACAAATGAAACTCACGATCTGTGCCCGATGTAGCTAACACATCATCTGCGACCAATGAAACTCTCACGATCTGTGCCCGATGTAGCTAACACATCATCTGCGACCAATGAAACTCTCACGATCTGTGCCCGATGTAGCTAACACATCATCTGCGACCAATGAAACTCTCACGATCTGTGCCCGATGTAGCTAACACATCATCTGCGACCAATGAAACTCTCACGATCTGTGCCCGATGTAGCTAACACATCATCTGCGACCAATGAAACTCTCACGATCTGTGCCCGATGTAGCTAACACATCATCTGCGACAAATGAAACTCACGATCTGTGCCCGATGTAGCTAACACATCATCTGCGACCAATGAAACTCTCACGATCTGTGCCCGATGTAGCTAACACATCATCTGCGACCAATGAAACTCTCACGATCTGTGCCCGATGTAGCTAACACATCATCTGCGACCAATGAAACTCTCACGATCTGTGCCCGATGTAGCTAACACATCATCTGCGACCAATGAAACTCTCACGATCTGTGCCCGATGTAGCTAACACATCATCTGCGACCAATGAAACTCACGATCTGTGCCCGATGTAGCTAACACATCATCTGCGACCAATGAAACTCTCACGATCTGTGCCCAATGTAGCTAACACATCATCTGCGACCAATAAAACTCTCACGATCTGTGCCCGATGTAGCTAACACATCATCTGCGACCAATGAAACTCTCACGATCTGTGCCCGATGTAGCTAACACATCATCTGCGACCAATGAAACTCACGATCTGTGCCCGATGTAGCAAACGCACCATCTGCGACCGACGTAACCCACGATCTGTGCCCGATCTAACTCTCGAGTGCATACGAGTAGCTAGTCACTCTGAGACTGAGATGATTCACATGGATTGATGACCAACTGTGTAAATAATGTCTCAATAGCTCCGAGTCGGAGATTAGTGTAATTGGCACATTAAATGCTTTAGTGCATCTGTTTTATGCAAACTTGAAACGATAATTTGAAGCACCCGCTGATTGCCAAAACAAGTACTCGAATAAATGAGCTGGTACACTATAGGGAGCAATGTAGTACCCAATATTGAGGTTTGCACAATGCTAACTAGCGGAAACGCATCTCTTCTGTTTGTTTCAGGACTGGCTCAGCCGGTTGGACGGAAGAGAGCAAAGAAAACGAAGCTGGACTGGCCGAAGATTCTGTTGGCAACAGCACCAAGCTCTGAGTGACGGTTTTGATTCGAACACTAACCCACTAATCTTTATAAACAGCACTTTGGCAATACGCTCGTAGTAAGACCACTCAACTAACTTCAGTGGTCTATGGACAATTGTCTATGGAAGAACCTCAGGTGTATGGAAAAGAGCTTACTCTCCCTGAAATACTCTACTCTACTAACTTGCGATCGTCAGAAAAACTATTGTAACACAAATCCTGTTTTCTTTCTCAATCACAAATACGAGCTAGTTTGATAAAACATCTTCTGCAGAGCAGAGCAATAGAAATTGATATAAAATCTATTCAACGTTCTACTATGCATACCTTTTCAACTTCGAACTCGTCAGGCATGCTCCACAGATACTAAATACCTGGTATTTATTATCTGTGGGCATGCTCAAAGCTATGAGTATTAAATGTTAATGTAAATGTAAAATGTTTAGAAGGATTGCGAAAGTGGCAGAACATATGGACGAGAGGGGGAAAAGTTTACAAACTGGCTGTAGGGACAAAAGTTCAAGATTATTTCGTCGAGTTTGAAGTCACTTTGCTCAGCTTTTTGTCATTGACACGCTTCTTCCTTCCTATCTTAATTGACGAATTTCACTCACTTCGTCGAATTCGAAGTTGATTGGGTAATATTCTACCTTTCATAATTTTATTAGCTATAGCTAAATTTCCTTCCTTAGAGCATACACAGTTTGTATACTGAACTATTTTTTTTTCATGTCAGAAGTTTTCGGTATCTGTTTTGTTGTTATTTCTAAGCCATTGATATGATACATTATTAGCTAACAACCTACTTTGTAGCAATACTTTGTAGTTAGTTAAGGTTGTAGCCTATACTTGTGGTTAGAGCGTCGGACTCATGACTTGGAAGGTCGGGGTTCGATTCACGATCCCACTGGAAAAATTGTGTGCTTGAGCAAGACACTTAAACTCTGCATTGCTTCAGTTCACCCATGCAGCTGTAAAATTGGGTGCCAGCATTAGCTGGGGTAATTGAGGGCGGGTGTGGCGACCTCTTGTGGCGTCCTTGGATTAAACGACCGCTGCGGCTGAGCTGTCGGTTGCACATCTGTCCCAATTGGGACAGGTACCCGTGTAATGAATAATTACTATTACTGTTATTATTATTATCATTGTTAGCTATAAAGCTAGCTCATATTGCTAGAGAAACAGAAAGGCGCCTCTTGTTTATGTTCTTTCAATATAGCACCATTATGCTTATTAAATAATATACATATCGTCTCCTTCCTATCTTGCTCTACTATAACCTCCCTCAATCTCCAGCTTCTGGTCATAGATGCAGCTGGATCAACAACTTTCAGGTAGTTTTTTAAGGCACAATTCACTTAAAAGTACAGCAAAATTGTTTTTTTCATCTTTGGCTACGGCCGTACGGCTACTGCCCTACTTTTTTATCTTTCCTACAGCTGATTCTGGTTTGGAACTCCTAAATCTGGTAGAAAATTCGCTACCACATCACTTTACTCAATGAAGTATGCATGCACTTGTCTAATGCAGAATAATAAATTGGTGCAATATTAGCAACTAAAAATGCAAGAAATTACAGAGCAACATAAAAATAAACCTTGAGGCGCGACAGTTGCTCGATCTTAACAATAAGAAGTCATTTTAGTTTTGCTTGTGAATTTCTAATGTGAATATACGTACAGTACTTCGCAACAGCACACAATTACAAATACTAGGCAGTAGCAATTATTTGCAATTAAAAATACTAATTTATACTATCTTACACATGTAATGTATGAAATATATACATCGTCTACAGGATGCACCTTACATCACATGCTACACCAGTCCTCTGAGAAGGAATATGTAAATTCGAGGAGTAAAACACTAAAGCTAGCCTTCAAAGTTCAAGATAAAAAATAGAGTATTTCGAATTAACCATAGGCAGACGGATGGCCGTTTTCGTCCATTCTGTCTACCTCCAAGCTAGACGGCATAAAATCAATCTCTATGGGCCAAATTTGTTGGAATTTTTACCACAGCCGTTCCCGACGACTAGAGGCCGAAAACGGCCATATAAATATTATGTATAAGGACTACTGACTGCTATATATAACCATATTTATAATCAATAGAATTTCATTCCTTCATCTAGGCGGGAACGGTGGTAGCAGCAACATTTATGATCGTAAATTTGAAAACTGTCTATGGCTGTTTTCGGCCTATCCGTCGGGAACGGTTATAAGCGCCTAAAACTGCAGTCAAATAGAGGTTAATAATTGGCCGTCAAAAATCTACGAAAAAGCTGGATGTCAAAAAAATGTCTGCAGCAATTCAAAGCAACCCCAAATGAAAAACAGCGTTGCCGTTGCATGCTATGGAAAAGCATTTTTTGCACCTTCTAAAGGTGAAGACGCAACTGAGCTCTAGGTTGTTGAGGCCTGGATTCAATAGCAATCAAATCCTACAGGATACAGTGTTATACGAGGGCTGCGCAATAGGTTTCTGGGTGTACTTAGCAGAGGTGATAGACAAAATTTACCTTTGCACCTGTAAAGTAGAATATCATGCCATATTAGTTGTGGACTTTTTTACGAGCGTAGCTCTTAACTTATATATAGCGAGAGCTACACCCAAAGCAAGTTAGTATTACCCTACCAAATCTGTCAAGTCACAATGGAACTCAACAGAGGACATTAGAGAGCCATATGATTTTTTATGACTTTAAAAACATGGTCTTCGTCAACAGGAGAGTTTCAATCGCCTGTGAGCCGCTTTCAGAGGTGAGGCACCCTTGTAGATCCACTGTTTTTCAGTGGCTTGTTGAATTTCGATGAGCGAGACTGAGTCTGGAAGATGATCAGGAGTGCAGCGGACGGTGATGAGAATGTTGCTGCCATTCGAGCCATGGTTGAAGTTGATGCCAGAGTTAACGTGGCCCAAATAGTCTGAGTTGGGTATCTCATCGGGAAGAAGCATTCGTACAATTACCAAGATTTTTGCCCGCAGGGTACCCCATCATCTGACCCAGGAACAAAAGCAGACTCGAGTGACATGGTCCCACAATATATGCTCAGCAGATTCGATGGTGGCCGCTCAAACTCAGTCTTATGGGAAATCGCCAGTGGCAATATGAGTCCTGGATCTACAGTTTTGACCTAGAGACTAAGCAGCAGTTGGCCCAGTGAACACCTGTTAAAGGCACCCCACCTTCGAAACTCCGGCGGTAACGCAGCGTTGCAAAGCAAATGGTGGCAGTTTTTGTGGGTCATCTGGCCACGATGCCACTTATGCAGCAACGCACAGTCACTGGTGACTGGTACATGTACATGCCCCAAGTGCTGAGCGCTCTCTGTGAGCGTCGTCCAAGAACTCAAACTCTTGGTCTTCTTCATCACGACAACGCCCCGGCCCACAAGTCCAGGCAAGAATAGCCGAGTTTCTGGCTAAATATTGAATAGCGCATCCAAGAGCTTAGTCATCCATCCTTACAGTCTGGACCTGGCCCCATGCGACTTTTTTGTGTTTCCGCAAATCAACGCAATGCGGGGTCATTCGATATGGGTCCACCGGAAGCTGCAGTGGAAGCCTTAATCGAGCATCTCAAGGAGGTGCCTGCTTCGGACTGATTAAGCTGCTAATTAATAAGTTTGAGCAAATGCAATCGTGCATCGACTCTTCTGGAGAGTACTGCACTTTGAAAAACTTTGACTTGCTAAAGTGAAACTGTCTGCTCGCATCCAGAAACTTATTGCTCACCCCAGGAACTTTCATTAATGGAAAGTTTCTACATCATGTTTATATTAGATGCATCTCAGCTACATGTATAGCGATCAGCAGATCTTACATGTACATGTATAAACGGAGAGGCTTGGCTTTTTAAGTTAAACACATTTGGACACTAATTGGTGAACACATTTCTCAGTGTATATATATGTCAACAACGGTCTCGATGATGGAGCTATTGGCACCGGCGGTCTGGTCTTATAGTGGCTGACGGACTGCAAGACTGAACTACTGTACATGTTCTACATGTACCATGTGCACATGTAACGGAACAAAAGGGAAGTTCGTCGATATCGCGCGGTCAACGGCCGCAGAGCACGGCGGTATTTAGTTGACTACAACAGCCCTAGAAGGCATTGACTTATTCTTAAGAGATCTTATCTATCTTCTTGGGTTGCTGCGCATGTACTTGCAAGAACGTGCAAGATCTTCGCTATAATAATACTTAGGTTATAAAACTTACCAGATATAATAATACTCGCTATAATAATACTTGCTATATCGTATAAGATCTTAGCTTTTATATCTTTTTAAAGCTTCGAATCGCATATTTTCTTAAATTTACTGTCCCATTTTGTCATAAAGTAAAATATAGTTCAGCTAGAACACTTTGGCCAAATGAATAGCAAAAAAATGTACCTCCCTTCTTAGAAGATCCGCAATAATTCCGAGCAGATTGAGAAGATCTGCTAAGAATGGCAAAGCAGACAAGATCTGCTAAGTTTGAGAAACATCTAAGGAGGCCAACTCAGGGGGTCGTAGCCCAGCGGTAGCGCAGCTGCTCTGGTGTGCCAGCGACCCAGGCTCGATTCCAAGTGCAGTCACATTAATTTGGGGGCTGAATTAAAATCTCGGCTTGGCTCTGCTCGTGTAATTAACGGCCTTGAGGTTGAGAGCCAACCCCCCAAGACGCAGTGAAGTGTACATGCCTAACGATAAAATAAAGTTAGGGCCGCTGTACACTCCTGTGTGAGTGTGTGCCTGCGTACGTATCCGCGCGCTTGTATGCCTGCTCAGGGGAGTCGGCGAAATGGGCAGTAATGCCTCTCGCCGGTTGTGTGCCTATGTCGCTTAAAGTGCGCCAGGGTGCACACAACCCCCCTGCCTCTAATAAAAAAGGAGGCCAACTACCTCGCTACAACGGCAATCAAATCAACAATTCTATCGTATCAATCAATCAATCAAAGGCATCGGGCACCCTCGACAGCTCGATTTCACCAACATACATGAATATAGCCAGTAGTTTGCGCTAACTAGCAGCCACAAGCAGAATTAAGAGATCATATTGATATTATTGCTGTAATTTTGCCAGTTGAAGTATTATTATCAGGATTATTTCTATTTTTGTCTGAAACATGCATTTGATTCTCACTAAAGATAAGCTGAGCAGAAAAGGTTATAAAAAGTTACGGCTTTTTACCTAAAAGCAATTCTGCAAATTTTGTTGGCCTTTTCCTTAAAATGTTGATATAAAAATTGTAAACAAGATGCCTGGCTGCAATTTTGATTTTATAGTCTTTTTTGAGTTTTAAAAAGTATTCCGTACTTTATTAATATAGATTTCATTGTTATAATGAGTTTTCACTGGAATTTTAAATCTTGTATCGCTCAGAATACCGATTCCAGTATAAAAATTGAAATGAATCTTCTTGATTCATAATCCATAGAAATAAAGACTTTCCGTGACAATATTTGCGTTCTCCGGGATTTTATTTGGTAATATTCAATAATATCCCGCAAAGTCTTAATGTCTATGGTTTATACGAGATTACACATGCCTTTTTCGGGAGTTATTTTCATAAATCCCTCGGGCCTCAGGCCCTCGTGATTTATACAAATAACTCCCTCAAAAGGCATGTTTAATCTGATACTTATAGTATGAATTCCGGCTGTTTCGTAGGTTAGTTAAGATAGCTTAGCATATTAATTTTAAAGAAGCTTTTTTCATAAAAAATAGCAATGTTTTTCATGCTTATGAAAAACAAATATTAATGTACATTTATTGAAAGTTTTTTTCAATATTAAAAGAATTTTCTATTCTTTCTAAAAACATTTGCTTTTTTCTCCGTAATGTAGGCCCTAGGCATAGGCCTGCCATGTAGGGTGCAGCAGCAGTGCCTAGGCCTAATGGATTCTAGTCACTTTATCTGCCACCAACTCAAACTCGTAGATGAGTTGGCTCCATCTGAAAAGTAGAGAAGATTAGTTAATATGGTTAATCTAATATTAGTAAAATCATTCAAATAGGTGTATAAAGTGCAATTGATATGTTACTTATTCATAATCATAGGGACACTATATTTGATTCCTAAATAAAATCTTTTGTTATACTAACTTACTATATATTTTAATTATTATGTGTATAGTTTAATCACTTATACTTATAATATTATGGATTCAGAAAAAACAAAAATAAGGTTTTTGTAAAAAAGTAGAATAAAAATAGGCGTAGCTTTAAATCTAGCAAGATTGCCAAAAATGATTTATTATAAAATGTAATCTCTACATATAAAAATCAAAGGCAGTGCTTATCCCCACGGTACCGTAGGAATAATTTCTGTCTTATTCCAACGGTACCGTGGGGATAATTTTCTGCTTATCCACACGGCACACTGACGAGATAGCTGCCTATCTTCTACATATGCCGTGGGTTCATAATTTAGTTTAGTACTTACGGTTTGAGTGCAATATAACAACATAACTTTGCTTGGCTATTATTTTGATAGAAGTAAAGATTTAATGGCCTTTTTACGCAAAAAAACACTTTTTTGTATTTATGACGTATGATTTAAGATGAATTGCTCTAGTAATTGTTTACAATTTAAGAACTTTTAGCAACTAGTCTAATCCCGACATCCCCAAAAAGTCCATTGCCGCTGCTTCTGTAGACTTCTTACTAGACATGTAAGTTCTCAATTTGTTTGTATAGATTATTGCATTGCTTCAACAATTCACCCGTGCGGATAAGCAGAAAATTATCCCCACGGTACCGTTGGAATAAGACAGAAATTATTCCTACGGTACCGTGGGGATAAGCACTGCCAAAATCAAAACTATCTGTATGTCTGTGTGCCTATGGACAATTTTGTTCGCTATGGACTCCCAAACCGCTCAACCAAATGTGAGTCTTCTTACCTAAAAGTGCAAAAAACTGCTCAAAATGCACGATTTTTTCACTAAATCCTCCATAGCGCCACCACTTTTACCAATTCTCTTCAAATTTGACACAGACAATCTTAAACTATTTTGACACAATTGTGTAAAATTTCGAGTCTCAAAGTTGATCCTTAATGGCGCTGTGCACTTTTAAAATTAGACTGTTTTTTCAGCAAGACAGCCACCCCAACCTCTGTCCGCCTGCCTCTCTTTTCCGTATCTTACGAGATGTGAAAAATGGGTTCGAAAATCTCTACATATAAAAATCAAAACTCTGTGTGTCTGTGTGTGGACAATTTTGTTCGCTATGGACTCACAAACCGCTCAACCAAATGACACCAAACTTTATACCCACCCTAAACTTACTACAGAGAATGTCTTAGGCTACCTGTAAATTTTCTAGACTCAAGTCTTCCTACCTAAAAGTACAAAAAACTGTTCAAAGTGTGCAATTTTTTACTAAATCCTCCATATCGCTGCTCCACTTCTACCGATTCTCTTCAAATTTGACACAGACAATCTTCAACTATTTTGGCACAAGCATGTAAAATTTCGAGTCTCAAAGTTAATTCTGAGCGGTGCTGTGCACTTTTAAAATTAGGCTGTTTTTTCAGCATAGCAACCACCCCAACCTCCAGCCGCCTGCCTCTCTTTCTCGATCCCGATCTGGGCCCAGATGTGTAAAATGGGTTTCAAAATTGACTAACTTTCAGCTGCCATAAGTTTGCTCCATGTAAAGCGACTGACTTTAAACTTGACACAATTATTCATTGACTCATTCTCTATCAAAATATAAAGTCTCAACTCTGTAACCCAATCAGAACAGAAACTGTAAGCATGTGAAATTTGTCTCTTTTTCTGTTGTTTGTGCCTCTCACTCACTCATTCCCCTAGAGCCAGACAAAAGGTCAGGCGATAAGGGCTGAATGTACATAGCAAATGTACAGTGTTTTGGAATAACTTTTTAATAGCCTTCTCTGCACCCCCACGCGTGGAGAGGCTACGTTTAGCCATAACAGTTTAGTGAGAGATTCAAACTACTGTCCTCTGTATAGACAAGTCTGCAGCAGTTTAACAGTGGATGGCAATTGGCAAACAGGCAAATCAAGGTGATGCGGGTGCGGGATGGTTTGTAAAAATAGTGAAAAATTAATAACTTATTAAAATGCAATCCTACTAAATTAGTTACACCATGAAGCTTTTAACATTAAGTTTTGCCTAGGGTAACTTTAAAATTTAAATGACTTCTAATAAATGCGTATTTTCTTGGTTGTTAGACTGCTGCAGAGTGTAGACTGTGGTGGTTGAGCTGGAGATACACAAATTTCTCTCAGGGCTGCTAATTGGCCAGAAAGGTGATGTGATTAAAGCATGAGAAATGATAACCATGATGTACTACGTGCCATAAACTAGCTTTCGAAGCAGGGATTGGTAGATTTTTAACTCTAAGGCCAGATAAAGAATCCAGTTCATGGCTGCAGGCCAGATGAAAGTGAAAAAGAAAAGGAATAGACTATTAGAAAGAGAGGAAGGGTGAGAGGGGGGGGTAAGAGAAAAGATATAAGATAACAGGAGAGACAAGTGGGGTGAGGACGAGAAGAAAGCAGAGAATATAGGAGGAAGCGAGAGAAGAGACAGGAAGCCCTATTGGAATAAATGTTAAAAACCCGCGGACGCGCGCTTTAGAAAAGAGTCAAACTATTTTACCGCGCTTTAGGATTATTAGAGATGTTCCGAAAGATCTGCAGTTTCGTCGAAATTAAAATTCGCTAACTTTCCAAAATCAAAATTGAAATTTCCCGAAATCATAATTCAGAAAAACAAAGTTTAGTATGATCAACACTCACTTTTTTACTTTCAATTTACTGCTTAAGCAAAAAGTAATACATGTATATGTAGTAGAAAGTAGTTTATTTTTAGCGACTTTTTAGACACTACCAAAATTTTCACTTCTAGTTCTAAATTTTATTTCGAAATTGAAATTCGCTCTAAAAAATTTCAAATTTTGGAAAATTGAAATTGAATTTTCGGAACATCTCTAAGCTTAATAAATTACGAGTGTATAAGCCCCTTCAACAGAGGTATTATACCCATTTCCATGTATATGTATTTGCTAGAGCAGCAGCCAGTAAGAAAGGGCAGCGCGCGCAGGCGCTGCGCCTGTGCGCGCGCTGCGCTTTAGAAAAATTTCAAAAGTGCGCCGGACACCGTCCGCGGTTTTACAACTTTTTCCTATAGGGACAGGAAGGAGAGGAAAGAGTAGAGGTGAGAAGAGGAAGAGAGAAGAGAGGAGAGATGAGACAGAGGATCGATGAGAGAGGAGAGTAGAGAAGAGTGAGAAGAGAATAGAGAATAGAGAACAGAGAAGAGATAGGAGGGGAGAGAGAGGGAGAGAGGAGTGAGAAGAGAGGAGAAAGGAGAGATGATAGAGTAAAGGGAAGAAGAGGAGAGAGGAAAGAGATAAGATTGTGGAGATGAAAGAGATGAAAGGAAAGATGAGAGAGTAGAGATGAGAGATAAAGGAAGAGAGAGCAGAGTGCAAAGAGACAAGAGAAGAGAATAGAGGGGAAAGTATATAGAAGAGGGAAGAGAAGAGGAGTAAAAAGAGAGGATTCAGTAGAGGGAAAAGAGAAGAGTACACAGGAGAGTGGAGAGTAAAGATGACAGAAGAGAGAGGGGGTAGAGAGCAAAGATGAGAGTGAACGCGATATATGAGAGGAGAGAGGAGAGTGGAGAGAGAAGAGAGAATACAAGAGAGAGAGAATAGAAGAGGGAAGAGAAGAGAAGGAAAAAGGAGAAAGGAAAGAGGAGTCAAAAGAGGGGAAAGAGAAGAGTACAGATGAGAGAGGTGAGAAAACATACAAGTATAAGAGAGTAAAGATGGCAGATGAGAGAGGGGAGATGAGAGACCAGAGACAAGAGTAAACAGACGAGAGATGAGAGAAGGGAGATGAGAGACCAGAGACGAGAGTGAACAGATGGGATGGGAGAGTGGAAAGAGAAAAGGATAGAAATAAAAGATGAGAGGTGAGACAAAGGGACAGAGAAGTGAGTGAGGAGAGAGGAGGGGGGGGAGAGAACCGAGAGGACAGGGGAAAGAGGAGAAAGGACTAGAGAAGAGGAAACAGGGGAGAGATTAGAGGAGAAAGAGAGATGGGACAGGAGAGAGCAGAGAGATGAGAGGAGAATAGAGGGAGAGAGAGAGAGAGAGAGAGAGGGAAAGAGAGAGGAGAGAACATGCAGAAAGAATAAGAAGAGAGAAGAAAGAAAAGATAAAAGAAGAGAAAGAAGAGATAGATAAGAGAGCAAAGACAAGAGAGAAGAGAGGTGAGGAAAGAGACAATAGAAGAGAGGAGAGAGGAGAGACGAAAGAAAAGAAAAGAAGAGATGAGAGGAGAGAAAAGAGAGAGTAGAAAGTAGAGAGGAGGGAGGAGAGGAGGGATAAAAGAATAGAAAGGAAAGGGAATAGACGAGAGAATAGGGGATAGAGGAGAGAGAAAGAGAAGAGACAAAGACAAGAGAGAGGAGAGGAAACAGAAGAGAAGATCGAAGTTTCTAAGGATCCAAGGGACATAAGGAGATGCAGAGGCCAGAGTTTGCCTGTTCACAGCACCCCAACCAACAATATAAATGTTTGCCTCAAATCCTAATTTTTTCACGAATGTACTCTATTTTATGTTTAATTCTAGCCTAACTATTAACAAGTTTTTGTTTGAGTTTGACCTCAGATTTTAGAATACAAGTACATGCAAAAATAGTTCCAGGGATTGAAATTCCCCGGGTTCAAAATCCGCGGGTTTCAACAGCTTGTATGCTTATAAATTAAAACTAAAATGTTCCAAACAATATTTCCACAGGTCTCAAGTTCTTAAAATGTCATATTAGTCTAGACAAATATTTAATAGCTTTTTGATTTTTAAAAATTAAAGTTTTTTAGTCTACCAATATTAGTATAAGTATTTTTACTGTATATATAAAGCAAAAAATTGCATGCAATTATAGAAATGCATGCCTAATATAATTAAATAGTTTACTTCAAGTTATATTTCACAAATTGGTTCTGGTTCTGGAACCAGAACAAGCAATATGAAAAGGCCCTTGGTAGGAAATATGTTAAAAAAGTAGATGTGCAGACTAATGTGCAGAATAAAGTATGGAATAACATGCAATATAAAATTCGAAATAGCATGTGGAATAATATTCAGAATAATGTGTGGAATAAAGTATGGAATAACATGCAATATAAAATTCAAAATAGTATGCGGAATAATGTGCGGAATAAATTACGGAATAACATGCAATATAAAATTCAGAATAGCATGCGGAATAACATGCGGAATAAAAATTCGGAATAGCGTGTGGAATAATGTGCGGAATAAAATTTGGAATAGCGTACAGAATAATATTTAGAATAACGTGCAGAATAAAGTGCGGAATAACGTGCGGAATACCGTGCGGAACATGCGGAATAACTAGCGGAATGTGCGGAATAACATGCATAATAACATGTGGTGTATGTTATACTCATTTGGCCAACAAGCTTATTTGTATAGATTTTGGTAGGCCAGATAAGTTGTTAGCAGAGGAAGTGATTGAAAGCTGCCCTAATTAAATTAGGCCTATTTCATATATAGGCTAGGCTATAGAAAAGCTAAATTTATTTATTTCTAAACAAACAAGTCTATTTTTCAATTTAAAATTGCCTTTTGCACATATATTGATTGGCAAGTCATTGAAAATATTGTAGTCCTTACTTAAGTTAGGCCTACTTACTAATTAACTATGTCTATAGTCTAAAGTATAGTTTCCTATGCTATCTATAAAAAATGTTTTTTTTACATTACATACAAATATAATACAAGGTTAGATATACTATATACACTTATAGACTAGTAGTAATTATAGTTCTTTATACTTTGTGATAGTTTGGTAATTACCATATTCAAGAACTTGAGGATATAATTTATACCAGAATTTTCTAGTATGCATTTAGTTTGTTATGCAATATTATACATGTACAACCTTGGGAATCACTTGGCCATTTCTGTTGGCAACATATACATGTTTGTTGCTATTGACTAAGAGCAGTTATATGACCAATATTCTATCCAATAGTGATCTATATATGTGTATTTCTAATAGAAATAGCTAGATAAAGCCCCAGGTTATGCCAAAGCATATGAGACACTATGTATTATATATTTAGTTCTGGCATAAATTCTAGCATCCATTCAATATGATCTTTAGAATATACTATAGGGTGATAGTCACTTTAGTGAGTGTTGAGTGAATGGGTAATATCCATTTTGATAATAGGTTACTTTAGTTCCAAATTTATATGGAGAATTCAGTGTCTATTTTTTATTAGTCTATTTATTATTAGTGATTAAAATCCATACAAATTCTTGACTATAGTCTAGATCATAGTAGGTATATTAGAATAAAAATAAAAAAGTAAAAGTAAAAAGAGGCCTAAATAAAAATATTTTAATGCTTAAACAAAATTTGTTTGTATGTATGCTAACTTCTTAATTAGTTGCAAGTCTGAACATATTAAATCTCTAAAGTTTGTATGTTTGTCTATAATGCTCTAGTCTAAATTATATACTAATTTCATTTTGGCCTTAATTATTTTCAAAAGCTAGGAGAACTATTTTTTATCTAAATTTAGCTAGAAATAAATATGTACTATATTATAAATATACAATAAGAGTGTTTTTCTCCCTTTTTAAGTATTCTACTATAGTTGTCAGGGATTATTTCCTATATTAGAATAATCATGTTGTTACCAATTTGTTATAATGTTAATTTTTCTATATATTAGAAATTTTAATCCCACTGCTAATACTAAGTTGTAATTCAAAAACATTCTCTTATAGCTGTATATAAAACATTAATTATAAATATTATCATAATAGCAAATCAAAAAACAAATAGATATAATAATATATAGTAAAACCTGGAAAATAAATGTAGAAAAAAAGTTAAGGAATAAAACTTAAAAACTCAAGGTTATAAATATAACAAAGTAAAGGGTGTTTCAAAAATAAAAAAATTTAAAAAATGCATTATTTTCAAGCTATTAATAATTATCCTAAAAAGGAAATAAAACTTGAAAATAATGGATCTCAATGTTCTATATACACATTTTGCACTAAAGTAACTTTTAATTGCTCAAATGCATATTTTTGTCAATAAGACTTTGATACTAGCTATATTAGAAATTTCTAACATTACATTATTTCTAATATGGCATGCATGCTTTTGTCAAAAAATATTTTTAAACTAAGATGTATACTAAATAACTAAAATTGGCTTTTAATTACAAAAGCAAACTAGATATAATTATCTAATATTTAATAAAAATAGCAGTGTGATATACTAGTTTATTTTTCATATTATCATATATAAAATATATTGCTAAGGCAATAGCTTTGCAATTTTGCTAAACAGAATAACTACAAAATACAATAAAATTGCAACTGTGAGCTAATTTATTAGTAAGAACATTTTGAAAATATAGATAAATATAAGCAGTATGGACTATAATATATGTATTATATTTTATTATTGTACTTTAGGCTTTAATTTTATTTGATCTATTTTGTAGATTTGTAGCAGTTTATATCATAATAAAAAGTGGAATTTGCAATCTAGAAAGGCAGATACTCCTAGGTATTGTTTGTTAGCTTCTTGCTTTTTCATTGCATTTCATATATAATTCTGACCCCCTTTGATTGACCTCTCTTAATAATATTTATATCCTTGTTGTGTAGTTAAAAATTCATTAAACAGTCTTGCACTTTCAAAATTTTATTGCTATAATATTTTATTTTATTAGACCTATTTATTGCTCCTTGATAATTTGTACCCTAGTAGTGAAATTCAATGTCTATTAAACCGTAAAATAATAAGATAGTAAGATATATAAATTAAAAGCTATAATAAACATTGACTTTGACTTGCAATGTTTATTATCTAAGATAATAACTGAAACCTAAGATGTCAAATTGGCACCCTACAGACTTCTGCAATTTCTGTGGGTCAGAGAGGCTTGGCAGTGTACTCGTATTGTATTTGATTTTGAACTCTGGCTGATGCAGCTGGCATCCTAGTTTTTTTAATGGAACTGCGATTCTGCTCCTTTAAAAACCCCCTGCTTGCAACAGCTTATTGAATTAATTTGCACTGGGATTGCTGAAGCCACACGCAGATCCCATGGACAATGGGCAACGGTTGCCACCCGGATGGGAGCAACGAATTGACCCAGCAACCGGTCATCCGTACTTTATCGATCATAATAGTCGAACAACAACTTGGCGAGATCCCCGGCTGCCACAGGCACCGTCGCGCCAGCATCAACAGCCAATCAGGGATGGCCAAAACAGTCAGCCAATCAGCGATGCCCAAAACAGTCAGCCAATCAGGGATGGCCAGAATTCTCAGCCAATCGCTATTAATAGCAGCGAATCTAAAATTGAAGCCGCATTGAAACAAATCGATTCAGTTGAAGAGCAAAGGCGCCAGTTGGAGGCGCAGGTTAACGAGTTTAGCGGTCAGGCCAATGACAAGCTCTATCGCCACATTGAAGAGTCGTTAACCCGCCTCATGGAGCGTTTGGATGGCGTTGAATCCGCTGGCGAAGCTGAGATTCGCGACGCTCGCAAGTCCTGCGTGCTTAGGGTGCAATCCTTGCTCCGACAGCTGGAAGCGAAAGCGGCTGGTCAAACTTCTAATGAATGAAATTTTATTTTCTGTTCATCCATGTTTTGGCTTCATTTTTATTGTCTTATTGAAATGATAGATTTTTACTGAGATTAGCAGCAATTGGACTCTAGCAACTCTTGCAAAATTAAAGTTTCTTAAAAATGCTTTCAAATTGATATCTCTGCTACAAAATCTAAAAATAGCCCCTTTAAGGATCCCAAGGAATCACCCTTCAGTACCCCTAGAATTCAACCTTAAGTATCCCTAGAAATCGCCCTTGAGTATCTCGAGAATTTACCCTCAAGTATCCCGAGAAATCACCCTTAAGTATCCCTAAAAATCACCCGTAAGTATCCCTAAAAATCACCCGTAAGTATCCCTAAAAATCACCCTTAAGTATCCTGAGAAATCACCCTTAAGTATCCTGAGAAATCACCCTTAAGTATCCCGAGAAATCACCCTTAAGTATCCCGAGAAATCACCCTTAAGTATCCCGAGAAATCACCCTTAAGTATCCCGAGAAATCACTCTTAAGTATCCCGAGAAATCACTCTTAAGTATCCCGAGAAATCACCCTTAAGTATCCCGAGAAATCACCCTTAAGTATCCCGAGAAATCACTCTTAAGTATCCCGAGAAATCACCCTTAATTATCCCTAGAAATCACCCTTAATTATCCCTAGAAATCACCCTTAATTATCCCTAGAAATCACCCTTAATTATCCCTAGAAATCACCCTTAATTATCCCTAGAAATCACCCTTAATTATCCCGAGAAATCACTCTTAAGTATCCCGAGAAATCACCCTTAATTATCCCGAGAAATCACCCTTAATTATCCCGAGAAATCACCCTTAATTATCCCGAGAAATCACCCTTAAGTATCCCGAGAAATCACCCTTAAGTATCCCGAGAAATCACCCTTAAGTATCCCGAGAAATCACCCTTAAGTATCCCGAGAAATCACCCTTAAGTATCCCGAGAAATCACCCTTAATTATCCCGAGAAATCACCCTTAATTATCCCGAGAAATCACCCTTAAGTATCCCGAGAAATCACCCTTAAGTATCCCGAGAAATCACCCTTAAGTATCCCGAGAAATCACCCTTAAGTATCCCGAGAAATCACCCTTAAGTATCCCGAGAAATCACCCTTAAGTATCCCGAGAAATCACCCTTAAGTATCCCGAGAAATCACCCTTAAGTATCCCGAGAAATCACCCTTAAGTATCCCGAGAAATCACCCTTAAGTATCCCGAGAAATCACCCTTAAGTATCCCGAGAAATCACCCTTAATTATCCCTAGAAATCACCCTTAATTATCCCGAGAAATCACCCTTAATTATCCCTAGAAATCACCCTTAAGTATCCCGAGAAATCACCCTTAATTATCCCTAGAAATCACCCTTAATTATCCCGAGAAATCACCCTTAAGTATCCCGAGAAATCACCCTTAAGTATCCCGAGAAATCACCCTTAAGTATCCCGAGAAATCACCCTTAAGTATCCCGAGAAATCACCCTTAAGTATCCCGAGAAATCACCCTTAATTATCCCGAGAAATCACCCTTAATTATCCCGAGAAATCACCCTTAATTATCCCTAGAAATCACCCTTAAGTATCCCTAGAAATCACCCTTAAGTATCCCTAGAAATCACCCTTAAGTATCCCTAGAAATCACCCTTAAGTATCCCTAGAAATCACCCTTAAGTATCCCTAGAAATCACCCTTAAGTATCCCGAGAAATCACCCTTAAGTATCCCTAGAAATCACCCTTAAGTATCCCGAGAAATCACCCTTAAGTATCCCGAGAAATCACCCTCAAGTATCCCGAGAAATCACCCTTAAGTATCCCGAGAAATCACCCTTAAGTATCCCGAGAAATCACCCTTAAGTATCCCGAGAAATCACCCTTAATTATCCCTAGAAATCACCCTTAATTATCCCGAGAAATCACCCTTAATTATCCCTAGAAATCACCCTTAAGTATCCCGAGAAATCACCCTTAATTATCCCGAGAAATCACCCTTAATTATCCCGAGAAATCACCCTTAAGTATCCCGAGAAATCACCCTTAAGTATCCCGAGAAATCACCCTTAAGTATCCCGAGAAATCACCCTTAAGTATCCCGAGAAATCACTCTTAAGTATCCCTAGAAATCACCCTTAAGTATCCCGAGAAATCACCCTTAAGTATCCCTAGAAATCACCCTTAAGTATCCCGAGAAATCACCCTTAAGTATCCCTAGAAATCACCCTTAAGTATCCCGAGAAATCACCCTTAAGTATCCCGAGAAATCACTCTTAAGTATCCCGAGAAATCACCCTTAAGTATCCCGAGAAATCACCCTTAAGTATCCCGAGAAATCACCCTTAAGTATCCCGAGAAATCACCCTTAAGTATCCCGAGAAATCACCCTTAAGTATCCCGAGAAATCACCCTTAAGTATCCCGAGAAATCACCCTTAAGTATCCCGAGAAATCACCCTTAAGTATCCCGAGAAATCACCCTTAAGTATCCCGAGAAATCACCCTTAATTATCCCTAGAAATCACCCTTAATTATCCCGAGAAATCACCCTTAATTATCCCTAGAAATCACCCTTAAGTATCCCGAGAAATCACCCTTAATTATCCCTAGAAATCACCCTTAATTATCCCGAGAAATCACCCTTAAGTATCCCGAGAAATCACCCTTAAGTATCCCGAGAAATCACCCTTAAGTATCCCGAGAAATCACCCTTAAGTATCCCGAGAAATCACCCTTAAGTATCCCGAGAAATCACCCTTAAGTATCCCGAGAAATCACCCTTAAGTATCCCGAGAAATCACCCTTAAGTATCCCGAGAAATCACCCTTAAGTATCCCGAGAAATCACCCTCAAGTATCCCGAGAAATCACCCTTAAGTATCCCGAGAAATCACCCTTAAGTATCCCGAGAAATCACCCTTAAGTATCCCGAGAAATCACCCTTAATTATCCCTAGAAATCACCCTTAATTATCCCGAGAAATCACCCTTAAGTATCCCGAGAAATCACCCTTAAGTATCCCGAGAAATCACCCTTAAGTATCCCGAGAAATCACCCTTAAGTATCCCGAGAAATCACCCTTAAGTATCCCTAGAAATCACCCTTAAGTATCCCTAGAAATCACCCTTAATTATCCCTAGAAATCACCCTTAAGTATCCCGAGAAATCACCCTTAAGTATCCCGAGAAATCACCCTTAAGTATCCCGAGAAATCACCCTTAAGTATCCCGAGAAATCACCCTTAATTATCCCTAGAAATCACCCTTAATTATCCCGAGAAATCACCCTTAAGTATCCCGAGAAATCACCCTTAAGTATCCCGAGAAATCACCCTTAAGTATCCCGAGAAATCACCCTTAAGTATCCCGAGAAATCACCCTTAAGTATCCCTAGAAATCACCCTTAAGTATCCCTAGAAATCACCCTTAATTATCCCTAGAAATCACCCTTAAGTATCCCGAGAAATCACCCTTAATTATCCCGAGAAATCACCCTTAATTATCCCGAGAAATCACCCTTAAGTATCCCGAGAAATCACCCTTAAGTATCCCGAGAAATCACCCTTAAGTATCCCGAGAAATCACCCTTAAGTATCCCGAGAAATCACCCTTAAGTATCCCGAGAAATCACCCTTAATTATCCCTAGAAATCACCCTTAATTATCCCGAGAAATCACCCTTAAGTATCCCGAGAAATCACCCTTAAGTATCCCGAGAAATCACTCTTAATTATCCCTAGAAATCACCCTTAAGTATCCCGAGAAATCACCCTTAAGTATCCCTAGAAATCACCCTTAAGTATCCCGAGAAATCACCCTTAAGTATCCCTAGAAATCACCCTTAAGTATCCCGAGAAATCACCCTTAATTATCCCTAGAAATCACCCTTAAGTATCCCGAGAAATCACCCTTAAGTATCCCGAGAAATCACCCTTAAGTATCCCTAGAAATCACCCTTAAGTATCCCGAACAATTAGCATTCAATATTTTGAAAAAACACCTTTCAATATGTCAAAGAATCGCTCCTAAATCAATCGCCTTCCAAATTCGATCCGTAATTCGAGGAAATCCATAAAACGATTGATCCCACCCCATTGTGGTGCCGTCGCACACTTGGGAC
This sequence comes from Macrostomum lignano, assembly GCA_002269645.1. Taxonomy (NCBI): domain Eukaryota; kingdom Metazoa; phylum Platyhelminthes; family Macrostomidae; genus Macrostomum; species Macrostomum lignano. Next base: position 16,044 of record NIVC01000088.1, on the reverse strand, counting down.
AATTAAATGACATTAATATGGCCGGGCTGTACACGAACTTTCTCAATTAAAACGCCTTTATTCTGTAAATAATATTGCTACTTGTAGTTTTGCTATCTTTGAAACATTTATTGCTAAACTACAAATCCATAGATTTAATTTAAATTTCAAAGCATGATAAATTTGCTTGTTAATCTGTTCAGTCGGAACAAAATATTTCATACAATCAGTTTTCATATCTGTCCCCGAACCCGTGTAGGTGTTTCAGTAATGTGAGTTTGCTCTCTTTCACTTGTGTGAAATTTTGTGAATCTATAGACATATAGCTATCTTATATTTCAATAATGATACGCTCGTAAAGCCTAACTGCAAAAATTCTATTATTTTCGGATGCATACTTACTTCTCTTATTCGATGTAATTTTATTTGATTGCTTGTATTTTATTGACCTGCCGCTTGTAGTCGTTCATATAAACATTGAAATCTGTACCATCTGCAATGCAGCCGCTTCCATGCTGTTTGGTTGGGACTTTGTGTTGTAACGTAATTACAGCTGTACATGCTTTTATAAGGCTTGCTAACAGTTTGTAGGTAGTTGGATATTTTGTATTGGTGGGTTGGGCATTTAGTGTAGGAGAATTAGGCATTTAGTGCAGGTGGATTAGGCATTTAGTGCAGGTGGATTAGGCATTTAGTGCAGGAGGATTACGCATTTAGTACAGGTTGATGGATTAGGCATTTAGTACAGGTGGATTCGGTATTCAGTACAGGTGTATTAGGTGTTTAGTACAGGTGGATCTTACTTAAGCTGTTTAAGATACTTAAACATCTAGTAAAGGTGGATTGAACATCTAGTACAGGTGGATTAGGCGTTTATTACATGTGGATTAGGTATTCAGTACAGGTGTATTAGGTGTTTAGTACAGGTGGATCTTACTTAAGCTGTTGAAGATACTTAAACATCTAGTAAAGGTGGATTGAACATCTAGTACAGGTGAATTAGGTGTTTAGTACATGTGGATTAGACATTTAGTACAGGCAGATTGTCTATTAGTGCATAAAGCATTCAATCAAATTTCGCACCTTCATGCGAGGCAAGCTAACGAAAACAGCATGGCCGAACTGAACGAGCGAGCCTTCCAGAAGCAGGAGGTGCGCGGCAAGAAGGGCCGCCGCAATCACTACGTGAAGAATGTCGGCCTGGGCTTCAAGACGCCGCGCGAAGCCATCGAAGGCAGCTACGTTGACAAGAAGTGCCCATTCACTGGCAACGTGCACATTCGCGGCCGCATCTTCACGGGCGTGGTTACTAAGATGAAGATGCAGCGCACCATCGTGATCCGCAGAGACTATCTGCACTTTGTGCAAAAGTACCAGCGCTACGAGAAGCGGCACAAGAACATGTCCGTGCACCTGTCGCCCTGCTTTCGCGACGTTGAGCTCGGTGACATTGTGACGGTTGGCGAGTGCCGGCCGCTGAGCAAGACCGTCTCATTCAACGTCATCAAGGTGAGCAAAGCTCGCGGCGGCAGCAAGAAGACCTCCTTCCAGAAGTTCTAAAGGTGGATTTCTTATGAGGACTGGGATTAACTAACGTTTAATGGCGAAATATTGACTCTGGCTCCCGTGGAGTGAAAGAAGATCAGTTGAAAGTGAATATAAATAAATTGTCCGCAAATTTGCGATTTGCTGCCTTCGCTTTGGCGCACTGGATTGAAAAAAAAACGTTTTTTTGCTTCTGTTTTGCCTCTGCTCATTCATTTTAGAGGCATGCTGTTCGCTTGGCGGGTCGCCAAGGTGCTTTGACTGGTAAGAGCAGCCTCCCAGATCCTCAGGCTGAGCAGCCAGCCTCCCAGATCCTCAGGCTGAGCAGCCAGCCTCCCAGATCCTCAGGCTGAGCAGCCAGCCTCCCAGATCCTCAGGCTGAGCAGCCAGCCTCCCAGATCCTCAGGCTGAGCAGCCAGCCTCCCAGATCCTCAGGCTGAGCAGCCAGCCTCCCAGATCCTCAGGCTGAGCAGCCAGCCTCCCAGATCCTCAGGCTGAGCAGCCAGCCTCCCAGATCCTCAGGCTGAGCAGCCAGCCTCCCAGATCCTCAGGCTGAGCAGCCAGCCTCCCAGATCCTCAGGCTGAGCAGCCAGCCTCCCAGATCCTCAGGCTGAGCAGCCAGCCTCCCAGATCCTCAGGCTGAGCAGCCAGCCTCCCAGATCCTCAGGCTGAGCAGCCAGCCTCCCAGATCCTCAGGCTGAGCAGCCAGCCTCCCAGATCCTCAGGCTGAGCAGCCAGCCTCCCAGATCCTCAGGCTGAGCAGCCAGCCTCCCAGATCCTCAGGCTGAGCAGCCAGCCTCCCAGATCCTCAGGCTGAGCAGCCAGCCTCCCAGATCCTCAGGCTGAGCAGCCAGCCTCCCAGATCCTCAAGATCTTAGATCACAAAAGTTTCTTCAAAGGGGCCGTAGCCCAGTAGTCTAGCGCGGCGCTCTTATGTGGCCAGCGGCCCATGCTCGATTCCAATGGCAGTCGCATTAAATTGGAGTTAGTGTACATGCCTAACGATAAATAAAGTTAGGGCCGCTGTACACTCCTGTGTGAGTGTGTGCCAGGGACTACTCAAACCTCTGGTGCGTGCCTGTGCGTAAGACTGCGTACGTATCCGCGCGCTTGTGTGCGCTGCTCAGGGGAGTCGGCGGAATGGGCAGCAATGCCTCTCGCCGGTTGTGTGACAATGTCGCTTAAAGTGCGCCAAGCCCCATGACTCCAAAAAAAAAATCTTCAAGTCCCTTCAAAGAAGTTTAATAAAAAAAGATGCTATTTTGCGATGCAGGAAAAATATAGCTCGTTTATTTGCGTCTTTAAAATTTTCAATAGAGGAAAAATAGTGCATATATAGGATGTACGATAAGATAAATGTCCATCCTTTTTCCAGTTCAAAAACCGTTATTGACAATGTAGTTTTTATTCAGACTTGTTTTTGGGAACCTCTAAGAAAAGTATTTTACTTTTAAATTGTGCATGCTTTTGCAAACAGCTATTGGCAGTAGTAGCCTAGCAGTAAGTCTTAAAAATTTTGGAGAAGAGATAAAAGTGTTGCAATATTCTCTAGGCTGTCAGTTTTAAACAAAAATAAGAAAATCTACGTTTATAGAAACTCTTTGCCAGCGGGATGCGTAATAAACAGAAAAATTGATAGATCATATTTATGTGAAAATGAATTCTTGGTTGCAAGGACAATTTTTAAAGATGTGTTTATACAGTAAATGAGCCAGACAAATTCTAACTGCAAAAATTATTTATTATTTTATTCTTATTAAATTTGAACTTCTGTTTATCCTTTTAGTTTATCAAGGTTTTAATTAAGCATTTCAGTCATACGTTTTTCAAGTGCATTCCGCTTCCAAAAACAATGTTCGATTCCATATACTGAAGACTCGCCAAAGTTACTCGCTGAGGAACACCTTGCCCTTGACTCGCTTCTTGGCTGTGGCCGACTCCTGCAGCTCCTGGCCGTTCAATATGCCCATATTGCGGATGTAGAACTCCAGCTCGAATAGCTTGTCGTCCAGTTCCTCCACCTGCTGCTCGAACTTCGACGTCTCTGCAAGTGGCATTTTTTGAAGGTAGTCAGTCCACTGAAGTACGGCTTTGAGATATTCACCTCCATCTCACAGGTTAATATTGACAACCAGCAATTTGAATGAGATCGAGTGAGAATGGCTTTAAAGACGATCTGTTTATGCTCAATCATTCATTAACTAGGTCAATCACATAATAGCTCACTCCCTCACTTTAGGCGACATTGTCACACAACCGGCGAGAGGCATTGCTGCCCATTCCGCCGACTCCCCCGGGCAGCGCACACAAGCGCGCGGATACATACGCAGTCATACGCACAGGCACACACTCACACAGGAGTGTACAGCGGTCCTAACTTTATTTATCGTTAGGCATGTACACTTCACTGTGCCTTGGGGGGGGGGGGTTGGTCCTCAAGGCCGTTCATTGCACGAGCAGAGCCAAGCCAAGATTCCATTTTTTAACCCTAAATTAATGATACTGCACTGGGAATCGAGCCTGGGCCGCAGGGCTACGGCCTCCCTAGCTGACCCCCTCCAGTAACAGAGGTTCATTCCGTCAGTCGCTCGCCTATTCCCTAAACGCAATAGCAGTAAATACAACAGAATCAAGCAACCCACCAGCCATGTAGGCGAACTGATGGTCGATATGGTTCAGCCGCTTTTGCGGATTGATGCCGAACACCGATTTAATCGATTTAACCACGTAGTCCACGATATCGTAGTTGTTCCTGGTTTCGCCCCAGCTCTGCTTCACCTGGCTGAATGACACGTTAATAATGGTGATGAAGAAGTTGATCAGCACGAAGGAGACAAACACCATGTAGACGAAGAAGAACACCATTCCGAGCTGGCCGCCGCCGACGACGAAGGTGGTGAAGTCGAATTTGTCTGAAAGGTGAATCGCCGAGCAGTCAGTCAGTCAGTGTAGTGCCATCTCAATGACGTGCTAATCAGTATAGAGCTTATGAACAGTCAAATTATTGAACAAAGTTCATCTTGATTGATAAAGTGATTAGTAGTAAGTAGTATTGCAGTTTTCAACGGCAATCCCCAAAAAGATCAGCTTCTAGCGATCGAGTTTTTCCATGATCCATGATCTTAGCCGACTCGTGCTGAAATATACCAATATTGATGTGCTGCAGAGGGCAGAAACGAGCTATAATGCCGAGGAGCGTAGCCCATCCATATTAGTGTTATAGTTAGCCGGCGTGAAACCACGTTTCACGGCCCACTGAGACTGTCTATGGTAAAATACCATCTACTTCAATGTATTCTATAACGAGTACTATAGCGAGGTTTCAAACGAAAGTCAGCTGAGAATGTCTATGGTAAAATCCCATTTACTTCAATGTATTCTATAACGAGTACTATAACGAGGTTTCAAACGAAAGGCAGCTGAGAATGTCTATGGTAAAATCCCATTTACTTCAATGTATTCTATAACGAGTACTATAACGAGGTTTCAAACGAAAGGCAGCTGAGAATGTCTATGGTAAAAAGCCCATTGATTTAATGCAACGCGTTTCCCGCCCGCCGCCACTGTCCAGCCCTCAGCAGTCGATCAGCTCGTAAAGTCTTTGATCCTGACCAGAGATCTTGAGGTTCTGCATTTAGCCTACTTTCTTTCGGGCACATCGAGTGCGAATTGCTATCCGCTTTTGCAATGAAACGCCACTGTTCTAGGCCTGGTACTTTTCATCAGAATTGTACGCCATTTGATGCCATTTCGACTTTTGACTTGTCGCAACCAAACTACGACGTAGAACACAAATAGGCCAGGTCAGATTCACTAAGACAGACAAAATATGGCAACTGCCCCTCCCCCTTTGACACTCACTCAGCGTCATCACTCCTAGCGTCTCAATGCAGTTGATCAGCGACTTGAAGCTCTCGACCTTGACGTTGAACATAAAGTAGCCGAGCTGAACGAAGGCGAAGAACATGATGAAGAAGACCACCAGGAAGTAGCCGAGAGGCTTAGCCGCCGTCTTCAGCACGTAGCCCAGCATCATCATCTTGCGGTTGAAGGACAGCAGGCGAAGGAATCGGATGGTGAACACGAAGACAACCAGGCCAAGGAATAGCTGGTTCATCTGCAGCAGAGTGCGGGAGATTTGTTATAACTGGCTTTCAGTGGGCTGTCACAATTATTCTCACTCCTTCACCCACCTCACTCCTTCACCCACCTCACTCCTTCACCCACCTCACTCCTTCACCCACCTCACTCCTTCACCCACCTCACTCCTTCACCCACCTCACTCCTTCACCCACCTCACTCCTTCACCCACCTCACTCCTTCACCCACCTCACTCCTTCACCCACCTCACTCCTTCACCCACCTCACTCCTTCACCCAACCTCACTCCTTCACCCAACCTCACTCCTTCACCCATGTAACTTCACCCACCCTACTCCTCGACCCACTTCACTCCAACACCAACACCTTCAACAATTCCACCAACCTGAGCCCACAGTATCAGCCACTGGAAATTGATGAATCTTTCCGGGTACTTCTTCATGAAGTAGGACACCCCCTGCTGGGCGGTGATCTTGATGATGAACAGGACCACTTCTATGCAGGAGAAGATCAGTAGCAGGAAGTCCATGACGTTGAACACGTCCTGCAGATTAGTAGTTGGCATGCGAGAAATTTCATATTTTCAGTATGCATAATTGAGCAATATTTTAACACAGGTATGGGTATACACAATGACATGCTCAGCCTTAATTAATTTGCAAATTAAACAGCTAAGACAAGTAACTTAAGTCAGATACTTACTATACGAGTATAGCTGCCATTTTATTTAAGGCGTATGGAATCCCCTCGCACCTAAACTCGATTGAGCAAGGAATTCCCCTTAGATAACTCTATTAGCCAAATCAGATTGAGCAAGGAATTCCCCTTGGATAACTCTATTAGCCAAATCAGATTGAGCAAGGAATTCCCCTTAGATAACTCTATTAGCCAAACCAGGTTGAGCAAGGAATTCCCCTTAGATAACTCTATTAGCCAAATCAGATTGAGCAAGGAATTCCCCTTGGATAACTCTATTAGCCAAATCAGATTGAGCAAGGAATTCCCCTTAGATAACTCTATTAGCCAAACCAGGTTGAGCAAGGAATTCCCCTTAGATAACTCTATTAGCCAAATCAGATTGAGCAAGGAATTCCCCTTGGATAACTCTATTAGCCAAATTAGAGTGAGCAAGGAATTCCCCTTGGATAACTCTATTAGCCAAATCAGATTGAGCAAGGAATTCCCCTTGGATAACTCTATTAGCCAAATTAGAGTGAGCAAGGAATTCCCCTTAGATAACTCTATTAGCGAAACCAGGGTGAGCAAGGAATCCCCCCCGACAAATCTGTTCCCAATAACCGAACCAGGAATTCCCCAAGCATTCTGTCTCTAGCAGCGAATTGCCACTGAGACGGCGGGCAGCCTTACCCGAAAGTACAGGCAACCGAGCTTGTGCAGCTCCTTGCACTCCCTGTACACGAAGAACACAATGAAGATCAGGGACAGGATGTCGACTGCCATAAAGAAGGCCCCGTTGGCTCCAACGTAGCGATTCAGCCGCAGAGTGTACACCTGAGGATACTTGACAAAACCGCCACCGTTGAAAGCTTCAAACAGAATCTCGGAAAAGGTGAACAGATTCGTATTGGGATTGTAGATCAGAAACTCGAAGAACACGGCCCTAGTGTGCTTGTCAATCCAGCTGTTGTTGCGCAGGTATTCGGTCATCTGTTTGGCTTCTACGGCAGATTTGCCCAGCGAGGCCACGTAGCCACCGCCGGCGTAGGTGGACAGGTAGCCGCTATAGGGGATGCCGAACAGCTTTATGGCGCCTGTGTAGCTCCACTCGGTCTGCTCCGGGTCTGGAAAATCATTAAAGTGGAAGAATTTGAACCAAGGATCACTACGCTTGTAGAAGTAACAGTGTTATACAATGGTAACTTCTAGTGGTCCTTGGTTTGAACCCTCCCGCCAGCTCCCTAACAATGCCTTCGCCCGAAATGTACATTCATTAAACCCTCTCTGTCAGCTCCCTAACCATGCCTTCACCCGGAATGTACATTCATTAAACCCTCTCTGTCAGCTCCCTAACAATGCCTTCACCCGGAATGTACATTCATTAAACCCTCTCTGTCAGCTCCCTAACCATGCCTTCACCCGGAATGTACATTCATTAAACCCTCCCCGCCAGCTCCCTAACCATGCCTTCACCCGGAATGTACATTCATTAAACCCTCTCTGTCAGCTCCCTAACCATGCCTTCACCCGGAATGTACATTCATTAAACCCTCCCCGCCAGCTCCCTAACCATGCCTTCACCCGAAATGTACATTCATTAAACCCTCCCCGCCAGCTCCCTAACCATGCCTTCACCCGAAATGTACATTCATTAAACCCTCCCCGCCAACTCCCTAACCATGCCTTCACCCGGAATGTACATGACTGAACCCTCCCAACCAGCTGTATCCAGACAGCGAGGCAAAAATTTGGAGTAAAAAATTCTCTAGCCTCCTTACACTCGATCTACACCTAACGAGAAAAAAATCTACACAAATGCTACATACGAGTATAATTTTCATAAACCAAATAAACCGAATATTTCACGAGCCCTCACAGCTGGAGTTAAAAGGCTGCCACATGGGCAAGTAGGAGGCTTCGTCGTCATTAAGCATGCTGTACTCCTGGCGACACTCGTAGATGGAATCCTTGAAGTACTTCTCAATCTTGCACGTGCCCGGCCGTTTAATTCGCAACTGTCTCAGCTGGGGCTTGCGCACCAGGAACAGGTGCGGGTCCCAGCTCCAGCCCGGGCCGGCCATGTCGCAGACTTCGCCGTTGTAGCACACGTTGGAGTACAGGCGAGGTGCGGCGAACTCGCCAACGTAGGTGAACAGGTCTTCGATGCGCTGCACGCTGTCAAGGTTCGGCCCGTCTGCGTCAACTCCCGTGATGGTGCCTTTGACCAAATGGTTCTGAATGAATGACCTGTAGTCCTGGTTGGTGTAGGCCGCCATGGTTAATATAATCAGGAAGATTATGTAAAACATTATGTCGCCAAGAATGTCGTTCATCGCTTGTTCCTTGATTCTGCGGAGTGAAGCAAAAATGAAAGCTCAAATTAACAACTAGCTACTAGTTAATTAACAAAGTTAAAATCCCATTCTCTCCTATGAAAGGAGTTGTAGCCAGTGGTTAGAGCGTCGGACTTATGAATTGAAGGTCGGGGATTCGATTCCCGATCCTACTGGAACTATTTGTATCCTTGAGCAAGACACTTAACTCTCTGCATTGCTTCAGTTCACCCAGCGGTAAAATTGGTGCCAGCATTAGCTGGGGTAATTGAGGGTGTGTGTGACGACCCCCCAGTCCTTGTATCTCTCCATTGCTTCTTATTGTAATAGATAATCTATCTTTCATCTCTCAATCCAGTTGAGTGACCTTATGCAGAAACACAGTTGAAGATGCTGCAACCTCCAACAGGTTTTTAGATAGGTCCAAATAATTTTCTTGTCAGGATGTAGCGTCTTATATTGTAAAATCTTCATGAAACTGAAGCATTGCTTTTGTCAGCCAAGTTGATGGTTAATTAAGCCAACCCAGCTAAGAATTCCCATTTGACAGCAGTAGACTTGGTCTTGCCCATAGACATAGATATAGACGGAAAAAAGAAAGCAAGTTGATAGCTCGGCCATAGACATCAGCACAAGTAAGGATACCAGCAGCAACCTCTCTCATAGATTCTCTCTCTCTTCTCTCTCTCTCTCTCTCTCTCTCTCTCTCTCTCTCTCTCTCTCTCTCTCTCTCTCTCTCTCTCTCTCCTGAGAACGGCTGTACGTCGGTGGCTGACGACCTTTTTGTGACCCCGACTCTTCCTCTGGTGGGACTGCCTGCTTCACCTGCGAAACGTCGCCCTCCCCGGACTCTGAGGACTCCTCTGGTGGTCCGGAACGCCACAGGCCGCATCTGAATAACTCACCCAGCACCTTTGAGCAACCCGGTTCGCTCATCATCAGCAGGGACTGCCTGAACCTGGTCCTCTGCTCAAAGCCTTTCGAGGGCCTCAAACTGCCGGCAATCACAGAGGTCCATGAGTACTCACTGTCAGCCTTACCATCTCTACTGAGGTCTGCCGCCCTGCGGAACCGGCAATGCGCTCGGTCAACGGTGCTGGTCCTGCCGGACGAGCTGCTCAGCACAGACCACTGGCTAGAGTGGCTCTCTGAGGCCATCGATCTACTGAGAGCAGACAGTCTGGCACATAAGATCCTTCTGGTTCCGCCCTTTGCCAGCGGTGAAGAATTGACTCAAATTCTGAGTAAGAAACTCTCACCTGTTACTCTTATTGCCTCTCCTCCTCTTAAACCAATTGTATCCTTCTCAGCGCCTGACTTTATACGGTACTGGCGCTGGCTTCCTGGCTGAGAACTTTAAACTAGCTGACTACTGTAGGCCTCCCAAACTGGAAGGCAAAATTTTGAATCTACACCCCACTTTCAAACTCTCCGAGTCTGAGACGAGGCTGCTAGATAGGGGACTTAATTTGGGTCTGCTTCTCAAAGGGTTCCATCCCTGTGGGTCATCCCGCTGCAAATGCTGCACCCACTCACCGCATGCTCTCTCCGCCCAGGGACTGAGACCGGCTTCCGGTTTTTTAATCTCTCAGAGCCTGTCCTGTGGCTCCAAGAGCATCATCTATGGCATCTCCTGCAACCAGTGTCACCCTGGGAAAATCCTCTAAGTAGGTATGACTAGAAGAACAATGAGAGATAGAATGAACCAGCACAGGTCAAATATTAACAGGAGAGTCGTTACTTCGGGGTCAGAGCACTTTCTCACCCCCAATCACTCGATTGCAAACTTTGTCACCATTGCCATTGAACAGTTCTTAATAACAACAAAATCGAACTAAGGGAAGAAATCTGGATTAAAAAACTGGGGACTGACAAACCGCCGGGTACGAACATCAGGGTCGACAATCATCTTCTCCGACCCATCCCAATGGTCCTTCCTTTTCACCCATCTACGGTCTGGCTCGCCAACGAGATTGCTAAAAACTTTGATAAGCTACAAAATAAACCAGGCTCCCGCATACTGCCCGCATTTACACGGCAACGTAATTTACAGAGCCTCCTGGCTCCCAATCAATTTAAATCTCAGCCAGGAAACCATTGAATCATTTTAACCAATGCGCTCACTTTACCCTATTGAAGTACAATATTTATTCACTTTGTCATTTATTTTATCCAAACTACTCGTACTTGATTGTACGCACAAATATCGATTTTTATGCTCGTACCCTCAATACCGGCATTTCATCTAATCGTATAGCACTTCGAAAAAAAACAATTTTTATATACTAAATATACCGTCGATTAGAATGAATGGGGAAAAGCCTCTGGGACATGTTAGAGCTAGACAAAACAGGGTTTTAAATGTACATTCCTCATATGTACAACTACTCATAAATTTTATCAGACTAAGAAAAAAATACTTAAAAGACCAAGTTGCACTGCATTACACACTGATTTTTGCCTGACGAAGAGCCCAGAGGCTCGAAACCGGCAGCCCATATTAAAAAAAATTTTTAAACACGCCGTGACCTCTCTTCTCTCTCTCTCTCTCTTTCTCTCTCTCTCTCTCTCTCTCTCTCTGGCTGGCTCATTGAAGATCGGACTTACCTCTGTTCGCGCAGCGCACGCAGCGTCTCCAGATCCGGCGGCGGCGGCACCCGACGCGACCGAAGGAACGCCTTCATCTTGGCGGGATCGCTGAGGTCGCGCATGGTCATGCGCTGGTGCATCTTGGCTGCGCCGGCCATCACCAGATCCCGGGTGACTTCGTCCTCGTCCTCTTCGATCTTCTTCACCAGTAGGGCGTACACGATGGCCAGGACGAGGATCTTGACTGGCTGCACAAGGATGATCGACTGGAACAGCGTCACGAACATCGCGGCCAGCCATTCGGCCGTTTTCTCCTCGCCGAGTACGCCGCCGAACTCAACCATGAGGTAGGTGCAGACGCCGATCCAGACGACCGCCAGGCAGTAGCCGACGTAGTGAGTCCACCTGCGCAAGCATGCGTTGGAAATCAAAAGTTAACAGATGCAGTGTTACGTAAACCGATTAGAAAGAATTTTACTACGCCAGCATCTTTTGATCTTGTTAGAGAGCTACTTGAAATTCAGCAACGTTACACCACTAAAGACTCAAATAGTACTTCTTCGAACATTTATACTTGTACCAACCAGTTTATTGTGTCTTGATTCTGAACATATACTCAGCAACAGACAAACGTGTCTACCCTTTTCTCAAGAGAATTAAAGCCTCTCAAGTTGAGTAGCAATCGGAGACTCTGGGCCATAGACATTTACTCTGACGCACGACTCAATGCGCATCGCTCAATCCACAGGATTGAAATAGACAGTTTCAGGAAAACGAATGACAACAGGGAACTACGGGGGTTGTCCCAAAAGTCGGTGCAATTTCTTCACAACAGCCAGGGAAGCCTCTATGATCGATGCGCAGTGACCATAGAGGCTTCCCTGCTACAGCCTTTTCTGACCGATCAGAAATATTTAGTTTGTAGCAGTTGAAACGAGGATTATCTGCCCGTTAAAATGACTTTCTATTTATTTCTCTATCTGCTGGCACTCTTGAGATAAAAACACTTTTCTGCCCCACCCCCTGTGCTACTCCTACAAATTGCCATAGACCAAAGCTTTGTACCTGATGCACGAAACAACGAAACATCCAACGAATCAGCAAAACATCCGCAACATGAAAGCTGAGAAAAGAACAGTTAAAAATGAATCATCAACATTGTCCTGAGGCTTCTCCACATAGTTTACCACTGCGCTGCACACATTCTGCCATTCGCTGTATATGTCGTCAATGGCATCAGCAAAATCTGAGCGCGGCATCTCATGAAGGAGAACTTGGCGAGTCAATGCTTCCAGGCTCCCACAACAAGCAAAGATTCGTCCACGCAGCAGCTTCTTAATCTTTGGAAAGATGGCGAAGTCAGCCGGTACAAATCCGGAGAGTAGAGTGGTTTGTGAGAGCAACTCAAAATTTGCCTGCTCGATCGTCTCCTCCGTATTCTTGGCCGTGTGGGGATGTGCGTTGTCATCGTGCAGAAGCATAGTGCGTAGTGCGTTGTCATCTCGGCCCGCTGGGTACCGCGGCCCCATACCTTCTGCACCATGACAATACATCCCCACACGGCCAAGAATACGGAGGAGACGATCGAGCAGGCAAATTTTGAGTGTCGTGACTGTCGTAAATGTCGTGAAGTGGCATCGATCATACCAATAGCACGCCAGCGTTCTCCGTCAGTCATTTGTCGAACCATTACGTCAGCAGATGAATGGACTGTTCTAAAATCGCTTCTGCCTGAAACCACCGACTTTCTTGCCAATGGTTGTTCACAGCAAGCGTCCCACCCTTCACTCACTCATAGACGAATTGTCTATGGTCAAACTGTTGGATCGATTTTATCACTCGCCGCCCGCTGTGTCTTCGGACCACCCTGCAGCTACATGTAATTCAAGTCAAGGGGAGAGTATGTCTGACGGCCTAACAATGAGAAAGTGCTTAATGAACATACTTGTATCTATGTAAGTATCTGGGGTCAGCGGAATAGGCTGGCAATGAGTCGACAGTCTCCTTGATATGCAGCAGTGGCCAAAGCCCTGAGAACTAACTGACCGCATACCGCAAAATCACCAGCCAAGTCTAACGCTCACCAAGGCAGCGGCCAGAAGCGCCGGATGTAAGGCCGCAGGCGCGTCATGACGCTCGGCTTCTTGTCCTTCTCCTCGTCGTCCTCATCATCGTCGTTGTTCTGGTTGCTTGCGGTGCCACCGGCGTTGGAGGACTTCTGCCGCATGTCCAGTCGGCTGTCGGCCGGCGCCGGCTCGGTGACATCGCTGAGTCGAACAGCTCGCGGCGTGACGGCTGACCTGGGATTGGCGCTCCCGGGCTTCTCGTCGTCGCGGTCGTCCTGGTCGTCGTCCGGCTGTCTCTGCTGCGCGTCCATCTTTTTCACGCCGGGAGGTGGCTTGGATCGGCGGTTCTTGAACAGCACGACGACCAAGACGTTCACCGGCAGGATAATTAGGGTCGAAACGGTTGCCAGGTAGATGCTGTGAGCCGTGAATTTCACCGGGCCGAATTCAATCAGCTGTGGACTTTCCACCTTGGCGGTCTGGCCGTAGAACATCAGGTTGACCATCATGGTGCTCAGCAGCAGGACCAGACAGGCGGTGGCTCGCTGAACTCGCGTGAACTTTGACCTGGGCGGCCGGGTGACCACGGAGAGCCAGATGTGGCCATCGTTCAGGTTCTTCTGCGCCTTGCTCCAGAACACCACGTCGAATTTGCGCACCTCCTCGCGGCCGGACACGGTAAGAATTCGGTCAACCTAATTGACAGGTGAGGCAGCTTTTAGGGTTATAAGGTTTTTAGGGTCATTAGGGTATTAGGGTCATTAGGGTTATTAAGGTCATTGAGGTTATTAGGGTCATTAAGGTCATTAGGGTTATTAGGGTCATTAGGGTATTAGGGTCATTAGGGTTATTAAGGTCATTAGGGTTATTAGTGTCATTAGGGTTTTTAGGGTCATTGAGGTTATTAGTGTCATTAAGGTCATTAGGGTTATTAGGGTTATTAGGGTTATTAGGGTTATTAGGGTCATTAGGGTTATTAGGGTCATTAGAGTTATTAGGGTCATTAGGGTTATTAAGGTCATTAGGGTTATTAAGGTCATTAGGGTTATTAGGGTTATTAAGGTCATTAGGGTTATTAGGGTTGTTAAGGTCATTAGGGTCGATGCTTTAAATTTTTGTGATTGCCTCTCTGTTAATAAATAATCTCATTTAATTTAGTAGAGCAGAGATCAACATCAATGGACTGTACCACAGTTACTAGAATATACTACCTTAGTATAATAACCAGATGGGCCACATTTGCGTTTAATCTACTTTTTGTTCAGTAGAAAGTTGAATACAGAAGCATTTTAATACTCGTATGTACTTTAGAACAAAATTAGTTATATAGACTCGTAGATACTTGTCATCTCTTACTCCGTAGGTAACCCCTCCTTGCTTTGCTATCCAGCCTAAAGCTGCCATGATGTACACTCTCAGTTGTTAAAGTCTGAAAGTCAACTGTACTTTTGTTTTCATAAAATAGCTTACACATACTTCCTTGCTACTGAACTGAAAGTAGAGTTATCATCCAGTTATAAGAGTATCTGTGGTGTGAACGAGAAGCAATCGCTCGCATCACTAACCATTCCGTCGTCTTCATCAAACGCAAACCAACGGTTGCAGATGAAGAAGTACTTCTCCTTAGTCTGCAGGTCTTGGATGAGCAGCCGGTTGAGGTACCACTTGGGACTGCTGCCGCTGTTGTCGTGCCACATGCGCAGGTGGGTGAGCTTGCCCAGGTAGTAGGGTGTAGTCATTAGGAATGAGTCCACGCTATTGCGGGTCAGCACCGGCCGTTTCGGGTCCTGGACAAGTCGCGGCGCCGATTCGTCGTCCTCGCCGTACAGAATGAACGATACGTTCGCCGTGGTGCCGGCCTGACGGCGGCGCCGGTCCAGAAGGTCAGCTCGTACCTAACAGGTGTCAGAATCATTGATAACAGGTGTCAGAATCATTGATAACAGGTGTCAGAATTATTGATAACAGGTGTCAGAATCATTGATAACAGGTGTCAGAATTATTGATAACAGGTGTCAGAACTATTGATAACAGGTGTCAGAATCATTGATAACAGGTGTCAGAATTATTGATAACAGGTATCAGAATCATTGATAACAGGTGCACCCGAGAGTTAAGATCAGTTTAGCCATATCGATGTGTCAGAAACTGGGATCAGTGTAGCAATAGCGGTGTGTCAAGTGTGGACTTTATCAGAGGCATTGAAGCATCAATAACTGGCAGCCGCACCTGAACACGTCGGCAGGATGGTTGTCCATAAGCGGCGTGATGCCAACCCGTTCGAAGTCTTTCTCGTCCTTGCGTCGCACCCAGATGAGGATGATGAAGTAGAAGCAAACGATGGACAGCACCAGAGCCAGAGCGATGGGATTCGAGTCGAGTTTGAGCCAGGCGGAATCGTTCGGATCGATTTGAATTGGCGGCACTACAAATGACGACATGAATGACGTCAAGTGGCTGCTGTAGCAGAGCGTTGAGTTGATGGTGGAGCACTGGCTTAGCTGCGAACGAAGTTAAATTAAATTAAATTAAATTAGCTGCTAGGAAATACTCGAAAAATGAGGCACTGCATCGAAAGTACCGTAACAGGGTTACGAATTGAACTACATTCTTTGTCTTAATAAAGCGAAATTTAAATTAGATTGGGTTTAAAATTGGTGCCAGTTGGCATCAATTCAATAATTCGACATTCGAAAGCTGTCAGGTGTCAGCTATCAATGACTTTCAATCTTGGGCTATGACTGTTAGTGAGTC
>NIVC01000087.1:850721-949607 GCA_002269645.1 Macrostomum lignano | reverse complement strand
AATGATAAATTAGTACAGGTATAGCGACGTGGTTAAGATTACATGTAGAGACACTAAATTGTTATTGTGGCTGGGGTGCTTACTATTGTATTTGGGGGGTGCTTGCTTTTGAGGGGGAGGGGGTACTTGCTATTTGGAGAGGGGGGTACTGGCTACATGTATCTACATGTATGGGATTCTTTCTATCCAGGGATGCTTGCTATTTAGGGATGCTTGCTATCTGGATAGATGCTTGCTATCTGCAGGATGCTTGCTTTACTCGAATAAGGTGATTTATAAAATTGAAGAAGGAATCGGTTCTTAAGAAAATGTGCTTCTTTAGTTGTTTTCCATGAATAATTTTTGCTCCTTGCTTATTGCGCGCCCGAAAGGGGCACTAGATTGCTAGTAGAGACACTAAAAGAGGTCACTCACTGAGGATCAGCGATAGCAGTCGGCACGCTTGGTTCGGTGTCTGTTCGAAACTGTAGCCGACAGTGTAGATCATGTGCTCACCCTCGGTCGTTGAGGGCGGATAGCTGCAGGTAAAGAAGAATTTGTCTTCATCGACTCGCCATTAGCCGGGTATAGATGCTTGTGGAAATTTTGCTGGCGTTGGGGCCCTGGTTGACAGAGATGTACAAGAATTTGAATCCGTAGTTAGTGGAGTCGGAGCCGCCGCCAAGCGCGCAGGCGGATGATGTAGTAGCCGTCACCCTCCGGGAAGAAGTTCGGCGGATCGATGGACAGGCCAGAGGAGGTTCGGCCTGGCGGAGTGGAAGACGGTTAGTGCTAAAACTTCAGATTAGTTAGTTCTACTTATGCTCATTTTTGTCGTTTTGTTGTTAACAAAGAGAGCGTACAAATAACCAGGACCGTTTTATTTTGAAACGACGCATTGCTCGTGAATCACTCGAGACGATGGAGACTAACAAATCGTTCTTTTCCTTTACGATCGGCGACAAGCGGAGAACAGACGACTCCAGTTGGCAAGCCGCTTCATTAGGCGCCAAGTCGCACTACTATTACGCTACTCGCGCTGTGCCGTGGGCGCGGGGCGTCGTCGCGCTTTGATTTGCTCTCCTCGCTAACCAAAAAGACGGTCTCTTGATGCGGAGTCTCAATCTGTTGCCAATTACGCGAGTGCGCTGCTCTGTGTTCATTCTTTCGGTTGCCTAGGGGTTCGGAAAGTCCGTGTCCTGACGCCGACACAGCTAGACTAGAGGGATACACGCCAGCCTATGCATCTGTAGTGAGCCGCCAGTTTGGTGTTAGGCGTCGCACTATTGTCAGCAGTTTCCTTCGCCCTTGCCCTCGCCCTGGGTTGCTGTCTGCCGCTGGGCAGCCTCCCTCACCTTTTTCTGCCTGTTCTCTGTCGCCCCCCCCCTGTCACGCTGGTGGCCTGTTTCCCTTCTCGAAGTCCTAAAGTCACTTGCTGGTCCGTGTTTACTGAGGAATCACGTGCCCCAGGCCCTTTCCCTAATCTATTCTTTGTTTCTAAAAATCAATCTTCTAATCAATCTGTCTATTGGTTCTAAAAATAGACACTGATTCACACGGCCCTGTGCACTTTGCCCGGGGACCCCTGCCTTCTCTCTGGCGGGAAGTGACGTCAGTTCTAAAAATAGAACAAGTCACTATAGTAGGCTTTTCAGATTACCGATTCCAGAACCAGAATCGGTTCGAAGCTTTTCATATTGTCTGTTCCGTTTTCAGAATCGGTTCCAGAACTGTGATCCGATTCTGGAATTCGTTTCGAGAAATTTTCTCGATCCGTAGTCATGTTTGCACTTTAACAGTAAGATATAGGCCGGCCTATTTTAAATCGTCAATTTTTTATAATTGATATATTAGTACTCTGTTTTTTGTCATATCCAAGACGAAGCAAAGTCAAGGAAAGACAATTAAATTATAAAGACTGACAAAGATAAAATGGGTTCGAAGCTTTTCATTTTCCTGCCGATTCTGGTTCTGGAACCAATCTTCGTGAAAAGCCTATAGGTCTCGCGCACAAAGGTGCACTGGGGATTCAAAGGCTATAAATACGGACCCTCTTAACCCTTGGTTCAGTCAAGGAGTGTTTCCCAAGTTTAGTTCTTAGGTTCTTAGTTTCTCAGTTCTTAGGTTCTTAGTTTCCGAAGTTTTCTGACAGTTCTATTGTCCAATCAACTCTCCTTTATTGGCCTGACTAAACTTAGACGCCCAAGCCCAAAGGAGGCTAACACGGCCTTCCCAACCACCCACTGAGCGCGGCGGGATCTGCTGACCAGACGCCTTGTTCGTTAATCTTCAAATCTGCACGCTGTGCTGAGTTCGTTGACTTGTTTATTTCGTTCCGACGGGAAGCTCACCTCACCGAAGGCCGAGACCTGAAGGAACTGGAGGCAGCACTACCTACGCTACTTAGAGCTACAAGAAGACTTCCAAGAAGAGACTCGAGACTTCAGGCAGAACTTAAGTGCCTGCTAATCGGGAAGTAAAGCTCTGTACTTCACTGGTAGAAGCAGTGGGATTTCAAGACCTTACCAGGCCACCTCGAGACAACCATCTGTACTTCACTGGTGGCAGCGGTGGGATTTCAAAGACCTACCAGGCCACCCCAAGCGAGAACCCTCAGTACAGCACATCCTGACGCCTCGCCTCGCTGAAGGAAGACAGGTGCTGAAAGACTGTGTGGGTGCGTCCTGATGCCCCAGACTTCGGGAAGTGTCAGCACAGCAAATTTATAATTCATTCAAAAAAAAAAATAATGAAGATAGAACAGTAAGAAACACAACAGAGAAACAGTTTTACTTGATAAAGATTTTACGAAACTGTCAGATAGAAGATTCAAGGATTAGCTTACCTCGTACTAATCTTTGAGGATAGTAACTCTAGGTGCGTAAAAGTACTTAAAGTACATCTAAGATATAAGTTCTTGCAACAAAGGTATACAGTAAGTTACCTGTGCTGGCATACTCCACTCCATCTGCAAAAAATCAAGTAGAGTAGAGTATTTTGTCATTTCAATAGCAGCTCATCATATAGAGAATAAATATGACAAAATTCCTTCCGACCTTTCTGGGTCCAATATTTGTTATCAAGTTCCATCTGGTTGAAGCCGTCGTCTAGCGTTGTGGAGCTCAAATCGCTCGGGCAGACCTTCAGCGAGCTGTTAAGCGGAGTGGACTGCCAAAAGAATCCGTAATCAATGCCGGCCACGTAGTTCTCAATACGCATTTGAAACTTCGTGACCACCTTCGGGTTGACGCTGATCGACTTGTAGCCGCAGGCGTTGCCGTTCAACTTTTTATGAGGTATCTTCCGCCTGAAGCAGTTGCTCACGCACCTGCGGGACAGAGGGGTCGCCGTCATGTCCGACTTATCAGGGGTGGGCTATGGAAAATTATTAAACATAAATCCATGATTGTTAGCTCACACTCCGCTGACAATGGGTGGCTCGCCTCTGGTGATTTTCAGCGTAGCCGAGACCGGCTCCGGGAGCAGGTCATCGCACGTATCCTTGATCACCAACGTGAAGTGAATCGCGTCACCCTCGAAGCTGAACTTGGTGTCCACATACACAATGCCGTTGTGCATGTAGTATAGAAAATTGTACTTTCCAATCGCTGCCTGATCCTTCCAGCCTGGGATCCTGTCGTACACGCCTTTCACTACTTCGTTTGGATAGCTGGAGGTGGTGACGTTCACTTTCATCCAGTCCTCCAAGCCCATAGGCTTCAGGTAATGCCAGGTGACCAGCGCCTGCGAGATGAAGCAAGTGCTCTCGTGAACGTACCCACCATCGATTTTGAGCTTCTTGCAGGCAAGTGTCTGCTCGCTGGCATTGTAGGCGTAATTAGGGCCGAACTTCATCGGCTCGCAGTCGTGCCGGCAGTACGTAGCCACAGACCAGCAGGGCAACTCGCCGTCCGCGTCGAACTTGTTCGGATTAACGCTGCACGAAGCGTCGAAGCTCAGCAGGGAGCCGTAGGAGCCTGCGCAGGGTCCTCTAAGTCATTCCAGGTGATGTTATCCTTGCTGTACTTGAACTGGAGGCAGGGCTCCACAGGGGCTTTGTACACATAGAAAGTGACGCACTCGGTCGCATTGATAGTTGGCTCGTCGTTCATTGTGAGCTGCGCGCAGACCCGGTAGGCTTTGGAAAAGCGCAGAGAGAAGGCCGGCAAGGTGAGCAGGCGGAGGTGAATGTTCGTTGGCCCGAACCAGTCACCTTCCAGCAGGTTTTGCAGGTTCTCGCTTGACCGGTGCTTTGTGTAGAACGCCTGAAGCTGAGCTGTAAGCGCGAGTGCAGGGAAGCGGTTGCATTGAAATATGCATGAACATCTACTGTAACCCTAGAGTTCCGCTGTAACCAAAATTACCTACGGTAATATTGTGAGAAAGTAAAGAATGATAGAAGCAGTTTAGCCTATCACACAGTAACAATATATCATTTATTTATTGCACAAGAAGAATCGTTGGGATTGCAATCATCTTAACTTCAGCCCGACCCTCCAACCACTATGTGCATGTGGCACCAAAAATCTCTATTGCTTGAGTCGCCAACCTCAAGGACTTAATAGGTTCCATCACAAAAGCTTTGAAACTGGCAACATTCATTCATTTCTACTGCTATGCCCTCCAACCATAAAATCAAGGGCTCCAATGGTCTCTTAAGCCTTTTAAGTCTCAGCTATGGAGTGGCCAATATTACTAAATATGGAAACTACGAGTAGATATGGGAAATATGTGTTCCCACAGCGGTAGCATAAAAACCTCTGTGAAATTTCCCGTAGCCGTCAAAGATGCTTGAAAAGGAAGAAAGAAAGCATGCCAGACAAGAAAAGCGCTGGCTATAAAGACAACCTTGTGTGCTTCTTAGTGAAGCGATACTTCGAGACTCACTCATTTTGGATACTTTAAAATCAAAATCAATGTTCGAGATGAAGCTTTTACTGACCGCCATAGTCCGTCCAGAGTCCAGAGCCATTGTTAAACTCCTCGACTGTCCACTTAACGTGCGTACTGACATTATAGCAAGATATTTTCATGTCGCCACCGATTTCAACCACCTGGTTGCGTTTATAACGCGTTTTGGTAAACTCGCAGCCAAGTTGGGCACCGGGATTGAGCAGAAGCCCTTGGACACGGTCATAGTCCAGGAGTAGTCGAGGCTGGAAAAACTGTTGGCTGCGTGCAGAGTCACAGTTTCGGCACCGTAGTTTTCAAAGTTTTTGAAGAAGGTGGTCCTGCTAAAGGCTGAACCCGTCAGGGACTCCAGGTAGCCATTGAGGTAGTAGTCAGTGAGCTCGGTGTCCCAATAGCACTGCGACTTCCTCGACGAGAAGTAGGGATCGGAGTTGCAGAAGGCCTCGAAACCGAACATATGCTTGCTGCCGTTGTTGACTACGCGGGTGCCGAAGTTGCTAAAGTCGATGATGAAGCAGGTGTTAGTTGGGAACGCAGCGAAGTCCATGGTGACCTCGTAGGGATAGTCCATCGGCATGGCCACTTTGGCGCCAATAGTAACATCGATGACGCTTCGTTTTAGCTCAATGTTGTACGAGTCTGCCTGCCAAACAAGCGGGTTGGTCACGTTCACCCGAACGGTGAAGAGCAGAGGCTTGTCGAACTTGTGCTCGATCCAGTTCACCGTAGTTACAGCCGTATGACCGTCACCGAAGTCCCAGTTATAATACAGCGGAGACAGATGACCGAATTGCGTTATAGCAAAAAACTTGAGCGGGTGCTCAATCGGATAAGCGTACGTGCGACTCATATCATGCACCGGAGTGTTGCCAGTGTACATCCCCGGGTACAGAGTGATATTGCGATTCAGGTTGACGATCTGCGAGTAGATCTGTTGCGACCAGGTGAGAGTCTGCGAGCCGGCTTTGTTGTATAGGCGCACGGTGGCCGTGAAGTTGCCCGGGTGTCGGTACTGCTGCGTTGGCGCGAACTGGCAGTGTACAAAGCCAGGCCCGAACTGCCCGGTACAAGCGTCGTTGTTGGCAGTATTGGAGGTGTCACAGCTGACTAGGGCGATGCCGGTCGCTGCGAGACTGCCGTCGCCGAGGTCGATGTCATAGAAGACCGAGTAGAGCGGCTCCAAGGCGTTGATGGTGGAGTTGCGGCACAGCTGAAGCCGGGTGTCTGTCATGTTCTCCGGTCGACGAAGCAGCTTGATGAAGGAGGCGAGCAGCTCGAAACCAGCTGGCACGAACATGACTTCAACTACGGTGCGGTCGAGCTGCGCCGTTACGCTAGTGGTGACGCGGTTGACGATGGAGCAGGAGGCGGAGTAGTTGCCGATACCGGCGAAAGTGTGCGTGAACGTGGTGGTGTGGTTGTTGTCGTTGACTGTCACTGTCTGGCTGTTGCCATCGCCGAAATTGATGGTGACAGTGTAGTCGGAGCCCCAGACGAGGTTCAAAGTGTAGGTCACAACCTGGCCCGGCCGCACTACATAGGCTGAAGCTGTCAGCACGGGACCCATGATGGCCTCCTGCACCACCAGGCTGGTGTTGCTCACCTGTCGGCTGACCTGGTTGAACATTTCAATTTTTCTAATGTAGACACCTCGTGAGTAGTTGCGCTTATACTCAACGACGCGACGCGAAGTGCTCCAATCGACCAGGACAAAGACCGGGTTGCCGCCGTCGGCTGGGTCAATGATGGCGCTCACGTTGGTTGGCACGTCTGAGTTGCTGGCGTTCCACGTGAAGTAGATCGTGGACAGAGCGGGGCTGGTCGGCGTGGTCGCCAATAGCAAGTCAGGAACAATGAATGTCGTATCGTTCAACAACGGGTGCTGAATGATCACCGTGTGCTGCAGGCGGATTTCAAATTCGTTGGAGTGCATTTGGACAGTTAAAAAACGAAACGATTACTTTCAATATAAGCTGCTAAGACTGAGAAAGTGCAATTACAATGTTGTTTATTGACATATGAAACTTACGCAGACAAAGAAGCTAGACACGTGGTTGACGGTGGTCAGACAGACGTTGTAAAATCCGTCGCTGGCAAAGCTGTAGCCGCTATTAGCCAGCATGGAGGAGTTGAAATCCGTCAGTGAAGCATTCACTGACCAGCTGTACACGGGCTTGCTGCCGCTGTGGCTGCCAATCTGGTATGGAACCTTCGTGTGACTCGTATCTGGAAAATATTATTCATATTGTGAATGAATTTTGTTTAGATGCAGTTAATTAAGATCTGCTTCCACAATTGTATGTTTCACAAGCTGATCGCATGTTTCAGACGCTAGTACGAGCGTAACTAGTTGACCTTTAAAACTCAGGTTAAACTCACAGTAAAGCGGAGCCTCAAAGGTGACATTAATCAGCGGAATTTGCACGATCAATGGCAGCTTAGACACGGCGGTTTGACCATCAACCCCGGACACTATAGAAGCGGTGATATTGAACGGATATTCGTCGTTACAATAACTGGTTGTCCAGTTGCAGCCCACGTTGGCGAAGCGATGGTTGCCCAGCACCGATAGTTGCCGATTGCCGAAGAACTGCACCGCCTTCACGCTGCGTCGGGCACCGGAGTTGAGAGTCGCCAGAGTGACTCTGCGAACAGTCGCGCCATCCAGGGTGAAGTCGGCGAAACTGGTATTCCAGGACAGCAGGTGCTCCGTTTCGTTTAAGTTCACCTCTGTTAGAGTGCTATTTTCGCATGCCACAGCACCGTTGGGGTCATAAAGTGCAAGAAGATCGCCCGGAATCAGGCTAAGTCCGCCGCCCGGCAGGTAAACAGTCTGGAAGTAATGAGAAGCAGACGGGCTAGTCAGGTTGGCAGCGACGCTCTGGTGGACGTAGTAGCCATCGGCGAATAGAGACGAATCCTGGGCACTCCCGGATCGGCAGATTCGACGGTTGGTCGACCAGGCGGAGCCGGAGCCGCAGGCAACGGACCGAGCGCCTGGCAGGGCCGAGCAGTTGTTGGTGCAGGCGTTGGCGCGGTTGCAATAAACAGAGCCGCTGCTGCAGACTGGGCGCAGAGCCTGCGTTAACAGATAAGGATGGGTTAGGATTGGTGAAAGCTGCATAACAGTAATCACGGAACACGAAGCTTCGGTTAGTGGGAGGGGCAAGTGTGCTTGTGTGAGTGATGGGTGTGTTTGTG
Source organism: Macrostomum lignano (assembly GCA_002269645.1). NCBI lineage: Eukaryota > Metazoa > Platyhelminthes > Macrostomidae > Macrostomum > Macrostomum lignano. Next base: position 941,516 of record NIVC01000087.1, on the reverse strand, counting down.
TGAATGGATAGTGTGCTTGTGTGATTGATGGGTGTGTTTGTGTGAGTGATTGGTGTGCTTGTGTGAGTGATGGGTGTGTTTGTGTGAGTGATTGGTGTGCTTGTGTGAGTGATGGGTGTGCTTGTGTGAATGATGGGTGTGCTTGTGTGAATGATGGGTGTGCTTGTGTGAGTGATGGGTGTGCTTGTGTGAGTGATGGGTGTGCTTGTGTGAGTGATGGGTGTGCTTGTGTGAGTGATGGGTGTGCTTGTGTGAGTGATTGGTGTGCTTGTGTGAATGATGGGTGTGCTTGTGTGAGTGATTGGTGTGCTTGTGTGAATGATGGGTGTGCTTGTGTGAATGATGGGTGTGCTTGTGTGAGTTATGGGTGTTTGTGTGAATGATTGATGTGCTTGTGTGAATGGATAGTGTGCTTGTGTGAGTGATGGGTGTCTGTGTCCGTTCCATGTGCCATGGTTTTCGGTGTCCGTTCTTTATACCGTGGGATTAAAATTATTTGCGCTCAGTTTTGACGTTATATCCCCAACTCCGTGTACTTTTTTGACCGGAAAACATCTCTTGAATAAGGAATTGAAAAGACGCACCAGAACGGCGATAGTGGCCGGTTGGGCGACAGGCCTAACCAGCGGTACGACGGTCGTGATGGTTATGTTGGAGTCAATCCGGAAGCTGGAAAAGACGGTCACTGAGTGCTCCGGGTCTGTCCATATAGCGTCATTCGATTCGTTAAAAGCCACGCTCCGGCGATATGTCACCGGGAATGTGTCTGCGACAGGGAAGGCGGGTTATCGCCTATCATGTATATGCAAAACACTGACCTATCCATGCACTCACCACCATCTACCCTACTCACCATCATCTACCCTACTCACCACCATCTACCCTACTCACCATCATCTACCCTACTCACCACCATCTACCCTACTCACCCATTATCTACCCTACTCACCATCATCTACCCTACTCACCATCATCTACCCTACTCACCACCATCTACCCTACTCACCATCATCTACCCTACTCACCCATTATCTACCCTACTCACCATCATCTACCCTACTCACCATCATCTACCCTACTCACCAATCATCTACCCTACTCACCATCATCTACCCTACTCACCATCATCTACCCTACTCACCAATCATCTACCCTACTCACCATCATCTACCCTACTCACCATCATCTACCCTACTCACCAATCATCTACCCTACTCACCACTATCTACCCTACTCACCATCATCTACCCTACTCACCATCATCTACCCTACTCACCCATTATCTACCCTACTCGCCACCATCTACCCTACTCACCATCATCTACCCTACTCACCATCATCTACCCTACTCACCATCATCTACCCTACTCACCATCATCTACCCTACTCACCATCATCTACCCTACTCACCATCATCTACCCTACTCACCATCATCTACCCTACTCACCATCATCTACCCTACTCACCATCATCTACCCTACTCACCATCATCTACCCTACTCACCATCATCTACCCTACTCACCCATTATCTACCCTACTCACCACCATCTACCCTACTCACCATCATCTACCCTACTTACCATCATCTACCCTACTCACCACCATCTACCCTACTTACCATCATCTACCCTACTCACCAATCATCTACCCTACTCACCAATCATCTACCCTACTCACCATATTCCCATTCTCGCCCCTCCCCACCTCTACAGTGTACCCTCGGCAGTCAATCCTACCTGGCAGATTAGAAAACTGCTTAGCCGTGCCGTCGCCGAAGTTAAAAATGGTGGACATGTTAGAGCCGAGGCTGATCCTGATGGTAGCCTGAAACTCCTCCATCACAGGATAATATCCTGGCGTATTGTTGGCAAAGTTCAGCTCCAGTGACAGCTGGGCGCTGATGGGATAGTACACCTTGTAGGATTTGGTCTTGTGCTCCTCGGCCTCCGGCGTGGTAAACTTAACGTAAACTAGGCCGCGTCGGTCTGCAATGCGAGTTACGGTTTTCTAATGCTTAACCCGCACTTTTTACTATGAGTAGACTGTTGTGCGAATAAATTCTAAAGTTTTTTCAGTCTACGAGCTACGGCCTTCAAACTCGTATTTTATTTGCTCTATTCGGAAAAAAATCTATTCCAAGCGGACTCACTGGAGAAGGTCGGGCGCACAGGGATCTCGCTGGAGTCAGTCAGCTGGTTGGAGATCGGCACCGTGAAGTGCTGGCTGATGCTGGCTTGCTCATCCACATCAACAGCTCTGATGGTGACGGGGAACCTGGCGGAGGCGCTGACGTCAGCCTTGGGCAACTCGGCGAATATTGTTGTCGGCGTGCGGAGCTGAGCTGCAAATTTGAGGCGGTGGTGAATTGAGCAGTGCAATGCAAAGGCCTTTGATTTCATCATGACTCACAAGTAGTTCTCAGGATAAAGCATAGCTATCGTAGGGACTTCAATTTTGTAACAGCCGGGTTACCTTGTTTGAGGATTAACATCCTACATCCGTTGGGGGTTGTAGCCTAGTGGATAGAGCGTCGGACTCACGACTGAAAGGTCGGGGGTTCGATTCCCGATCCCACTCGGAACAATTTGTGTCCTTGAGCAACACACTTAAATCTGCATTGCTTCAGTTCACCCAGCTGTAAAATGGGTGCCAGCATTAGCTGGGGTAATTGAGGCTGTGTGGGGCGACCCCCAGTCCTTGGACTGAACAGCCGTACGCAGCCTTCAGATGCGCCGCGCAATAGCTGCGGCTGAGCTGTCGGTAGCGCATCAGGCCACTAGGGCAGGTGTAACCAATTATTTATTTATTATTATTATCATTACATCCGGGTTACCCTGTTCAAGGATAAGCATCGTATCTCCATGTAGTTTGTACATCACCTTGTAATCTTAAATTTAGTTTGAGAAGACTAAAGTTCTTTTGTTCAAGAGTTTGAACTCGGGTTCGAGTTTGCTCAATCTATCAATGACTATCAAAAGCTCGATTCGCAATTCAACACAGGCAACTCGTCTTACTCGAGGACGCTAGTAGAGTGGCATTGAAGATGGGGTTCTGCACCAGCGCCTGATAGACAGTCTGCTCAGTTATGAAGCATGAATCATTGGACGCCGGACACATGCTGTCGTACGGGTCGCCGCAGTTGACAGAGCTTTCCAGACTAGTGTAGTTCTCGTTGCCGCATAAACAGGCCGTGTGGCTGTAAGCCGCGTACCTGGTTGGGGATGGGTTTGGTTGATTGGGATGAATTGTTTTAGTGTTGGATATTGCGAGATATTAATAATCTTAAACTTTCAATGGAGACCGATTTTGGCTGCAATCATATTTTGTGTCTCAGCTTATTATTACGAAATCTCACTCTCTGAAATTCAGCTTTTTGAAGCAAAATTTAGCAAAGTACATTGGGAGATTGGGGAGAAATTAGATTTGCGGCGATATTTCGATTTTCACCTAAATTTTCGACCGATTTTGTCTATGGTTAAAACGCTAAACGCACAAAATATTGCGACATCTATGAATTCAAGTCCACCCTGTCAACAGCTATCTTTATTGAATCATCCGCAAACTGAGCTGCTTACTCGATAGTATCCTCCTGTGTAGCGCAATGCAGCAGACAGGACTCCAGAGTAATTGGAATGTCGGAGAAGCTGGCGCCCTGCAGTCCGGGATTGCGCCTGTAGGAGCGCTGGAAAGTGTCGTTTAGAGCCACGACCCGGCAGCCGTAGTTGGCAGCTGCGACTGAAAATTGGGTAGAAAATGCCATAGACTAATGTAGCAGAAGACAGACTAGAATTCCGCCATTGACTAATGTAGCTGTACTGACCTTAAACTGACTAGAGCCCCATAGACTAATGTAGCTGTACTGACCTTAAACTGACTAGAGCCCCATAGACTAATGTAGCTGTACTGACCTTAAACTGACTAGAACCGCCATAGACTAATGATGCAGTACTGACCTTAAACTGACTAGAGCCCCATAGACTAATGTAGCTGTACTGACCTTAAACTGACTAGAGCCCCATAGACTAATGTAGCTGTACTGACCTTAAACTGACTAGAGCCCCATAGACTAATGTAGCTGTACTGACCTTAAACTGACTAGAGCCCCATAGACTAATGTAGCTGTACTGACCTTAAACTGACTAGAGCCCCATAGACTAATGTAGCTGTACTGACCTTAAACTGACTAGAACCGCCATAGACTAATGTAGCTGTACTGACCTTAAACTGACTAGAGCCCCATAGACTAATGTAGCTGTACTGACCTTAAACTGACTAGAGCCCCATAGACTAATGTAGCTGTACTGACCTTAAACTGACTAGAGCCCCATAGACTAATGATGCAGTACTGACCTTAAACTGACTAAAAGCCCCATAGACTAATGTAGCTGTACTGACCTTAAACTGACTAGAGCCCCATAGACTAATGTAGCTGTACTGACCTTAAACTGACTAGAGCCCCATAGACTAATGTAGCTGTACTGAGCTTAAACTGACTAGAGCCCCATAGACTAATGTAGCTGTACTGACCTTAAACTGACTAGAACCGCCATAGACTAATGATGCAGTACTGACCTTAAACTGACTAGAACCGCCATAGACTAATGTAGCTGTACTGACCTTAAACTGACTAGAGCCCCATAGACTAATGTAGCTGTACTGACCTTAAACTGACTAGAACCGCCATAGACTAATGATGCAGTACTGACCTTAAACTGACTAGAACCGCCATAGACTAATGTAGCTTTACTGACCTTAAACTGACTAGAGCCCCATAGACTAATGTAGCTGTACTGACCTTAAACTGACTAGAGCCCCATAGACTAATGTAGCTGTACTGACCTTAAACTGACTAGAACCGCCATAGACTAATGTAGCTGTACTGACCTTAAACTGACTAGAGCCCCATAGACTAATGTAGCTGTACTGACCTTAAACTGACTAGAGCCCCATAGACTAATGTAGCTGTACTGACCTTAAACTGACTAGAGCCCCATAGACTAATGTAGCTGTACTGACCTTAAACTGACTAGAGCCCCATAGACTAATGATGCAGTACTGACCTTAAACTGACTAAAAGCCCCATAGACTAATGTAGCTGTACTGACCTTAAACTGACTAGAGCCCATAGACTAATGTAGCTGTACTGACCTTAAACTGACTAGAGCCCCATAGACTAATGTAGCTGTACTGACCTTAAACTGACTAGAGCCCCATAGACTAATGTAGCTGTACTGACCTTAAACTGACTAGAACCGCCATAGACTAATGATGCAGTACTGACCTTAAACTGACTAGAACCGCCATAGACTAATGTAGCTGTACTGACCTTAAACTGACTAGAGCCCCATAGACTAATGTAGCTGTACTGACCTTAAACTGACTAGAGCCCCATAGACTAATGTAGCTGTACTGACCTTAAACTGACTAGAACCGCCATAGACTAATGTAGCTGTACTGACCTTAAACTGACTAGAGCCCCATAGACTAATGTAGCTGTACTGACCTTAAACTGACTAGAGCCCCATAGACTAATGTAGCTGTACTGACCTTAAACTGACTAGAGCCCCATAGACTAATGTAGCTGTACTGACCTTAAACTGACTAGAGCCCAATAGACTAATGTAGCTGTACTGACCTTAAACTGACTAGAGCCCCATAGACTAATGTAGCTGTACTGACCTTAAACTGACTAGAGCCCCATAGACTAATGTAGCTGTACTGACCTTAAACTGACTAGAGCCCCATAGACTAATGTAGCTGTACTGACCTTAAACTGACTAGAGCCCCATAGACTAATGATGCAGTACTGACCTTAAACTGACTAAAAGCCCCATAGACTAATGTAGCTGTACTGACCTTAAACTGACTAGAGCCCCATAGACTAATGTAGCTGTACTGACCTTAAACTGACTAGAGCCCCATAGACTAATGTAGCTGTACTGACCTTAAACTGACTAGAGCCCCATAGACTAATGTAGCTGTACTGACCTTAAACTGACTAGAACCGCCATAGACTAATGATGCAGTACTGACCTTAAACTGACTAGAACCGCCATAGACTAATGTAGCTGTACTGACCTTAAACTGACTAGAGCCCCATAGACTAATGTAGCTGTACTGACCTTAAACTGACTAGAGCCCCATAGACTAATGTAGCTGTACTGACCTTAAACTGACTAGAGCCCCATAGACTAATGTAGCTGTACTGACCTTAAACTGACTAGAGCCCCATAGACTAATGTAGCTGTACTGACCTTAAACTGACTAGAGCCCCATAGACTAATGTAGCTGTACTGACCTTAAACTGACTAGAACCGCCATAGACTAATGTAGCTGTACTGACCTTAAACTGACTAGAGCCCCATAGACTAATGTAGCTGTACTGACCTTAAACTGACTAGAGCCCCATAGACTAATTTAGCTGTACTGACCTTAAACTGACTAGAGCCCCATAGACTAATGTAGCTGTACTGAGCATAAAATGACTAGAGCCCCATAGACTAATGTAGCTGTACTGACCTTAAACTGACTAGAGCCCCATAGACTAATGTAGCTGTACTGACCTTAAACTGACTAGAGCCCCATAGACTAATGTAGCTGTACTGACCTTAAACTGACTAGAACCGCCATAGACTAATGTAGCTGTACTGACCTTAAACTGACTAGAGCCCCATAGACTAATGTAGCTGTACTGACCTTAAACTGACTAGAGCCCCATAGACTAATGTAGCTGTACTGACCTTAAAATGACTAGAACCGCCATTGACTAATGTAGCTGTACATTAGTACATCACTAATGTAGCTACAATATTTACAACAACAGTGACAAAAAATTGCTTTTTACCTGCGGTAGCCGTCGTTGCCAGGCTAAGCAGAACCGCGGTGACCAAGGCGGCAACAGCGAAAGCATTGCGCAGCTTTGCCATCGCAAAAATAGCTAAAAGAAAACGGACTATGCAAACTTTTTTCAGACTTTCTTTTCTACAAATCTTGATTGAAAATGTCTCAACAAGATAATCGTGAGAGTTGGCCAGTCTAGAAACCGGTCTTAGCCGTGGAGCGCTGGCTGGGGGAGCGGATGACGTCCCGGTTTCTAATCAAGTACCCAGCCGGGCCGCCCGCATCAAAATCCAACGCCCGCCTCCGGGTTTGCTTGTTGCCGTCGTTTCCATAGTAACATATCCTGCCTAAACTGCATAGGCTTCCAGGCTTCCATTTTCCGACACGATCGGCCCCCATCCCCAATCTCCCCATTCTGGGGGGTAGCGGCTATGCAGGCGCCAGTCTCATCCTCCCATATCTCAGCCTCTTCTCTAGCTCCGCTGCAGCAACAATTGATAAAACTATCAAAATTACTCCCCCCACACACACTCACTCAAGGCCCAGCTGACCATTAGTCTTCATTTATCGACAGAGGGGACCAAATGAATGATGGGGAGGCGGACATTGAAGTGGACAGGGAAAGAAATAATGAGGAGTGTCAGCTTTGGCGAGGAAGTTTTTTGTCCATCCCTACCATTGTATGCAGGCCACCGGCAGGTTGCGCCATACTGCAGCATCACACCCGCCGACCCACCGTGCCTCATCCCCACATAGACTGTTTGAGGCAAGGCCCCTTTGCCTCAAGTCTCTCATCGCAGCCGCCGACCCACCGTGCCTCATCCCCACATAGACTGTTTGACGCAAGGCCCCTTTGCCTCAAGTCTCTCAGCACTGTCAGTTATTTCAATTCATTTTTCTATCCATCTCTCTCTGTGCCCATTGCCCACAGTTGTGCCAGTCGCCATGCGCACGGGACAACAAGAAGGGTAAACTTTAAGTGACTCCGCCGAGGAGGGGAGGCATGAGACAGGCGGGTCCCCCCAGCAGCTGCTGCTGAATGCTCTACTGGGGTGGCGGGTGCGGGGGGACTCAAAACCATGAGCATCCGCAGCAGCAGCTGTATTGCGGAATAGATAACTAATTGCGATATATTAGGCACTCCAGGTAGAACTACATTGAGTAGTGCACCTTTATTATGATTGGAAGGGCTGCAATCCTAAGCTGCCAATATTTGGCCTCTTGGTGGGCGCCCCTCTCTGTTGGTGGACACTCCTGTCTCTTGGTTGGCGCCCCTCTCTCTTGGTGGACACTCCTGTCTCTTGGTGGCCGCCCCTCTCTCCTGGTGGACACTCCTGTCTCTTGGTGGGCGCCCCTCTCTCTTGGTGGACACTCCTGTCTCTTGGTGGACACTCCTGTCTCTTGGTGGACACTCCTGTCTCTTGGTGGACACTCCTGTCTCTTGGTGGACACTCCTGTCTCTTGGTGGGCGCCCCTCTCTCCTGGTGGACACTCCTGTCTCTTGGTGGGCGCCCCTCTCTCCCGGTGGACACTCCTGTCTCTTGGTGGGCGCCCCTCTCTCCTGGTGGACACTCCTGTCTCTTGGTGGGCGCCCCTCTCTCCTGGTGGACACTCCTGTCTCTTGGTGGGCGCCCCTCTCTCTTGGTGGACACTCCTGTCTCTTGGTGGACACTCCTGTCTCTTGGTGGCCGCCCCTCTCTCCTGGTGGACACTCCTGTCTCTTGGTTGGCGCCCCTCTCTCTTGGTGGACACTCCTGTCTCTTGGTGGCCGCCCCTCTCTCCTGGTGGACACTCCTGTCTCTTGGTGGGCGCCCCTCTCTCTTGGTGGACACTCCTGTCTCTTGGTGGACACTCCTGTCTCTTGGTGGGCGCCCCTCTCTCCCGGTGGACACTCCTATCTCTTGGTGGGCGCCCCTCTCTCCTGGTGGACACTCCTGTCTCTTGGTGGGCGCCCCTCTCTCTTGGTGGACACTCCTGTCTCTTGGTGGACACTCCTGTCTCTTGGTGGACACTCCTGTCTCTTGGTGGGCGCCCCTCTCTCTTGGTGGGCGCCCCTCTCTCTTGGTGGACACTCCTGTCTCTTGATGGCCGCCCCTGTCTCTTGATGGCCGCCCCTGTCTCTTGATGGTCGCCCCTGTCTCTTGGTGGAACGCCTCGGTCTTTGCGAACGGTCCCAGTTAAGGTTGTTCCTTTGGTCAGTAGGAACTTGGCCAGTCGCACTGATGAAAACCAACTGTCGCAAAAGACCCGATATCCAAGGTCCAGGACGTCGCGACAAAGTTCTACGACGCGACTCTCTCACTGATTGAGAGCTGAAGCAAATCGTTGGCGAACTGTTCATTCGCAATGGTGGTTGAATGAACCAGACAGTTCCACATGTAGCCTGTAGAAGACTCGGCAAGGCAGTACAACTTGATGCCAAACTTGGCTCTCTTGTTGGGCATGTACTGCTTAAAAAGCAGCCTCCCCTTGTAGAGCAGCAGCGCATCATCAACGGCAATATTTTGACCGGGCAGGTAGCTGTTCTTGTAAACTGTCCGGATAGTGTCTAGGAATGGTCTGATCTTGCACAAGGGATCATCAGCGCCGAAGTCAAGACAGTCATAGCAACGCAGCCATGTCATGATTCGTTGAAACAGCTAGCGGAAGAGCATCTTCATGCTTTGAAAGTAGGATGGAAGTAGAACGGGTCCGTGGACCAGTAAGCCGTCAGCTCCGGTTTCTGTACAACGCCAGTACATACTTGGCAATATCCAGCTGCGCTCTCTTGTTTGTCCACACGCACATCTGAAGCGTAGAAAGCACATCATCGGGTAGAAACTGCTCGAAAATAGCTGTCCAGCCGTCGTCAACATCAGCAGGTACAAAGAATCCCGGATTGACTCCGCTTGCCCCGAGGAACTCGGGAAGAGAATGAGCATCAGTCTCTGGAGTTACTGATCTCCAATCATCGTGCATCATTCCCAGATCGTCTTCCTCCGTCCCATCGTTGCGTGCTTGATTTTCGCCACCTCCCTCTCCCTCGCTCTCAGCAGTGACAAATGATTAATCGCTCGATTCGCTGTCGAGGCCCAAATTTCGCAAGGCTGCTTGTCGTCGCTGTCTGACCGCTTGCATTGTAAGATTTGGTAAGCCGGGATAGTGAGCTAAGGAGGCACGAGTAAAAATTCTTTCAGTTAACTCTTCATGCCTGAATTTTCTCTCTTGCCTTTTTCTAGCTTGGCCATAGACTATTCTCCAGTCAAAGATGTCACTTCTCCTGTTGAGGAAGTGTTTTCTTGCCTGTGCATAATAAAGAAACTGTTTTGGAATTCAAAGTGTACAGCGCAGTCTATAACATGCATTACTTGCCATCTGGTAAGACAGAGAAGTGGGGAAGAAATTCTGTCGTAGACAAGTGGTTAATAGCGTATTGGTGAAATTAAAATGTCAGAGAATTGAATGTCAGTGAATTTAGAATGTCAGGGAATTAAGAATGTCGGAGAATCAAAAATGTCAGAGACTTGAATGTCAGAGAATCTAAAATGTCATAAAATTGAATGTCAGAGAATTGAGAATGTCATAGAATTGAATGTCAGAGACTTGAGAATGTCAGAGAATTGAATGTCAGAGAATTAATGTCAGAGAATTGAGAATGTCAGAGAATTGATGTCAGAGACTTGAGTTGAGAATGTCAGAGAATTGAGAATGTCAGAGAATTGAGAATGTCAGAGAATTGATGTCAGAGACTTGAGAATGTCAGAGAATTGAGAATGTCAGAGAATTGATGTCAGAGACTTGAGTTGAGAATGTCAGAGAATTGAGAATGTCAGAGAATTGAGAATGTCAGAGAATTGATGTCAGAGACTTGAGAATGTCAGAGAATTGAGAATGTCAGAGAATTGATGTCAGAGAATTGGGTGTCAGAGAATTTATGTCAGAGACTTAAGTTGAGAATGTCAGAGAATTGAGAATGTCAGAGAATTGAGAATGTCAGAGAATTGAGAATGTCAGAGAATTGAGAATGTCAGAGAATTGATGTCAGAGACTTGAGAATGTCAGAGAATTGAGAATGTCTCCGTAAAATTTAAGGTTTCTAGAAGAATTAAAAGCATTGAGACGTCTGATACAAAACTGACTTCACAGACTACCTGTTTAGCTTAACGCATAAGCGCTGAACGCATCTATGAAAATTCTAATGTATTTTCTATTTGTTTACTAGTAGTAGCAGTGGGTATAGTCAAACTAATTTTCATATAGGGCTAAACAGGAAATCCGATGAACAGACAGATATTACGGTGTCGCTAAAACTAGAAGCACAAAATAAGCCTAAAATTTCTTTAACGCCTACTAAAAGTAGTAGTAGGCTAGCACAAAGAAGTGTCATCATAATACATTAGATTAATTTTTCTAGCAATAACGCACAAAACAGAACACACAAAGCTGGGTGAAAATCAATTATTGATAAAATCCAAACTACTCGTACATACAGGCATGTCTTGCATAGGCAATATGGGTGCTTAGTTAGCATACAGTTTCATCAATCAACATTATACTAAACACAATAGGATAGCGGGAAATGATCCACCCGCATAGCAACCGGGTGCTGACTATGGATACAGCAATGTCGAAACAGATTTTGTCTTTACCGAGACCGAGACAAAGGAACACAGGTCCCAAGAATAACTAAAATCCAAGGTGAACTGCCGCAATTTATAGGCTTTAAGATGAATTCTCATGAAAATATATAGGAAGTCTAAATATATAGGAAGTCTATAAACACTGGTTTCTAAGCCGTATCCAAGGTAAAACTACCGGTTGTTAAGCCGTATCCAAAGTAAACTACCGGTTTCTAAGCCGTATCCAAAGTAAACTACCGGTTTCTAAGCCGTATCCAAAGTAAACTACCGGTTGCTAAGCCGTATCTAAGGTAAATAATCGGTTGCTATGATGGATCCAAGGTGAACTACCGGTTGCTAAGCCGTATCCAAGGTAAACTACCGGTTGCTAAGCCGTATCCAAGGTAAAAAACCGGTGGCTAAGCCGTATTTAAGGCAAAAAATTGGTTGCTATGATGGATCTGAACTACCGGTTGCTAAGCCGTATCCAAGGTAAACAACCGGTTGTTAAGCCGTATCAAAGGTAAACTACCGGTTGCCAAGCCGTATCCAAGGTAAACAACCGGTTGTTATGCTATCAAAATAAGTATTAGTTTTGAATAACCGGTATTCAATGTAAACAAGGGTTGCTATGATTGGTGCATACAGTTAGACTTGCGGTTAAAATGGCGAATCGACGTGAATGCCCAAACCAACGCCCGGAGCGAGTTTGTCACCGGCGCAGGCGGCCTGCGGCACTGTGTAATTCAGCTCGAATCGGGCCAGGCCGCCAACAGCCAAGAGGATGCCGATGCCGTACGATAGACGAACTTCGTCGCGCGGGAACCGCGGCAATCGCCAGTCGCCAACGGGGGCGCCGCCAGCGTTGGACACGAGGCAGCCGGCGTTAGCGAAAGCGTGCAGACGGAATAAGTCGAAAAAATTGCCACGCCTAGTGACCAGCGGCAGCGGGCAGTACAGGTGCGCGCCAGCCGTGAAGAACGACTCGCCACCAAGGTAGCAACGGCTGGGCACTTCTGGTGCTGCTTGCTGCTGCTGCTCTTCTCTGCAAATCGAGTGCGATAGCCAAACCAAAATCAAATCAAATCAAAGCATATAACACCCTAATTCAAACACCGGAAGTCAGGGATAGCCAAATCAAAAACACCCTAATTCAAACACCGGAAGTTGGGGATAGCCAAATCAAAAACACCCTAATTCAAACACCGGAAGTCAGGGATAGCCAAATCAAAAACACCCTAATTCAAACACCGGAATTCAGGGATAGCCAAATCAAAAACACCCTAATTCAAACACCGGAAGTTGGGATAGCCAAATCAAAAACACCCTAATTCAAACACCGGAAGTCAGGGATAGCCAAATCAAAAACACCCTAATTCAAACACCGGAAGTCAGGGATAGCCAAATCAAAAACACCCTAATTCAAACACCGGAATTCAGGGATAGCCAAATCAAAAACACCCTAATTCAAACACCGGAAGTTGGGGATAGCCAAATCAAAAACACCCTAATTCAAACACCGGAAGTTAGGGATAGCCAAATCAAAGACATCCTTATTCAAACACCGGAAGTTAGGGATAGCCAAATCAAAGACATCCTTATTCAAACACCGAAGTCAGTGATAGCCAAAACAAAAACATACCGGAAGTTGGGAATAGCCAAATCAAAAACACCCTAATCCAAACACCGGAAGTTGGAGATAGCCAAATCAAAAACACCCTAATCCAAACACCGGAAGTCAGGGATAGCCAAATAAAAAACACCCTAATTCAAACACCGGAAGTCAGGGATAGCCAAATCAAAAACACCCTAATCCAAACACCGGAAGTCAGGGATAGCCAAATCAAAAACACCCTAATTCAAACACCGGAAGTCAGGGATAGCCAAATAAAAAACACCCTAATTCAAACCCCGGAAGTCAGGGATAGCCAAATCAAAAACACCCTAATTCAAACACCGGAAGTCAGGGATAGCCAAATCAAAAACACCCTAATTCAAACACCGGAAGTCAGGGATAGCCAAATCAAAAACACCCTAATTCAAACACCGGAAGTCAGGGATAGCCAAATCAAAAACAATACTGGAACAGTGCTGGCACGAATAGCCAGGTATAGAAGTATAGAAAAAGCGTAGCACGTACCCAGCGGATAGGGCGGCCCTGGGAACGCTGGGCCCGACGCAGTTAATGTCGAAGCCTCGCAGTCCGCTAGACAATCCGCCGATGGTGAACCGGTCAGCCAGCGGAATGCCTCCGCCATTCATCGGCACGGCGTGTCCGCAGGCCGCCGTCAAGTGAATTGACGCCGCCGGGAACAGCGGCGCCAAAGGCAGACTGCGCGACAATTTGGCGCCAAGTCGAAGGTGACGAACGTCGCCGCCAAAGCCGGCAAGCTCGCTGGTGAGCCGCATCAAGCCGCCGCTCATTGGCACCGTGGCGCTGTCGCGACTGTCGGCTTCGAGCACGTGTTTGAGGCCGCACTTGATGGAGTGGCCGCACAGCTCGCGTACAGCCAGCGGCGCCCGGCCGTCCTGGGAGGCCAACAGCTGGCGCCAACTCAGCTCGGCGCGCAGCAGCTGCTCGGTTGGGCCGAGCGGTAAAGAGAAACTGGCGAAGCAGCTGGAGTGGCTCTCCTGCAGTCGGTTCAAGCAATTTGATGTTCTCCTAATATCATCTCTAGGCAAGTCTACACCGGAACATTGATACTTATAAAGCCTCGGTTTCTAGCGGCTTGGGCAACAAAACCAAGGCAAAATTGTCGATTAATCACAGTATCCACAACGTAGCAACGGCTTAGCAACCACCAAAGCTAAAACATAGCAATGGCTTAGCAACCACCAAAGCTACAACATAGCAACGGCTTAGCAACCACCAAAGCTAAAACATAGCAACGGCTTAGCAACCACCAAAGCTAAAACATAGCAACGGCTTAGCAACCACCAAAGCTACAACATAGCAACGGCTTAGCAACCACCAAGCTACTACATAGCAACGGCTTAGCAACCACCAAAGCTACAACATAGCAACGGCTTAGCAACCACCAAAGCTACAACATAGCAACGGCTTAGCAACCACCAAGCTACAACATAGCAACAGCTTAGCAACACCAAAGCTACAACATAGCAACAGCTTAGCAACACCAAAGCTACAACATAGCAACAGCTTAGCAACACCAAAGCTACAACATAGCAACGGCTTAGCAACCACCAAAGCTACAACATAGCAACAGCTTAGCAACCACCAAAGCTACAACATAGCAACAGCTTAGCAACCAGCAAAGCTACAACATAGCAACAGCATGGCAACGATATAGCAACCATTAAGGCAACAGCATACAGCGACTATATTACAGCACATAGTCTATAATACAATTCGCTAATTTTGCTATGACCAAACAGCTCACCTTGACAGCGGCCCAATTAAAATCAACGCAGCTATTAACCAGTCCGGCGCTAGCCTTAGCAAACGGATACATGGCCAGCGGCGCGGCCAAAGTTAAAAAATGCGATTTGCTGTCTCTTGTACCAATTTGATAATCGAATATCAACCGTTCGGCGTTGCCAGTCAAATTGCGCAGATTGCCATTGAGCACTAGGGACACGGTGCCGTCCATACCTGCCATGGTTCGTACGCCGTATTGCATCTGTTTGCACTCTTGCACTTCGAATACAACTTCATAGGCGGCATTGGCTAAGCCGGCTCGTTCGGCTACGGGAGACTTTGCCGTATCTATGGTAACGTCGACGCGAGTGAACACGCCAAGGGCTTGTAGGCGACGCTTAGCGGCTTGGATCTCCAGCACTAGCTGGCCCCAGGTGGCCACCCGATCTGATAGGAGACGGCGCACCTGGGGACAATTAAGCAATGGGCTATTATTAGAGTCCGTGGGATTATGTCAGGACTTGAGGACTTTTTCAGTGGGAGGGCCAAAGATTAGCAGTGATTCTCAATCAGAGGGATTATGATTAACAGGGCGATTCTCAAGCAGAGGGATTAAGATTAACAGGGCGATTCTCAATCAGAGGGATTATGATTAACAGGGCGATTCTCAATCAGAGGGACTAAGATTAACAGGGCGATTCTCAATCAGAGGGATTAAGATTAACAGGGCAATTCTCAATCAGAGGGATTAAGATTAACAGGGCGATTCTCATCAGAGGGATTAAGATTAACAGGGCGATTTTCATCAGAGGGATTAAGATTAACAGGGCGATTCTCAATCAGAGGGATTAAGATTAACAGGGCGATTCTCAATCAGAGGGATTAAGATTAACAGGGCGATTCTCATCAGAGGGATTAAGATTAACAGGGCGATTTTCATCAGAGGGATTAAGATTAACAGGGTGATTCTCAATCAAAGGGATTATGATTAAGAAGGCGATCCTTAATGAGAGGGATTAAGATTAAGTGGGCGATTCTCAATCAAATGGATTGTGATTAAGAAGGCGATCCTTAATAAGAGGAATTAAGATTAAGTGGGCGATTCTCAATCAAAGGGATTGTGATTAAGAAGGCGATCCTTAATAAGAGGGATTAAATTAGCTCTAAAAGAAACCCATGGCCTCAAGTAACCTGCGAGTGGACGAGCTGATCGCGGGTTCGACGCAGGCCCTTGACGTGCACGCGCTCAACAAAAGCGTGCATCTCTGGGTCAGGATTTAGCTTGGCTGTTGGCATGTTGTTATTGGATTTGAACTGCTCCTCAACACGCTTGTGTATTGCTTTCTGACGCGACCACATGCATAGCATTCAAAACAGGTTGGCAATGCTAAATAAACTTGTTAGGCTTTGGCCATACAGTAATTTCAGAATCATTGTGTCCTTTTTAAATTTAGTTAAATAGATGTTCAAATTAAAGAAATCTATCTAAACCAATTTTGGATCTTATTGGCCACATAGCCTGGGTTTTAGACTATTAAAATTATTTTTTAAGATAAGAACTGATTACTATTATGAATACAATGCATCTTCCTAGTTAAATTTAAAGCATAGTTAATAAGCATTAAATAAAGATTTAGTATATTTGGATGGATTTTCCTGTATACTAAAAATGGTTTTACTATAGGCCTACTAATATAGTTTACAAATTCTATGCTACTGTGTAGGCCTACTAATATAGTACAAATTCTATACTACTACCTATGGAGCGATTTTATATCATGACATATCAACTTTGGTATCTTAAATTTTGTATGTAAGTTTTAAAAAATGATAAAATCAAAATTACATTAAGCCAGGGTTCAAGTCTAAGCTTTTAGCTTAGGGCCTAGTCATATATACTAGAATAACTAGATGGCAATCTAGTTATTCTAGTATTTGTAGGCTAAATATAGTTATTAATAAGGCCTAACTATTTAACCATAGCCATAAAATCGATCAGTAAAGACTTTATGCAACTTATAGATATAGTACTTAATTAGATTGAGGCATTTAGACTTAATAAGACAGTTAAATACTCTTGCCATTTATCCAAAGTTGTGTTAATTTTTGTTCTAGCCTAGGGTTTCTTTCATTGATAAATTGCATTTTTTGTAAAAAAAAGTAAGTTGTATAGCCAATATAAATCAAAGAGGTTGAACATATATGCAGTTAAACTTAGGCCTAACTAAAAAAATTGATAGGCCTAAATTGGCCTATACTTGCTTAAATAAATATGATTCTAGACCTTAAATAATTACCAAAACTTCCTATGCCTTAGTTTTACTTTAGGACTATCATATGATATCTTATACTATGCTAATATTAATGTTTGGGAATTTGGTAAAGGTCCTATCCTATGACTTGCCAATATGTATGCAAAAAGCAAATTTGAAGTTTTTTGCAAAAAATACAATAATATTTAATTGATAGGCTTGATAGTTTAAATCACTTATATAAAATAATATATATATAAAACAAATATAAATTAAAAAGAAAAAATAACTTTGCAATTCCAATGGACATCTAGGAAGCTTTTGGCTATCCTATAGTTTTGTACATTAAATTATTTTTATTGAAAATAATAAGTTTTAACTTTTAAATAACTTTAAGTAAATGACAATAAATAATAAGGGGTAACATGGAATCAACTATCTAGTTTTGTTAGTCTATAATAGATAATAATGTGACATCCAGTAGATAATAAAATAGGCAACGTTCACCTTCCCACTGTATCTTTGGACTGCCCTGCAGCTAAAAGACACCTAGTAGAGGAAGTTCTCAAAGGTCTTGTTTTGGGAAAGGGCACCGCCATAGGTATTTTTATAAGTGACTTAAATAGTCAATTTGAAAATAAATTTATCCATTAGACATCTCTTAGATATACCCTATAGTCAGGAAAGTGGCCTTTGCCATGGAAAATTCTGGCGCATACAAGAGGTCCTTGGCGCACTTGGCGCACAATCATGGTGCACACTGAGGTCCCTGGTGCATGCGGCACACAATCATGGCGCACACTGAGGTCCCTAGCGCATGCGGCGCATAATTGCAGTGCATAAAGTCTCTGACATATGCAATGCTAGGCCTATGCACAACTTTGGTGCATAAGGAATCAGAATAGAATCTTTATTAGCATAAAACTGGTATGAATGAATTCTAAGAATTTTGTAAATTTGTCATAAAATACATAATCTATATAAAATACATAAATTATGTTAATTTATATAAATTACATAAAATAAGGGCACAGACATGGCACATAGACGGCGCACAAATGGCGCATAGATGGTGCATAGACAGCACATAGATGGTCCCAAAAAATTTATTCTGGCGCACACTGTGCCACCTTCCTAACTATGGGATATACCATGTATCTAGCAAAATTTGGCCTTCATGTGAGCCCATGTGCCCTGCCCTTGATGGTGATAGTATGGACAAATGGGTCCACTAGGTTCACAAAGTTCAGTTGATGATTGACAATGGCATGATTATAATAAATGCATTTAATAAACAAAAGTAGACACTTGATAATATGTTATATTTGTTCTCTATTTTCTATGCTGTCACTTACTAAGCTTAAAGCCACTTAAAAGTTATTATTTTCAGCAAAAATAAATTAGCTAACATGTGAAACTACAGGATAGGCCTGCCTTAGGCATAGGCCTAGGCCTAGCTAACAAGCCAAGCCTATGACATTCACTAACATAACTATCAAGCCAGGGCACATGCTTTTGTTTTTGTATTTTAAAAATTAAACAAAATGATAAGTTCTTGCATGAAAATCATTATAAAATTTATTTTCTATTTCTTAGCAAACTTTTTGTAGGCTGTTAGTTTCATAAATAAACTTAACTCTTTTGGGCAAAATGATCCTGGTGCTTATTTGTTAATAGGTAAAATGCATTAAAACACTGAAAATTGAAGCTAGGACCTATGCCCTGGACCTGCAAGAAAATTTATTAACTTTTTATTAATTGGCCAAATTCCAAAACCAAAAGTAATGAAAATGTTATAAGATCTATCAAAAGTATTTGAAACTATTTCTAGGAAATTTGGGCTACTGTAGCACTGTGATTTTAAAAAATTAAAGCTACCTAGTCCCTATTAGTTTTAAGTGATTAGCAAGATCTAAAGAGGCTAAGGCTAAGGGACCTAATGAATGAGCCTAATTGGTTTAACTTGCCCTAGCTCCGTCGATCGAACGAACACGATACGCTTAGATTATAAAAATTTATAAAAAACGCGTTTTCACTTTTTTAGTGCTTAAACAAATTAATTAGCTGGTGTTTGGAGGGTTAAAAATGTTAGTCGAAACCGAAGTTAAATTCAGCCTTTCCATCCATTTTTTGTTTTGCATAGCAAATAATTTTTATGTAGAAGTAGAATGGAATCGTAGTAGTCTACTATAAGTAGAGAGAGTATCAATCAATCGTAGTTCCGCGAATGAAAAATACATTTTTACAATATGTGATGTGTTCGAGTTTGGCTCGTCTGTAGAGAAATACGAAAATACACTAGAATCTGCCGACGAGCTCCAGAAAGGGCATGTTTGCAGTCAATCGAGAGTTGCCTGTCTCGGGCCTAGTGCATGATGACACCCTAAACCGCACCGACGGCACCGGCTTCACAGCCATCTGGAGGCTGTCTGACGCCTCAGGGATGCGGCGTTACCTGCATGACAGCCGAAGGGTACCTATGGAGCGATACCGGCCCTTTTATCGCTCAGGCAGTAAAAACGCTGAGCACTTTATCTGCCCCTGCCCGCGGATTTCAACAGTGCCAGCTAGGCTCAACTCACCTCAAGCCAAACCCGGTGCTCTCCGACACTGCAGTTGCAGGCACGGTATTATTCAATTGTACACTATAGGAACTGCATGATGAAAGCAATTGAATAATACCGTTCCCCGCGCGAGTTGCGTAACTTGCAGTTGCGATCGGAGAGAACTGGTTCACTAGATCACTGAATGAATTCCAGACAATGCGCCAACAGTCAAAAGTTCCACCCACCAAGCAAAGATATTTTTATTCATATTTTACCGTGCATTTTAAATGAGAAGTTTCTCTCTAACTATGCGTGATTTGTACAGGTGGATTTGTACTATAGTCTATAGATTGGACTTCATATGTTACATGTACCACGTCGTTTGTAATAGATCTAGTACTGCATACGGAATGGAAAAAACGAACAATCAAACTCTATCTGGGAACCAACCAAAGACATGTAACTCGTACATGTACATGAGATGCAAAATTTGCAATGCAAACAGACTTTCATTGCCTGGAGAAAATTTTCCCGACTACATGTATATTCCTGCTTGTACATGTAACACAAGTTCGTACAAAGTTTGTTCATGAGGACAGAGAACCTGAGTTTGGCAGCTTTAACCCAACTCTATAGCTAGAACTCTTCCTCTGCACCAATCTTAAAAACCTTGTGACGCAAATTGCATCATGCGCCCAACAGTTGAGACGAGAACCGCGGGTGGGGGGGGGGGGTGAATTGCGTCACTTGGAGCTGAGATCTGAGAAAGCTTCGTTGACCTACTGGTTTCGAGATGGAATCTTGATTCTCGTTGCTGTGTGCATGTACATACAACTCAAATAGTCAATAATTTGATTCTGCCTTGATAAAAATTATCTCAAAAATAAAAATGATCGAACGCAATATCTCGTATCTTTGTGGTCGTAATTAAGTTAATTAACTTTATCATGCTTTCATTGTATGACCTAAAAGACAAACTTTTATATAATTAACCTGCACAGATCTATTTGATAGTTAATTATCAATCCCAATCAACTCCAGCTGGGGTTGTTAGGGCATTTAGTTTGCGACAATTATCATCATGAAGTAAACTCTCACTCAAATGTGCAGTGTAAGATTATTATTCTACTTTGCACTTCTCACACAGCGGCTTAGCAGCATTCTGATTCTGATTGGCCCTGCTCTTGGCCTGGTGGATTATATAACAAATATCGATTATTTCACGGGCGCCACCAGCCCCCCTCTCTAGTTGTACAGGGGAAATGAAATGTACATGCGATTTAAGGCTGGAGCCGGCTTGCGTCAAAATATACTGCTGGCTTGAGCCAAGGTGCGAATATTGGGGGCGACGGGGTGGGTGCGGGGAGCCCCCTAATGTTTATCGGTGGGCTTTAAAGGAAGCCGCCGCGCCCTCCCGCTGGGTTTGTGTGGAGGAGTCTCGCAGTCAGCTTTTCACTTGTGCGGCCTCATATAAATATCGATCAAACGCGCCGGCTGGAAAGGGTGGCTGCAATTATACCGATTTTTACACGGCTTTAAAAGGGACTCCCCCAAACTAGGAAGCCATTTGAGATAAAAAACCGTCTGCGCAGCGCCTCCTTTGCCAGCATATGGATCAACATGTAAGCATTAATTTCCTGTTGTAGTGATGTATCGCTAAAACAATCTGGCAAAACGCGCAGAATAGCAATTTTTTTCAACACTCTTGTTGCGTCTCTGTTTGTTGCAGAAAGGAAAAGACAACAGCGGACTGAACAGCCTCATTCACTCCATGATTCTGGATCACACGCTTGGCGACTCCACTGCCGACTCTGGGACGCTAAAGTTTGAGAGTACGTGCACACTTTGCTTGCTTTAGTCTGCGCCTTTTCTTGTCTCGCATTTATTGAATCTGCACCGTGACGAAACTTTGAAAAAGCCCCCCCCCCGAGTCCCCGACTTAAATAGGCTCAAACAGTTGAAGAAACATCTGTCCAAATTTTAGGCTAAAGCGGCAACAGAATTCCTTTTCCGCTCGTCATCTGATTTCTCAATGCTGAAAACCAGTCTCCCACCCACCCCGGATTTGCGCAGGCTCCGACATGAATAACAACAGCATCTGGTCCATGCACCACGACCACTACGCCAGTCCCAATCCGCTGCAGTCTCTGTTCGGCATCCAGAGCCTGGGCACGGGTCTCACCCCAACTCCAACCAATGAGAACATGAATCTGGCGGCAGCCAACTCTCCCTCTGTGTCGTCCGCTATGCAGACGCCCAAGACCAATCTAGAGGCGGCTGGCTTTCGCGCGATTCGCAGCTCCCAGCACAGCGGCCGTAAGAGCGGCAATACGTCTATGGGCTCCGAGCCAATGGACTCCAGCGGCATTTCCAGCGGCACGGACTTATCCGACTCGATTTTCGGCGGCGAAGGCGGACAGCAGCAGCAGCAGAAAACCGCGGCGAGCCAAGCCGAGAGTGCGCAGCATCAGCAACAGCAAGCGCACCAGTCGCCTCACCAGCAGCAGCAACAGCAGTCCAACAATCGCCAGTTCAACCACCAGCAGCAGCAGCACCACCAAGCCAGCAGCCTGACCGAGGCTCAGAAGGCACAAATGCAGAGCCAGGCGGCACTCGCCCAGCTGCTGAGCAACCCAGCTGTAAGCGTCGCCTATGGCCAACAGCAGCAGCCGCCTCTGGTGCCACCGGGAGCTGCCGCGGCCACCGGCTTCAACCAGGACCTCATCAGGGCCTACTGGCTAGAAGAGATGAGACGCCAGCAGCAGGAGACTCAACTGCAGCTCTACAGCGCGGAGCTTCTGAAGCTGTTCAATACCGGAAGCCAGTATCCGTACCAATGGCCGGGCAATAATCCAGCTGCAGCTGCCGCTGCCGCCGCCGCTGCCGCATCGGTTATTGGCAGCAGCGCCCAGCTGCCCGGTGCTCCAGGAGCTGGCGGACCGCCATCCGCTGCCGCCGCCGCTGCTGCGGCCGCAGCAAACCAGTCGCTCCGTGCGGTCACCTCATCGGAGCAGCAGATGGAAGGCGCCGCCGGGTCCTCGCTGGCCCTGGCAGCTGCAGCGGCTGCTTCCGGAGCCCGCGGCGGTGGAGCCGGCCAGCCGAACTACCACGAGGAAGTGTCCTCCATGGCGGCGCTCTACCGAAACTTGATGACAAACAGCGACGACGAGATTGAGAAGGCGGCCAGCTTCTACCGGAACTCTGCCTCTACGAGCGACGCGCACCACCACTGGTCTGGCAAGCTGCCCGTTCGCGTCTACAAAAATGCCATCTTCTCGCGCAAAGTCTTTCTCGGTGGTGTGCCCTGGGACGTCAGCGACCTCGACCTGCAGCAGGCTTTCCTGCGCTTCGGCACACTGCAGGTGCTCTGGCCGGCTCGCGAGGCCTCGAACGTGCAGATTCGCTCGTCACCGAGAGGCTACTGCTATCTGATCTTCGACCAAGAGCTCTCCGTGCGCAACCTGCTCAAGCAGTGCACCCGCGACGCCACTAACATCGGTGAGTACTATTTCAAGATCAGCAGCAGCAAGATGAAGGCCAAGGAGGTGCAGGTGATCCCTTGGTGCATCAACGATTCTCAGTTCACCAAGCAGGGCTCGCACAGGCTGGACGCCAAGCGCACAGTGTTCATCGGCGCTCTGCACGGCATGATCACCGCCGAGGCGCTCGCCACCATCATGAACGACCTGTTCGGCAACGTGGCCTTCGCCGCCCTGGACACTGACAAGTACAAGTACCCCATTGGCTCCGGCCGGGTGGCCTTCACCAGCCAGCGCTCCTACATGAAAGCTGTGCAAGCCAACTTTGTCGAGGTGCGCACGGCTAAGTTCACCAAGACGGTAAGCTCTGGAGAGTTCATTCTGTTTACTTGCCGGTTTACAGGTAGATAGATTAGCCAACCTTTAGTTCAGTTAGCAAGTTAAACTCGCAGAGGCCCTCTTACGACGGTCTCTTTCTCATTAAACGTCTGTCCCCCGCCCCACCGTACAGTTTAATATTCCAGCCTGAATCTGCCACGATGTACATACATGTACATTTTTAGTAACGCTGGCTCCTGCCTCCTGTGCATTATGGCTGCACCAATATAGCTAACTGTTTACGTTTGCAAGAGCTTTTTGTTTTTCTTTTCATAAAATAGCTTAAGCATTCGTCCTTGCTACTGAAGGTAGAGGAACGCTTAACAAATAATACCTAAAGCGGCCCATTCAGTTAGTATTGTAATTTGTTTTTTTGATGGTCATAACACTATACAGCAGGTTTTAGGTTGCTCAAAACACGACGACTCAATTGGAACCAAATGTATAAGGAAAGCAAAGTACAGAAACTTTATATATTTAGCTTGTTTCTGTTTTCTTCATCTGATATTTATCAACAGATTCTTGAAGCCGCCCGAAATCTGCGTATTACGAGAGGTTTAAAAATTTAACTAAAAACTTGTTTTACTCTACTTACAGCAGTAGTCTGACACGCTTGCAATCGTTACATTTATTTGCTTCTAATTAAAAACTTCATCCCAGATTCAAATCGACCCGTACCTGGAGGACAGCATGTGCAACCACTGCTTCGTGTCGCCCGGCATCTACTTCTGCCGCGCTTTTGAGTGCTTTCGTTACTTCTGCCCGAGCTGCTGGAACCTGTGGCACGGCAACGGCTCCGACCAGGTGTACTCGCACAAGCCGCTGCGCCGCACCTTCAAGACCAACCTGCCCGACAAGAAGTGAGCAATGGGAACAAGACAGTTTTTGTGCATCGCAAGTGCAATTTGCATATTTTTCACCGGACTAGCGCCGCTTTTGAATTAGAGGGCCGGCGTTGTTTCTAAAGCTTTGTTTGTTCTTTGTTCTCTTAGCTTACCGTACGGATCTTTTTGTTTAGATTTTGTTCATTCGACATTTTTATCAAAAAAATGAAAAAAATTCTATTAAAAACGAATAAAAAATATTGTTTTTAGTTTTTCCCTTCGGTGTTAGTGCTTCCACAGCAATCCCGCTCCCCAGTGCCACGCTAATAGCCGTTACTGCCCTGCCCTTCTCCCTGCCCTTCGCTGCCTCAGCAATATTATTCGGCACTTTCTCATCGAAACTTCAATTTAAGATTTTTTTGCGCTGCGAAAGATTTGCTTGGCTTTTGCAAAACGCTTTTTCATATCATAGTTCGGAAGTTGGTTCGAGACTGCCAGAAACTGCCAGCTTGGATCGATTGAAATTTATAGACTAACAAAAAGCTTGCAAAAGCACGCAAATTCTTTTGCCAGCTTTTAAAAATGAAAACTTTTCAAATTGGCGCTTTTTTGTTTAAATAGCCTCTTGTGGCGAAATTTCCATTTTTTTACTGTATGCAGTGAACTTCGTCAACTTGTTTTACTGTTATAACAAATTCGAAATATTTTGCTCAGAAATCTAATGCTTTCGCTTCCGTTTAGAAACTTTTTATTGATTCAAATTGCAAAACTTTGCTCATCGGGTCAGAAATTTTTATTATAGTAAAAATATGGTGGCATAATTCAGATTTCGCCCTCTATCTTGCCTACCATTGCACGCCCTTTGTTTGACTCGTTTTCTAAATAACTATTTTTAATATTTTACTAGATTTTAATAACGCTCCGTGGTACATCGATGCAATCTGTGGGAAAGCTCCGGTTCATTCTAAATTGTTTAAAGTTTACTCTTTTGTTTTCAGAAATAAGAACCCGTCAAACTTTTTATGCCATATCTAAAATTGGAAGAGGCTTTGGTGTTCCTTATTTTTTAGTACATTTTATTGACATGCAAATGGAGCAAGCGCCATCGATAGTGTAACACGGCCAGCCAATCGAGAACGGCGATGAAATTACTGCCAATCAAATAGCTTTTTGTAAAGGGAAAGAATCTTATGCCGGCCAATCAATGCTCGTAGAAGTAAAGGGACAGAAAGGAAGTGGTGTTCAGCTTGGTTAGGAGACTAAAATAATGGTAGCGGCCAGCCAATCGGAGAGCTTGATTAGGATAGCGGCCAGCCAATTAGAGAGCTTGGTTAGGAGACGAAAATAATGGTAGCGGCCAGCCAATCAGAGAGCTTGATTAGGAGACGGAAAATGAGGATGGCGGCCAGCCAAGCAGAGATTTGAGAAGGCCAATCAGCAGCAGCGAGATCCGACAGCAGATTAACTATGTCCACAAATAGCAGAAGTTGAAGATTTATTCTGCCTCTAATAGGGTATAGAACTTTAAAGTTCTCAAATCATTGCGGCCAGTTTATTTGTTTGCCAGTTTAAAGCAGGCTATGGCTGTTTGCAATTGGGATATTGTTTAACAGTTTGAGTCATTGTTAATTAGAGTCGGGTGATGCAAATGTCAAACATGGCTGACATCACCATCATCAGGCTTAGCCACGGTAGGCTTCTTGGCTTTAGCGTGATACCTGGAACGGGCGCAAACCGGTAGCTTTCTATTGAAATTGCCACGCTGCACCAGCACCTGGCACATCAGGATAATTAAGATCAGATAGATGGCGACAGTAGTGTTAATAAGCCATAACAGCGCAAGTTGCACCTGCCCGAACGCGGTTGGTTCAGCGGCGGATTCTAGTCGCGGCGCCGACTTGATGCACCTGATTGCTGGAAAGCCACACATAGTAAAGTTGCACCGCACAGTGCACCCAAGCTTGTAGATTGCAGTTGGAGCGCCAATGTCAACTACAAGCAGCGAAATTGCTAATGCGAAGCAAACTCTGCTCAGCCTCAGCATTGTTGCTCTCGAATTGCTATTGCAGGTAGCCTGAAAATTGCGCGGAAAGTGGGTCACAGATGCGAGCTATGGAGTAGCGGTGTTGAAATAGAGAGAATTATACATGCAGCGAAATCCTCCTGAAGGGTTGGGGAATCTTAGAGACATTCTCCTGAAGGGTTGGGGAATCTTAGAGACATTCTCCTGAAGGGTTGGGAAATCTCGGCGATATCCTTCTGAAGGGTTGGGGAATCAAGGCACATCCTCCTGAAGGGTTGGAGAATCTCGGCGATATCCTCCTGAAGGGTTGGGGAATCTCGGCGATATCCTCCTCAAGGGTTGGGGAATCTCGCGATATCCTTCTGAAGGGTTGGGGAATCTTAGAGACATCCTCCTGAAGGGTTGGAGAATCTCGGCGATATCCTCCTGAATGGGTTGGGGAATCTCGGTGATATCCTCCTCAAGGGTTGGGGAATCTCGCGATATCCTCATGAAAGGTTGGGGATTATCGGCGATATCCTTCTGAAGGGTTGGGGAATCTCGGCGATATCCTCCTGAAGGGTTGGGGAATCTCGGCGATATCCTCCTCAAGGGTTGGGGAATCTCGCGATATCCTTCTGAAGGGTTGGGGAATCTTAGAGACATCCTCCTGAAGGGTTGGAGAATCTCGGCGATATCCTCCTGAATGGGTTGGGGAATCTCGGTGATATCCTCCTCAAGGGTTGGGGAATCTCGCGATATCCTCATGAAAGGTTGGGGATTATCGGCGATATCCTTCTGAAGGGTTGGGGAATCAAGGCACATCCTCCTGAAGGGTCGGGGAATCTTAGAGACATCCTCCTGAAGGGTTGGGAAATCTTGGCGATATCCTCCTGAAGGGTTGGGAAATCTTGGCGATATCCTCCTGAAGGGTTGGGGAATCTTGGCGATATCTTCCTGAATGGGTTGGGGAATCTCGCGATATCTTCCTGAATGGGTTGGGGAATCTCGCGATATCTTCCTGAATGGGTTGGGGAATCTCGCGATATCTTCCTGAATGGGTTGGGGAATCTTGGCGATATCTTCCTGAATGGGTTGGGGAATCTCGCGATATCTTCCTGAATGGGTTGGGGAATCTCGCGATATCTTCCTGAATGGGTTGGGGAATCTCGCGATATCTTCCTGAATGGGTTGGGGAATCTCGCGATATCTTCCTGAATGGGTTGGGGAATCTCGCGATATCTTCCTGAATGGGTTGGGGAATCTCGCGATATCTTCCTGAATGGGTTGGGGAATCTCGCGATATCTTCCTGAATGGGTTGGGGAATCTCGCGATATCTTCCTGAATGGGTTGGGGAATCTCGCGATATCTTCCTGTAGGGGTTGGGGAATCAAAGCAATATCCCCCTGAAGGGTTGAAAACCTAGACAATGCCTTAGGCAATGGAGAATCCAAATGGTGGTTACTTACGATTGAGTGAAATTATGATATTGCATATGAAAGCTTCATCAAGAGCAAGTCGTCTCTGAATAATTTATAGGTGAGCGCAGCCAATCACACAGAGGTGAGTACAGTTTATTAGCCGAGGGCGAGCGCCCACGCGAATCTGTAAAAGCTGTAATAGGCGCGCTGGTCGAATGGCAATATTTGACAGAAAATACCCTATCAAGGATGCCTGGATATAAGCCTCTGGACTGGAACCGGGACAAAAACAAGTAATATCTCGGCTAAACTCTAACGTAACAATAATAATAATGATAGCGTAATTTTTTTAATACATGTCAGCGTTTTTGTTGATATTATTTATAATCCAATTAACTACTATACCAGAGGCGCCGCGACCCCTGGTTCGATTCCGTTTGTGGCTTGTGTGCGGGAAAACTTGGCCGGGAGGTTGTCGTGAGATTCGCAGCCATGAGGACCAACCACCGAAGCACATGTGCTGAGAATTGAGTTTCAAAGAGTTAATAAATTCGACGAAAAACCAATTAAATTTTCCGCTCGTTTCTAGTCCGGGCTGCTGCTACTTGGAGGTCCACGAATCTAGACAGGTGTCTTTGATACCCTTATTTTGCAACCTTCTTTTTTATCATCTGATTCCTCTTCTAATCTCGAGTCCCTCGAATTTTTCTGTCAAGGAGACTCGATCAGTAATTGGTGTAGAATCTGGAATTTCAACTTCAATCGTCTTCAAAGTTATAAATTAAAAGCAATTTTCATTGGAGTCCTCGCTCCAGGTTCTAGATTTGATCAAATTAAGTTGTCCTTGTACGCCGCCCTCTCCCGCATCCCACCATCAAGGAGGACACAGCAGCGCCCTTGCAGGGGTCAGCTGCGAAGTAGACATAACTGCGGGTCGATATTTGTGCCGTCTTGTTTTACTGCAGTGCCCAAGCCACCCACCCCCCCCCCCGGCGGACGGCAGGCCACGTTTAACTGCGAACTGCTCAAAGCGTTGTTTTGTACTCGGGCTTCACATTCTTCTCTCGCTACTTGTTAGTAGGCCAACTATTAAGTAAACTGTTTGCTATATAAAGATGAACAATAAAGGCCAGGTATACACTATTTTTTGTCTTTTAAAACATGATCGACTTATAAGAAATTAGCGTTTAATTCTGATTTAAATTCTGATTTAAATTCTGATAAAAACTAATTGTGCGCTAGTATCCCCGAATTTTGAAACTCTGCGCTTTTCTGTTTACTGTTTATGGCAGTTTCCACAGTTTCTGCTAAGATCGGTCGTAGGGCGGAGGTTCCAGATGGGAAGCTCGGTTGTAGGGCGGAGGTTCCAGATGGGAAGCTCGGTTGTAGGGCGGAGGTTCTAGATAGGAAGCTCGGTTGTAGGGCGGAGGTTCCAGATGGGAAGCTCGGTCGTAGGGCGGAGGTTCCAGATGGGAAGCTCGGTTGTAGGGCGGAGGTTCCAGATGGAAAGCTCGGTCGGTCGTAGGGCGGAGGTTCCAGATAGGAAGCTCGGTTGTAGGGCGGAGGTTCCAGATGGGAAGCTCGGTTGTAGGGCGGAGGTTCCAGATGGGAAGCTCGGTCGGTCGTAGGGCGGAGGTTCCAGATGGGAAGCTCGGTCGGTCGTAGGGCGGAGGTTCCAGATAGGAAGCTTGGTTGTAGGGCGGAGGTTCCAGATGGGAAGCTCGGTTGTAGGGCGGAGGTTCCAGATGGAAAGCTCGGTCGGTCGTAGGGCGGAGGTTCCAGATAGGAAGCTCGGTTGTAGGGCGGAGGTTCCAGATGGGAAGCTCGGTTGTAGGGCGGAGGTTCCAGATGGGAAGCTCGGTTGTAGGGCGGAGGTTCCAGATAGGAAGCTCGGTTGTAGGGCGGAGGTTCCAGATGGGAAGCTCGGTGGTAGGGCGGAGGTTCCAGATGGGAAGCTCGGTTGTAGGGCGGAGGTTCCAGATAGGAAGCTCGGTGGTAGGGCGGAGGTTCCAGATGGGAAGCTCGGTTGTAGGGCGGAGGTTCCAGATGGGAAGCTCGGTTGTAGGGCGGAGGTTCCAGATGGGAAGCTCGGTTGTAGAGTGGGAGTTCCAGAACGGATGCTCGGTTGTAGAGTGGGAGTTCCAGAACGGAAGCTTGGTTGGTGTGCTAGCAAATAATTGGAAATGATGCAATGAATTTTTGGAGTTAAAAGTTTCTTGAAATAAAAACGCAGTCTTTCGCAAATACGATCTGTTACATTGGTTGTATCTGTATTGCTGTTAAAATTAGATTTTCTGTTGTGGCGATACCTGGTACACTTTAATAAAAGATTTAATAATTGTATTAATATATAAATTACATGTAATAAATACGAGGCTAAGAGCTAGGGTTAGACAGACACGGCGCTGCAATATTAGTTCTATTAATTACAATCGTAAGTCAAATGAAAATGCCGATGGGCGCCTAGGCTGCCTGATTGATTAAGGCTTTGACAACGAAATCTTTGCAGTATAGTGTTGAGAAACTTTGTCAAATGCCGTAATAAGCAATACTGTATAACTATAAATTATAGCGCAGGGTATAATTTTGGGATTCTGGTGTCATTAATCAGCTCACTGGGATAATTAATAATTTAAGCTGTAGACTATTGTTAAAATTAATTACCGATGGAAATTGCCATTCAATAAAAAATCGACTTTTTGAAACTGACTAAGTTCCCTGACTCAAGCTCCCTGACTCAAGTCAAGCTCCCTGACTCAAGCTCCCTGACTCAAGACTCAAGCCCGCTGACTCAAGCTCCCTGACTCAAGCTCCCTGACTCAAGCTCCCTGACTCAAGCTCCCGCTGACTCAAGTTCCCTGACTCAAGTTCCCGCTGACTCAAGTTCCCTGACTCAAGTTCCCGCTGACTCAAGTTCCCGCTGACTCAAGTTCCCGCTGACTCAAGTTCCCGCTGACTCAAGTTCCCGCTGACTCAAGTTCCCGCTGACTCAAGTTCCCGCTGACTCAAGTTCCCGCTGACTCAAGTTCCCGCTGACTCAAGTTCCCGCTGACTCAAGTTCCCGCTGACTCAAGTTCCCGCTGACTCAAGTTCCCGCTGACTCAAGTTCCCGCTGACTCAAGTTCCCGCTGACTCAAGTTCCCGCTGACTCAAGTTCCCGCTGACTCAAGCTCAAATAAATAATATAACTAGGTTTTGGCTTAAGAAAATCGAGATTTAACAAAACTGGAATCCCTGATTTGGGACTTCGGTCCTGCAATCACAGCACAGCGCACATCTCGCTGCCCCGCTTTTTGCCTCCGCCGTTTGTTCGACTCTTGCCGCCAAATTTCGACATCCGTGCAGCCGACTGAGCCGGCTGGGACGATTTCTTGCTCTTCTTGCTCTTCTTTTTCTTCTTCTTCTGCTGTTGCTGCTGCTTGCTGGTCTGGCTCTTGGCCTTCTCAGACTTTTTGAGCTCGGTGTCTGAGCTGGCGCTGCTGGCGCTGCTGGCGCTGCTGGCGCTGGCTTCATCCTTCAACTCCTGCTGCTGCTTCTGTCGACTTCCCGTCTGCATCGCCCTGTGGTTTGCGGCACTTTGCTTGCGTTTGCCCTGGGCCCGGTGCAACTTTGCTAGGGGATGGGAGGCCGGCTATGCAGCATTTATCTACCCCATCCCATGCCGACCCGCCACTACAGTCGGCTACTCACAAGTTTTGTTTTACCTGAGAAGGGTTATAAATTCGTGGAGTTCTAAAAAGCTGGCAACTGGGGGTGCCGCACAGGAGATTTTTTCTCAAATTTGGCTTCTCAAATTTGGCTTCTCACATTTGGCTTCTCACATTTGGCTTCTCAAATTTGGCTTCTCACATTTGGCTTCTCACATTTGGCTTCTCAAATTTGGCTTCTCACATTTGGCTTCTCACATTTGGCTTCTCAAATTTGGCTTCTCAAATTTGGCTTCTTAAATGTGGCTTCTTAAATGCTGCTTCTCAAATGCTGCTTCTCAAATGCTGCTTCTCAAATGTGGCTTCTCAAATGTGGCTTCTTAAATGCTGCTTCTCAAATGCTGCTTCTCAAATGCTGCTTCTCAAATGCTGCTTCTCAAATGTGGCTTCTTAAATGCTGCTTCTCAAATGCTGCTTCTCAAATGCTGCTTCTCAAATGCTGCTTCTCAAATGCTGCTTCTCAAATGCTGCTTCTCAAATGTGGCTTCTCAGATTGGCTTGTACTGTAAAATCTACTTCGCAAAAATTTGATTATTACTGCTCTGGACTCATTCTTTGACGCATCGCTGCGCCAATTTGCGCGCCTAATCACGCGCCTTGGCGCTCATTCACAATTTTGGCGCAAAATCACTTTCTCAGCACATAGACACTCATTTCAGCCACCATCAAGCATTTATTTTAGCAAAAACCCTCTGCACGATTGAATAAATTGTTAAAAATATTTTGTGCAATTAAATTAGAATTTTGTTATAATCACATTTCCAGGCCGCACTGGTCCAATTCCTGTAATTTTGTTTAAAGCTCCATGATTAGGACACCCACCTCTGTAGCTGATAGTATTTATTTCTCTTCATACTCAGCTACAAGTACTCAGATGGCGCTGCTGCTGGCCTCTGACTGGCGGAACTACTGACGAGTCGGATCAGAGGCTGAGAGGCTGAGAGAGAACCGCCTCATCATAAAGGATCGAGATTATGATATTTTAATTCAAGCGCTTTGGCCTCAGTTTATTAGTCGGGAGGGCTGCTCCCTCAACTGTTCACTGTGGACTGCAACAGGTGCAGCGCTTGCTAATGAGGGCTCTAACTGATAGGTGGCAATTGCCCTTTTGAAATAACTGACGATGCCATTTTGCACTTCAGCCTCCAGCTTAATCAGGGGTCACTAAGGGCAGAGGGAATTTATCCAGACAGCTCACCGGGGAATGTGAATGAGACAGCTCACCGGTGAATGTGAATGAGACAGTTCACCGGTGAATCTGAGTGAGATAGCTCACCGGTGAATGTGAATGAGACAGCTCACCGGTGAATGTGAATGAGACAGCTCACCGGTGAATGTGAATGAGACAGCTCACCGGTGAATCTGAATGAGACAGCTCACCGGTGA
Organism: Macrostomum lignano; assembly: GCA_002269645.1. NCBI lineage: Eukaryota > Metazoa > Platyhelminthes > Macrostomidae > Macrostomum > Macrostomum lignano. The sequence continues at coordinate 908,701 of NIVC01000087.1, read as the reverse complement.
ATGTGAATGAGACAGTTCACCGGTAAATCTGAGTGAGACAGCTCACCGGTGAATGTGAATGATGCACAGCATCAGCGTGAATGTGAATGATGCACAGCATCAGCGTGAATGTGAATGATGCACAGCATCAGCGTGAATGTGAATGATGTACAGCATCACAGCAGCTGTAGCAACATTCACAGCAGCGTGAATGTGAATGATGCACAGCATCAGCGTGAATGTGAATGATGCATCATTGTCATCAAACTGCCAGATCTGGTCAGGACTGAGGCACTCACCCAGCAGGCGAGCGTAGTGAATCGTCAATAGAAGAGTTCAGGCATGAAAAGCATAAAATATTTTTATCTTGGCAAGCGGAGTTATCGCTCCCAGGGGATCTGCATCCCCTACATTGTCTTCCACTGCTGTCACGCAGCTCCACAAGTGAGTAGAGATTTTGTAGAATTTCTAAAAAAAATAATTTCCAAACCCAGATGAAGCGATTTCACTATGTAACTGCAATGAACAACTCCGATGGGAGATGCTGGGAGCGCAGACTCATCGCTTAGACAGATCTCTGTCAGATTAGCGGGACTCGATAGCAGTTGAGACCCCATAGGTGGGCGCCGCTCAGCTGCGTGTCCGCCCGCGCCAATCCCCAGACTTTCATCCGAATTCTCCCCGACTGCCTTGGGGAATTGCATTCGAGGACAAAATAAAAGCAACGCCGGCCCCCCTTAGCGGCCGGCTCGCCGCCTGTTTCGGGACACAAAAAACCCAGAGAGACAAGAAGACAGCAGATTTTTCTCGTTAAATTTGATCGCAACACTCGAAGAGCAAGAGAGAGCTTCTTTGTAAAAGCAAGTGAGTAGCAACTGGCCTGATTTGAATTTCAATTCTGCTGCTCCCTAGAGAGGGAATATTCGGTGGTGTTTCGCCTCCCATCATTAGCAAATGGAAGGCTAATTAGAGCGAAAAGGCGAGCAATTAACCCCAGACAAATAAAAACAGGAAAAAATTGAGAAAGCGCCACAGTCCCAACCCGATTTTGAAACTGCAGCAAAATGTCGCGGACACTGCTACTCTGCACTCTGGTAGCCGCCCTCATCCTGACGGTCGCGGCGGCCCCCTCCGTAGGCGACGACGGCTGGCATCAGCGACGCGGCGGCGCCGAGCCTTACAGGTTCTTCATGCTGAAGCGCCTGTTGAAGCGCCCCGCCGACGACCGCGACATTGAGCAGCTGCTCAAACAGCTCAACGATTGGAGCAGCGAGTCGCGCTCAGACTCCGTCATCTTTCGCCTGCGTCGAGGCGGCGGCGGCGGCGTTTGAAGTTGAAGATCCTGATTGAGCCCTAGCTGAACCTCTAACACATACTTTGCTGTGCCCTGCTTCTAAGAGACCCCCAAATTGAGACTGAACAACCAAATACAATTGAATTCTTGGCGAAAGTTTTCAGCCATAAATCATAATCAACGTTCGATTGATAATTATTGCTTTTCTGATAATTTCATGGCACAATGGGCAAAGCCTAAGAATAAAAAACTAAATAGCAGGTGCATCAATTTTTAGGCAAAACTGAATTACTACTGTTACTATGAGCGTTACAACTATTATTATTTCAAGATTTTTATGCCAAACAATGTTTCTCAATTGCAGAAACTGAGAGAATTTTTATCCATCAGAAAGTTCTCAGCTCAGCTCATTCCCAGCACAGATCCCTCATCATCCAGGTAGAACACAGCTCAGCTCATTCCCAGCACAGATCCCTCATCATCCAGGTAGAACACAGCTCAGCTCATTCCCAGCACAGATCCCTCATCATCCAGGTAGAACACAGCTCAGCTCATTCCCAGCACAGATCCCTCATCATCCAGGTAGAACACAGCTCAGCTCATTCCCAGCACAGATCCCTCATCATCCAGGTAGAACACAGCTCAGCTCATTCCCAGCACAGATCCCTCATCATCCAGGTAGAACACAGCTCAGCTCATTCCCAGCACAGATCCCTCATCATCCAGGTAGAACACAGCTCAGCTCATTCCCAGCACAGATCCCTCATCATCCAGGTAGAACACAGCTCAGCTCATTCCCAGCACAGATCCCTCATCATCCAGGTAGAACACAGCTCAGCTCATTCCCAGCACAGATCCCTCATCATCCAGGTAGAACACAGCTCAGCTCATTCCCAGCACAGATCCCTCATCATCCAGGTAGAACACAGCTCAGCTCATTCCCAGCACAGATCCCTCATCATCCAGGTAGAACACAGCTCAGCTCATTCCCAGCACAGATCCCTCATCATCCAGGTAGAACAGCGCCCCAACCCCGGCAGCCGCGGTGGCGCCCAGCATGAGGCCCGCATAGCCGTACACCCGGTACACGCAGTAGCCAAACATGACGAGAAAGGCGGCAAGCAGCAGGCCGAGCTGTAGGCGGGCCAGCCTCCGCTCCGTGTGCTCACCGGCCTTCTACAGCGTGTCCAGCCGGTGCTCCAGGTTGAACAGCCGGCGCTGGGCCGCCCCAGCCAGCTGCAGACTCTCGTCATCATCGTTAGGATTTTCCGGATTTTTACCGGCGGCTGCGGCAGGCATTTCGCTTTGCAGGTTGGCGCCTCGGGCAGGGTGAGCTTAAAGAAATATTTTGAAAAGAGTGTACATGCCTGTCGGTGAGAAATTCAGTGCCGCTGTACACCCTGTGTGAGCGTGAGCCATCATGGAGGCCTATCAAGCTGTGGGGGGCGCCAAACCTGCTGTGAGGGCGCGCCAAACCTGCTGTTGCTGTGAGGGGGCGCCAAACCTGCTGTTGCTGTGAGGGGGCGCCAAACCTGCTGCTGCTGTGAGGGGGCGCCAAACCTGCTGTGAAGAGGCGCCAAACCTGTTGTCAGGGGGCGCCAAACCTGTTATGAGGGGAGCGCCAAACTTGTTGTGAGGAGCTGGCGCCAAACCTGTTGTGAGGGGCGCCAAACCTGTGAGAGTTGCGCCACCTGTTGTGAATGGGGGGCGCCAAACCTGTTGTCAGGGGGCGCCAAACCTGCTGTTAGGGGGCGCAAAACCTGCTGAGGGGGGGGCGCCAAACCTGCTGTGAAGGCGCCAAACCTGCTGTGAAGGCGCCAAACCTGCTGTGAGGGGGCGCCAAACCTGTGACAGTTGCGCCAAACCTGTTGTGAATGGCCCGGTGCCAAAGGCAAACCTGCTGAGGTCTTTATTAAAAAAATCACTTACCTGTTTTGGCTCCGGAGAATGCAGACTTTAGCTGAGCCTGCCAAGAGTAGAGACAAGACTATACCGACTCAAAGATCTGTTTACCACCCTTACCTTCAGAATTCAAAACATTGACTTTTTATGCAGAGTAAGAGCCATCAATAATTAATTGCTAAAGTAAGGCCGGGGGCTCTGCGTGTGTTTAATAATTCAGTCTAATAACCCGCTAGACCAAGATTTCTCAATTGAATTCTTGAGGGCGATTCTTGGAAATTGACTGCTAGACCAGCCGGTTTTACCGTTCGCAGGGCAAGGGATAATTAACTTGAGCGCAGTGCACGTAGGGACAGTGTATGCAAGCCTGTACAGGTAGGGACAATAGGCAATCTAAATTCTCACGAGGTGCCGCTAGATGGCGCGGTCATTTAAGGCCGCGATTCTTACATGTGAGCTTCCTCTATCATTTAAGTGCTGCTGCCTGTCATTATAGACGCCATTCTCAGGGGTGCTGCTGCCTGTCATTATAGACGCCATTCTCAGGTGGTGCTGCCTGTCATTATAGACGCCATTCTCAGGGGTGCTGCCTGTCATTATAGACGTTATTCTCAGGGGTGCTGCCTGTCATTATAGACGCCATTCTCAGGTGGTGCTGCCTGTCATTATAGACGCCATTCTCAGGGGTGCTGCTGCCTGTCATTATAGACGTTATTCTCAGGGGTGCTGCTGCCTGTCATTATAGACGCCATTCTCAGGGGTGCTGCTGCCTGTCATTATAGACGCCATTCTCAGGGGTGCTGCTGCCTGTCATTATAGACGTTATTCTCAGGGGTGCTGCCTGTCATTATAGACGCCATTCTCAGGTGGTGCTGCCTGTCATTATAGACGCCATTCTCAGGGGTGCTGCTGCCTGTCATTATAGACGCCATTCTCAGGTGGTGCTGCCTGTCATTATATACGTTATTCTCAGGTGGTGCTGCCTGTCATTATAGACGCCATTCTTAGGTGGTGCTGCCTGTCATTATAGACGCCATTCTCAGGTGGTGCTGCCTGTCATTATAGACGCCATTCTCAGGGGTGCTGCCTGTCATTATAGACGCCATTCTCAGGTGGTGCTGCCTGTCATTATAGACGTTATTCTCAGGTGTTCTGCCTGTCATTATAGACGTTATTCTTAGGTGGTGCTGCCTGTCATTATAGACGCCATTCTTAGGTGTTCTGCCTGTCATTATAGACGTTATTCTTAGGTGGTGTTGCCTGTCATTATAGACGTTATTCTTAGGTGGTGTTGCCTGTCATTATAGACGTTATTCTTAGGTGGTGCTGCCTGTCATTATAGACGCCATTCTCAGGGGTGCTGCCTGTCATTACAGACGCCATTCTTAGGTGGTGCTGCCTCTCATTATAGACGTTATTCTCAGGGGTGCTGCCTGTCATTATAGACGCCATTCTCAGGGTTGCTGCCTGTCATTATAGACGCCATTCTCAGGATTTGCTGCCTGTCATTATAGACGCCATTCTTAGGTGGTGCTGCCTGTCATTATAGACGCCATTCTTAGGTGGTGCTGCCTGTCATTACAGACACCATTCTCAGGGGTGCTGCCTGTCATTATAGACACCATTATTAGAAATAAAGAACTCCCAAGACACATTATCCTCAACAGTTTGCATGTGCACCGCTAGAAGAAGGCAAAAAACAGGCCGATAGCAAAATAGGTGTGCAACTAGTTAAAGAAAACAGTTTGGGAAAACTGACAGATTTATTCATTATTGGCTGATTAAGAGCAGAGCTAATGCAGTCAGGAGTTGCAGAAAAAAAGGTAATGCAACCGCTTCAACATTCAGCTCGAGCGCCGGAGTGGCGGCCGCGCAGATTAATTTGCATCCGTAGGGTAGGGGAAAAGACTAAGAAAAACGCGAAAATCAAGCAAATAAAAAAACAAGCAGGGTCGACGAAAAATGAATTATTTAATAACTGGATTTGATAAATCAGGTAGATCGGGATGAGATTGTGAATAGATGCGATAGCTACTGATCCAATGCATTATTTGTAATACAGCACGCTACTGTCAAAAAAAAAGTATGACATAACTGTGCGTTAGCGCTGGTAGAAATTGCGAGATAAATATTACTAACCATAAGATGGAATGGTGAATTTGATCTTAAGATTATATGATTCTGAGTTGGGATTATAGAATTCGGGATTGGGGATCATAGGATTCGGGATCATCGGATTCGGGATTGGAAATTATAGGATTCAGGATTGGGGATCATGGGATTCGGATTGGGGATCATAGGATTCGGGATTGGGGATCATAGGATTCGGGATTGGGGATCATAGGATTCGGGATTGGGGATCATAGGATTCGGATTGGGGATCATAGGATTTGGGATTGGGGATATAGGATTCGGGATTGGGGATCATAGGATTCGGGATTGGGGATCATAGGATTCGGGATTGGGGATCATGCGATTTGGGATTGGGGATATAGGATTCGGGATTGGGGATCATAGGATTCGGGATTGGGGATCATGCGATTTGGGATTGGGGATATAGGATTCGGGATTGGGGATCATAGGATTCGGGATTGGGGATCATAGGATTCGGGATTGGGGATCATGCGATTTGGGATTGGGGATATAGGATTCGGGATTGGGGATCATAGGATTCGGGATTGGGGATCATAGGATTCGGGATTGGGGATCATGCGATTTGGGATTGGGGATATAGGATTCGGGATTGGGGATCATAGGATTCGGGATTGGGGATCATGCGATTTGGGATTGGGGATATAGGATTCGGGATTGGGGATCATAGGATTCGGGATTGGGGATCATAGGATTCGGGATTGGGATCATGCGATTTGGGATTGGGGATATAGGATTCGGGATTGGGGATCATGCGATTTGGGATTGGGGATATAGGATTCGGGATTGGGGATCATAGGATTCGGGATTGGGGATCATAGGATTCGGGATTGGGGATCATAGGATTCGGGATTGGGGATCATAGGATTCGGGATTGGGGATCATAGGATTCGGGATTGGGGATCATAGGATTCGGGATTGGGGATCATAGGATTCGGATGGGGATTAAAATAAAGGGAAGAAAATGATGAATGAGCAGCAGAGGAATGAAAAAGAGGAGAGAAAAATTGAAATTGCATTGGAAAAAAAGTAAAGACGAGACGGAGAAAAAAATTAATCGCTTTTTAATAGTAAATTTAATAAACAAAAAACGATTAAATAACCCTTTATGCTAGCGCAAAGGCGAAAAAAGCACTTCGTACTCCCTGTCAGGCGATGATCGCTGTACAACAAAGAGATACTGTGAATTTTGAGAATAAAAAATGATAAACAATAGTACGTACATCAACAGGTTTTCATGGCTCCAAGCCTTACTTTTTAAATGGTGTGAATTATGAAGAACGCTACACATTGTGCACTTGGAATAAAAAAGTAACACTGAAAAAACATTTAATAAATTAATAGTGCTTAAAACTTGCAGAAGAGACTTTTTCGTGATTTAGGCGCTTAAAATTTTTTTTAAAGCTTGTTATTTTTAGTTTGATTTTTTAAGCGACATTAACCCCACATTCCTTCCCTCTAACCGACACCCACCTCACATTCCATCCCTCTAAGCGAAACCCAACCCACATTCCTTCCGTCTAAGCAACACCCACCCCACTTTCCTTCCCTCTAAGCAACACCCACCCCATTTTCCTTGCCTCTAAGCGACACCCACCCCATTTTCCTTGCCTCTAAGCGACACCCACCCCACTTTCCTTCCCTCTAAGCGACACCCACCTCACATTCCATCCCTCTAAGCGAAACCCAACCCACATTCCTTCCGTCTAAGCAACACCCACCCCACTTTCCTTCCCTCTAAGCGACACCCACCTCACATTCCATCCCTCTAAGCGAAACCCAACCCACATTCCTTCCGTCTAAGCAACACCCACCCCACTTTCCTTCCCTCTAAGCGACACCCACCCCATTTTCCTTGCCTCTAAGCGACACCCACCCCATTTTCCTTGCCTCTAAGCGACACCCACCCCACTTTCCTTCCCTCTAAGCGACACCCACCCCACTTTCCTTCCTTCTAAGCGAAACCCACCTCACATTCCTTCCCTCTAAGCGACACCCACCTCACATTCCTTTCCTCTAAGCGACACCCACCTCACATTCCATCCCTCTAAGCGACACCCACCTCACATTCCTTTCCTCTAAGCGAAACCCACCTCACATTCCTTCCCTCTAAGCGACACCCACCTCACATTCCTTTCCTCTAAGCGACACCCACCTCACATTCCATCCCTCTAAGCGAAACCCAACCCACATTCCTTCCGTCTAAGCAACACCCACCCTTCTTTCCTTGCCTTTAATCAACACCCAATGCATTAGAAACAAGAAAATCGAATAGATGACGGTTAAAATTGTAACTAGGCGAACTGACTAAGCGAAAAGGAAAACTAAAACTAAAGAGGCATTTGCCAAAGGCATTAAATTAGAGTACTGAAAAATGATAATTTAATCGCACGGCTTGTACATGACAGTAGTGACGAACTTCTTCCTATACCGATGAATAGTTGACAGAACCACAACGCCATCTTTGATGCTCAGCGCGTACAGGTGATTAAGCATCACGTGATCCGGCTCGGGCAGTAGATTTGGATCGTACCTGGAGTCGGTTGGCCGATTAAGAATCACCTGGAGCAGCTGTTGCGGCAGCACCGGCGGAGCTCTATTTGGGCCTGCCTGCCTGCCGGTTGGAACCTGGCTGGTGTAGCGGCCTGGCGGACTGCCCGACCGGTTGCGGAGGCGTTCGGACACCTCCGACTGAGTATGCTCCTTGGTTTGCGAGCTCTCAGCGATGTCCATAGCTAAGGCTTCGAATACTTCAAAGTCGGACGATTTCACTTAGAGAACGTTGTTAGAGGTGCCCATGTTGTTTTGAGCTGTTGGCTGCAGTTTAGCGATATGCGAAATGTTGTAATTGAAAGCAGCTTTTAATACAGAGGACTTGCCGCCTTCCCCGACCGATTCCCCCTGAGCCACAGTTAATCTGACGGATTCCTTCTGAGCCACTGTTAATCCGACCGATTCCCTCTGAGCCACAGTTAATCCGACCGATTCCTGCTGAGCCACAGTTAATCCGATTCCTTCTGAGCCACCGTTAATCTGACCGATTCCCTCTGAGCCACAGTTAATCTGACCGATTCCCTCTGAGCCACTGTTAATCTGACCGATTCCCTCTGAGCCACAGTTAATCCGACCGATTCCCCCTGAGCCACAGTTAATCTGACCGATTCCCTCTGAGCCACCGTTAATCTGACCGATTCCCCTGAGCCACAGTTAATCTGACGGATTCCTTCTGAGCCACTGTTAATCCGACCGATTCCCTCTGAGCCACAGTTAATCCGACCGATTCCTGCTGAGCCACAGTTAATCCGATTCCTTCTGAGCCACCGTTAATCTGACCGATTCCCTCTGAGCCACAGTTAATCTGACCGATTCCCTCTGAGCCACTGTTAATCTGACCGATTCCCTCTGAGCCACAGTTAATCCGACCGATTCCCCCTGAGCCACAGTTAATCTGACCGATTCCCTCTGAGCCACCGTTAATCTGACCGATTCCCCCTGAGCCACAGTTAATCTGACGGATTCCTTCTGAGCCACTGTTAATCCGACCGATTCCCTCTGAGCCACAGTTAATCCGACCGATTCCTGCTGAGCCACAGTTAATCCGATTCCTTCTGAGCCACCGTTAATCTGACCGATTCCCTCTGAGCCACAGTTAATCTGACCGATTCCCTCTGAGCCACTGTTAATCTGACCGATTCCCTCTGAGCCACAGTTAATCTGACCGATTCCCCCTGAGCCACAGTTAATCTGACCGATTCCCTCTGAGCCACAGTTAATCTGACCGATTCCCTCTGAGCCACAGTTAATCTGACCGATTCCCTCTGAGCCACAGTTAATCTGACCGATTCCCTCTGAGCCACAGTTAATCTGACCGATTCCCTCTGAGCCACAGTTAATCTGACGGATTCCTTCTGAGCCACTGTTAATCCGACCGATTCCCTCTGAGCCACAGTTAATCCGACCGATTCCTGCTGAGCCACAGTTAATCCGATTCCTTCTGAGCCACCGTTAATCTGACCGATTCCCTCTGAGCCACTGTTAATCTGACCGATTCCCTCTGAGCCACAGTTAATCTGACCGATTCCCCCTGAGCCACAGTTAATCTGACCGATTCCCTCTGAGCCACAGTTAATCTGACCGATTCCCTCTGAGCCACAGTTAATCTGACGGATTCCCTCTGAGCCACTGTTAATCTGACCGATTCCCCCTGAGCCACCGTTAATCTGACCGATTCCCTCTGAGCCACAGTTAATCTGACCGATTCCCTCTGAGCCACAGTTAATCTGACCGATTCCCCCTGAGCCACAGTTAATCTGACCGATTCCCTCTGAGCCACAGTTAATCTGACCGATTCCCCCTGAGCCACAGTTAATCTGACGGATTCCCTCTGAGCCACTGTTAATCTGACCGATTCCCCCTGAGCCACAGTTAATCTGACCGATTCCCCCTGAGCCACAGTTAATCTGACCGATTCCCTCTGAGCCACAGTTAATCTGACCGATTCCCCCTGAGCCACAGTTAATCTGACGGATTCCCTCTGAGCCACTGTTAATCTGACCGATTCCCTCTGAGCCACAGTTAATCTGACGGATTCCCTCTGAGCCACTGTTAATCTGACCGATTCCCTCTGAGCCACAGTTAATCTGACCGATTCCCTCTGAGCCACAGTTAATCTGACCGATTCCCCCTGAGCCACAGTTAATCTGACCGATTCCCTCTGAGCCACAGTTAAATTGACCGATTCCCTCTGAGCCACAGTTAATCTGACCGATTCCCTCTGAGCCACAGTTAATCTGACGGATTCCCTCTGAGCCACTGTTAATCTGACCGATTCCCTCTGAGCCACAGTTAATCTGACCGATTCCCTCTGAGCCACAGTTAATCTGACCGATTCCCCTGAGCCACAGTTAATCTGACCGATTCCCTCTGAGCCACAGTTAAATTGACCGATTCCCTCTGAGCCACAGTTAATCTGACCGATTCCCCCTGAGCCACAGTTAATCTGACGGATTCCCTCTGAGCCACTGTTAATCTGACCGATTCCCTCTGAGCCACAGTTAATCTGACCGATTCCCTCTGAGCCACAGTTAATCTGACCGATTCCCCCTGAGCCACAGTTAATCTGACCGATTCCCTCTGAGCCACAGTTAATCTGACCGATTCCCTCTGAGCCACAGTTAATCTGACCGATTCCCTCTGAGCCACTGTTAATCTGACCGATTCCCTCTGAGCCACAGTTAATCTGACCGATTCCCTCTGAGCCACAGTTAATCTGACCGATTCCCTCTGAGCCACAGTTAATCTGACCGATTCCCCCTGAGCCACAGTTAAATTGACCGATTCCCTCTGAGCCACAGTTAATCTGACCGATTCCCCCTGAGCCACAGTTAATCTGACCGATTCCCTCTGAGCCACAGTTAATCTGACCGATTCCCTCTGAGCCACAGTTAATCCGACCGATTCCCCCTGAGCCACAGTTAATCTGACCGATTCCCTCTGAGCCACTGTTAATCTGACCGATTCCCCCTGAGCCACAGTTAATCTGACCGATTCCCCCTGAGCCACAGTTAATCTGACCGATTCCCTCTGAGCCACAGTTAATCTGACCGATTCCCTCTGAGCCACAGTTAATCTGACCGATTCCCCCTGAGCCACAGTTAATCTGACCGATTCCCTCTGAGCCACTGTTAATCTGACCGATTCCCTCTGAGCCACAGTTAATCTGACCGATTCCCCCTGAGCCACAGTTAATCTGACCGATTCCCTCTGAGCCACAGTTAATCTGACGGATTCCCTCTGAGCCACTGTTAATCTGACCGATTCCCCCTGAGCCACAGTTAATCTGACCGATTCCCCCTGAGCCACAGTTAATCTGACCGATTCCCTCTGAGCCACAGTTAATCTGACCGATTCCCTCTGAGCCACAGTTAATCTGACCGATTCCCTCTGAGCCACAGTTAATCTGACCGATTCCCCCTGAGCCACTCTAATACCGAACAAACCTAGACTCTCACCTCCTTAGCGTTGACCTGCCACTTGCCGTCCACAATAAACTGATATTGGTGCTCTCCTTCCGGCAGGTCCACAATCGTATAGAAATGATCCTGGCTAAAAAACGATAAAAAAACTTTTCGCTACTATCAGTAGACAACTTAGAAAACTTAAAACTAATAAAAACAAATAAGAGAGCGGCAAACCTCTTCACTAATGGAATCTTAGTCTGCCAGTTGTTGAAACTGCCGCTAAGGTACACCTCCTTGGCGGTGCCGCCCTCCCATTTGAATACGGTGGGCAGCTTATTGGCGGTCACGTGATCGCCAGGCCTCTCGGTTATCGTGGAAGCGCGAATTCTGAAGCCCTCGTCCTCGCTAGACTGCTGTTAGTGTTAAAGCCAAGTACAGACAAGAAATTCAATCGTGAGAATATTTAATAAGCGAGTAAAAAGAAAACTGCTTATAAAAAAAATAACTAACCCCGTTCCAAGAACCGTAGTTCGCACACTTTTTAGTCATGACAGCGCAAATTAATACAAAAAATTCTTAGAACTTTGGCCTATAACACACAGAGGCAATGCATAACTCTGTATGCGTCATTATATGTTATGCGAAAAACTTCAGAGAGATTCTTTGTTAGACTCGGGAATCTGGATCCTTTTTGATTTTGTGATGCAGCATAGATTTGGATCATCTATGCTCAAGAGATCGAGCATCATCTAGAGACTCGGGAATCTGGATCATCAATGCTCAACAGATCGAGCATCATCTACAGACTCGGGAATCTGGATCCTCTCTGCTTAAGAGATCCAGCATCATCTACAGACTCGGGAATCTGGATCCTCTCTGCTCTGCTTAAGAGATCCAGCATCATCTACAGACTCGGGAATCTGGATCTTCTCTGCTCTGCTTAAGAGATCCAGCATCATCTACAGACTCGGGAATCTGGATCTTCTCTGCTCTGCTCAAGAGATCCAGCATCATCTAAAGACTCGGGAATCTGGATCCTCTCTGCTCAAGAGATCCAGCATCATCTACAAACTCGGGAATCTGGATCCTCTCTGCTCTGCTCAAGAGATCCAGCATCATCTACAAACTCGGGAATCTGGATCCTCTCTGCTCTGCTCAAAAGATGCAGCATCACCTACAGACTCGGGAATCTGGATCCTCTCTGCTCAAGAGATCCAGCATCATCTACAGACTCGTGAATCTGGATCCTCTCTGCTCAAGAGATCCAGCATCATCTACAGACTCGGGAATCTGGATCCTCTCTTCTCAAGAGATCCAGCATCATCTACAGACTCGGGAATCTGGATCCTCTCTGCTCAAGAGATCCAGCATCATCTACAGACTCGGGAATCTGGATCCTCTCTGCTTAAGAGATCCAGCATCATCTACAGACTCGGGAATCTGGATCCTCTCTGCTTAAGAGATCCAGCATCATCTACAGACTCGGGAATCTGGATCCTCTCTGCTTAAGAGATCCAGCATCATCTACAGACTCGGGAATCTGGATCCTCTCTGCTCAAGAGATCCAGCATCATCTACAGACTCGGGAATCTGGATCCTCTCTGCTCAAGAGATCCAGCATCATCTACAGACTCGGGAATCTGGATCCTCTCTGCTCTGCTTAAGAGATCCAGCATCATCTACAGACTCGGGAATCTGGATCCTCTCTGCTCAAGAGATCCAGCATCATCTACAGACTCGGGAATCTGGATCCTCTCTGCTCTGCTCAAGAGATCCAGCATCATCTACAGACTCGTGAATCTGGATCCTCTCTGCTCAAGAGATCCAGCATCATCTACAGACTCGGGAATCTGGATCCTCTCTGCTCAAGAGATCCAGCATCATCTACAGACTCGGGAATCTGGATCCTCTCTGCTCAAGAGATCCAGCATCATCTACAGACTCGGGAATCTGGATCCTCTCTGCTTAAGAGATCCAGCATCATCTACAGACTCGGGAATCTGGATCCTCTCTGCTTAAGAGATCCAGCATCATCTACAGACTCGGGAATCTGGATCCTCTCTGCTCAAGAGATCCAGCATCATCTACAGACTCGGGAATCTGGATCCTCTCTGCTCAAGAGATCCAGCATCATCTACAGACTCGGGAATCTGGATCCTCTCTGCTCAAGAGATCCAGCATCATCTACAGACTCGGGAATCTGGATCCTCTCTGCTCTGCTTAAGAGATCCAGCATCATCTACAGACTCGGGAATCTGGATCCTCTCTGCTCAAGAGATCCAGCATCATCTACAGACTCGGGAATCTGGATCCTCTCTGCTCTGCTCAAGAGATCCAGCATCATCTACAGACTCGTGAATCTGGATCTTCTCTGCTCAAGAGATCCAGCATCATCTAGAGACTCGTGAATCTGGATCTTCTCTGCTCAAGAGATCCAGCATCATCTAGAGACTCGTGAATCTGGATCTTCTCTGCTCAAGAGATCCAGCATCATCTACAGACTCGGGAATCTGGATCTTCTCTGCTCAAGAGATCCAGCATCATCTACAGACTCGGGAATCTGGATCCTCTCTTCTCAAGAGATCCAGCATCATCTACAGACTCGGGAATCTGGATCCTCTCTTCTCAAGAGATCTTTACAACCATTTGAAGTCTCAGGCCTCATGACTTAAAAAAACAAATAATAAAAAATGCAAATTTACCTTCACAATGCTGGGAATTTCAGCTGAAAATTCTGGGCCAAAATTGAACGGCTCATTCTTTCGCTTGTACGGCGCCTGGTAGGCACCCTCGCCGCCAGCGGCGGCACTGCCAAGCTGGGCAGAAAGTCTCCGAGCTCGGCCCTCACTGTTTGGCGTGTTACCCATGACACGGAATGCTCACTGCAGCTGCGGGTGGCAATGCAATAGATCCATGCAAATAGCTTTAACTTGGCTTACATCTAACTGCTGTGAGCTATACTATATGTTAGGATGTTTACTTTCTATTGCATTATGATCCACACAATGTGCATCATCCAAGGTGTTATCTATCAAAGGTGTTGGCTTTGAAATAAAAATCTGTGATTAGTGACATATGCAACGTCCAAAATTCGGTCGGCCGTGCGACTTAGTTTTAACAAAAATGCGACGTAGTTTTTGGCCAAAAATGCGACTTACATGTAAAAAAACCCCAAAGCAAAATTAACGCAACTTTGGGTAAACGCCGGTAGTAACTATGACTGTCTTATCAGGCAAAAATGCCTCGTCAGCTACTTAGTACTACTACGGGGTATTTTTTTGGGTGGGCATTTTTGCGACTTCCTTGGTTGGCTGCCAAATCAGTCGGCCGGATCGGCCGACTCGGCCGACTGTTGCGCATGTATGAATCAATTGACTAATGGTATATAGTTTAGGAAAACAATGCTGTATTTTGACTTTCAGAAATGCCATTGGCCTATTTAAAGCATCAAATAGTGGCATAGCAATGATTTTGGAGTGGGCAATAAGGAAGCATACAATAAAAATCTCTAAATTTAAGTAAGGTCATTGTAAAAAAATAAAATTTCTAGATTTTAGAAAGATATATCCCTAATACATGGCATACATACATGCCCAACTTCAAAGTTTCACCTGACTATGCAACTTAATTTTTGACCAAAAATGTTAATTACTTATAAAACACCCTATAAAAGTAATTGTAGTGCATGCGCCCTTGTCAGTTGGCAGGGCGGGCGTGGCAGGGTTTGGCCGCCGGCCGGGCTTTGCGCGTGCCCCTCCCCAGCCGTGCCCCTGCCCCGTGCTCAGGGCTGGTTGGCTGCGGCCGGGCCAGCTTTGGCGCGGGTGCTGCCCCTCCCCCCTTAGGCGGGGTTTTGATTGGCTGGGCCGGCGTGGTTTGTTTTGGTGAGCTTAGCCGGTGGGGCCGTCTGCCCCAGGGTTTGGGTGCTATTTATGGTGCGACTCTGGCTCTTGCCCATCACCTGCGTGCTTTTTGTGTTTTGGTGTGCTCCGAGAGTGCAAGCGCGAGACCTGATAAAAGAAACAGCAACATTAGCTACTTCGATAAAAGAAACACAATAGCCTAATTGAGAAGAGTCTTGGAGAATTAAGAAGAAGTCGGAAACTGCGCTTGAGACCTGCGAATAATAAACGGTGAACAGTCATCTGGCCACTGGTAAGCCGCCTGCTGTTTGAGTCCTTTCTTTTCGGGAAGCTTGCTAGGCCGAATTCTTGCCAGAGCGTCATAACGCCGGGAGACCATATAGCTTCTGTAGTACGGTACCGTTTACCATATATATTGCGTACGCCCTACGGTATAGAGAATAGAAGCACTCGAGAGTGTCACCACACCTCGAGCCGCAGCGTGAACTCTGAGTGTCACAACACCAGAGGGATCGAATTATTATCGCAGAGCGTCGCCACGCCTGCTCGTCGTATTCATAAAAGTACAGACAGAGCGTCACAACGCCTGTTATATCACATATAATATATATTGTACTCGGGACTGGGCACCCAAGCCGACCCGGGTTACAACAAATTGGCGCCCGAACAGGGACCCTGTCCCCAAAGATTGAAAGTCGGCTCAGTTGCTTTCTATGAAAATTGCTGTCATATTGTGAGCGTTTTTTCTTATTAAAACGACTTTTGCTTATCGCCTGCGGCTATTGCCCTACCGCAAAAGACATTGATCACGGTGACAGACAACTGATTGGTTATCAGAGATTGATAGCTATCACCACCTCAGAGTAAAGAGTAGCAACGGTATTCAGTGACTTCGGCCATGGGTGATCAAGCTATGGACCAACTGATCGATGCGCTGGCTGCGCGCCTCAGAGCCAACGCCGACCGAGCAGCGCCACGACTCTCGAAGCCGCCCAAGTACATACCAACGATGAATTTCAGCCTATGGCTGCAGAGTTTCAACGAGTACTGCGAGGCTGTCGGTATAGAAGAAGAAGCCAGGCGGCCGCACCTGATCGGCCTACTCGACCTCACAACAGCCTACGCTGCCGTTGATAAGCTGGACTTGGCAGACGACATCGAGTACGGGGAATTCACGGATGCACTGCTGGCGCGGTTCACCATGAACAGAACAGCCCAGGACTACCGTTTTGAATTATCGAATCGAGATCAGCTAGACAAGGAGTCTGTGGAGACCTACGGGGACGAGCTGCTGGAGTTGGTGCGCAATGCCTTCCTCACCGCGGATGCCGACACCAGGACAGAGCTGGCGAAAGACAGATTTCTAAAAGGCGTTCGAGTAACCGACACTGTCCGAGAAAGACTGTACCTGCAGCAGCCGGCCAACCTCACCGATGCCATTCGAACAGTAAGACAACTTGAAGCAGCCCAGAAGGCGTCTTCGACCCAGTCCAAAGCCAGACCCAGGGCTGGGCTGAATGCCTTTGCCACCGAAACGTCGACAGGTGACACCGGCAAAGACGAGGAGCTACGGCAACTGCGTCAAAAAGTAAAGGAAATGGAAGAAAAGATCCGACGGATAGAGCAGATCCAGCAGGGCCAGCAGGAGCCGCCCGAACCCGGTCTTCAAGACAAGCAACAATCCAAGCAGGCGGCTCCGTCCAGCTCGAAGCAGCGTAGCGGTGTCAAGTGCTACAACTGCGGGGAGATAGGCCATCTCTCATTCCAGTGCCCAAAGCCGGGAAAAGGCAAGAGGGGCCCACCAGCTGGAGGCAAGTGAGCCCCTGCAATTCGTCAGCCTCCGAACAAGTCGTCATCTCATCTCATCATCATCACTGCGTCTCATCAGCCTCCAGTGTCCGGTACTGCGCCTCATCAGCATCCAGTGTCCGGTACTTCATCTCATCAGCCTCCAGTGTCCGGTACTGCGCCTCATCAGCATCCAGTGTCCGGTACTGCGCCTCATCAGCATTCAGTGTCCGGTACTGCGCCTCATCAGCCTCCAGCGTCCGGTACAGCGTCTCATCAGCCTCCAGTGTCCGGTACTGTGTCTCATCAGCATCCAGTGTCCGGAACAGTGCCTCATCAGCCTACAGTGTCCGGTACTGAGTCTCATCAGCATCCTGTGTCCGTTACAGTGCCTCATCAGCCTCCAGCGTCCGGTACTGCGCCTCATCAGCATCCAGTGTCCGGTACTGCGCCTCATCAGCATCCAGTGTCCGGTACTGCGCCTCATCAGCATCCAGTGTCCGGTACTTCATCTCATCAGCATCCAGTGTCCGGTACAGTGCCTCATCAGCATTCAGTGTCCGGTACTGCGCCTCATCAGCATTCAGTGTCCGGTACTGCGCCTCATCAGCATCCAGTGTCCGGTACTGCGCCTCATCAGCCTCCAGCGTCCGGTACTGCGCCTCATCAGCATCCAGTGTCCGGTACTGCGCCTCATCAGCATCCAGTGTCCGGTACAGCGTCTCATCAGCCTCCAGTGTCCGGTACTGTGTCTCATCAGCATCCAGTGTCCGGTACAGTGCCTCATCAGCCTCCAGTGTCCGGTACTGCGCCTCATCAGCCTACAGTGTCCGGTACTGAGTCTCATCAGCATCCAGTATCCGTTACAGTGCCTCATCAGCCTCCAGCGTCCGGTACTGCACCTCACCATCAACTAGCCGGTTTTGCACAGTCGCAGCGCCCAATCACCGTCAACGCACCTCAGTCAATTCAAATCAATCATGCGTCGATATATGTTACGGCCTCAATCGCAGGGCGGAGGGTGAACGCGCTAGTGGACTCGGGAGCTTCCTGCACCATTATCTCACGGGAAGCCTACCAAAGTATGCCGAAACAGAGCGTCAGAGATTTGGCCGGTGCTAAAGGCTATGTTAGCTTAGCAAACGGCAGCCCGATCGAAATCGAGAGAACAGTCCTGTTGCGACTATCAATCGCTGATAAAGTAATAGATACTCCAGCCTTGGTAGTCAGCGGAGTGAAGTACCAACTGGTATTGGGATCCGACTTCTGCAGGGACAACAGTTGCGTCATCGACTACAAGACAGCTGTCTTTTCAGTGCAGGACACTGCAATCCCGTTCCGATGGCAAGCTGAGCGCCCGATCGTTTGCAGAATTTTGGCGACAAGGTCCAGCACAATACCGCCAGGTCATCAAGCAGTTCTGTCAGCAAGGCTGGAGAGCAAAGGACGACGGAACAGAGGGTGTGTCGGTCTAACTGAGAATCTCGGAGCCAACGATTTGGCAGCTGGCCGCTGGCTTGCTAAGGCCTTAGTGATCCCAAATAGCGGCAGCCGTCTGCCGACTCGACTCATCAATATCACGGAAGAGCCAGTCAGAATTCGCCAAGGTTGTACGCTCGGGTGGTTCTGCCCCCTAGAATCCACCGAACCGTTGAACACCATCAAGCTCTTAGCCGTAGAGTCAGGAGACGATCCACAGGAAGAGCCGAAGGTCCAAGGCAGCAACAGCCCTTCGGAAGCAGACTTGCTACCAAACTCGTACGGCGACTGTGGACTGTCGACGAAAGAAGACGAAGAATTTAGAATCCTTGTCCGGAGTTACAGCGATGTGTTCACGACCAAGCAGACTTCAAGCAAGTTAACTACCGTGGTGGAGCATGAAATTAACACCGAGAATGCGCGCCCAATCAAGATCCCACCGCGTCGTCTGCCTCCCCACTTACAGCCAGAAGTAGATCGTCAAGTCAACGAGTTGCTGGAAAAGGGGCAGATCGAAGAAGCACAGTCACCATGGTGCTTTCCTTTGGTGTGCGTAAAGAAGAAATCAGGGGAAATGAGGATGTGCGTCGATTATCGGAAGTTGAATGAGGTCACCGTCAAGGATGCAGTGCCGATGCCGAGGGTCGATGATGCGCTGGAGGCAGTACACGGCGCCAAGATCTTCTCGACAATGGACCTTCACAGCGGGTTTTGGCAAGTAGGGGTGAGACCTCAGGATCAGGACAAGACGGCGTTTGCAGTGCCGCATCGCGGACAATTTCGATGGAAGGTTATGCCGTTCGGCTTAGTGAACAGCCCAGCAACATTCACCAGGTTGATGGCAGCCGTTCTGGACAAGCAGATGTGGAAAACCTGTCTCGTCTACATCGACGATCTACTGGTTTGGTCAACCGACGTGGATGAACACCTGAGAAGACTGGAGGAAATATTCAGCAAGTTGCGGCAAGCAAATTTGTGCCTGAAGCCCCAGAAGTGTCACTTTTTGCAAAAGCAAGTGAAATTTCTCGGTCACACGCTGTCGGCTGCTGGCATCAGTACCGATGAGGAGAAAGTTCAAGAAGTGAAGAACTGGCCAACACCGCGATCCTCGACGGAGCTGCATTCATTCTTGGGCCTGTGTGGCTATTACAGAAAGTTTATTAAAGATTTCGCCGCAATAGCAGCGCCTCTAACTCGATTGACAACAAAAGACGCAAAGTTTGAATGGAAAACGGAACAGCAGCTGGCGTTCGAAACATTGAAGGAACGAATGACAAGTTCAGAGGTTATGGCTCATCCGGATTTCTCCCCGGATGCCGGAGAGTTTATCCTCGATACTGATGGCAGTTCGAAGATGGGCATAGGAGCGGTACTTTCTCAAGTCCAGCCAGATGGAGCAGAACGAGTGATCGCCTATGGGTCCAAGACACTAAATCAAGCCGAACGCAACTATTGTACGACTCGTTTAGAACTACTAGCGGTTGTGACTTTCATCATGAAGTTCAGATACTATCTGCTTGGAAAAGCGTTCTGTCTGCGAACGGACCACAGCAGCCTGCAATGGTTAAAAAACTTCAGTGACGCCGAGGGACAGGTTGCTCGCTGGTTGGAGAAGTTGGCTCCATTTCAGTACCGCATCGTTCACAGACCAGGTCGATCGCATGGCAACGCGGACGCAATGTCGAGGAAGCCAGTACGGAGACATTTCGGAGCGGAGACATGCCCGGCATGTGCGCAGCATCCAGAAGGACTAAATGCAGTCGAATTTGAACGATTCTCAGCCGGCAATCTGGCAAGCGAGCAGGATCAAGACGACGATTTGAGAACAGTAAAGGAAGCGCTTGGCTCAAACCCAGTTCCAGATAAAAGCGAGACAGCTTGGAGTCCACTGGCTAGAGCCGTCTGGACTCGAAAAGACGACCTGGTGCTGCAAGAGAACGTGCTCCTTGTGAGAAACAAAGACAGGCGCGATGAGTATCAATGGTGCTGCCACGAAAGGCATTGGATCGTATCTTGAAAACCCTACACGAGGGAGTGGGAGGTGGCCACATGGGCTTTGCGAAGACAAAATTTAAAGTGCTTCAGCGCTACTGGCGTCCAGGATTGTCTCGTGCCATTGAAGAATATATTCGCGGTTGTGCCACCTGCTGCAAGTCAAAGCCGGGCAAGCGAAACCGAGCACCCCTGCAACCGTTGACATTCGCAGCACCATTCGATTGCGTCATGATGGACATTGTCGGGCCGCTACCGCGGAGTAAGGCTGGAAACATTTATCTCCTGACAGTCCAAGATTCGTTTACGAAGTGGCCTGACGCGTACCCGCTTCGCAACCAGAAGGCAAGGACGGTGGCAAGGGCGCTTTTCAATCGATGGATTAGCCAGCATGGGTGTCCGAGTACTTTGCACAGCGACCAAGGAAGAAACTTCGAATCGCAAGTGATGCGCGAAATGTGCAGGATACTCGAGATCCGCAAGTCCAGAACAACAGCTTATCATCCGAGCGGAAATGGACAAGTAGAAAACTTCAATAAAAGTTTAAAATCCATCCTCAAGTGCTGCCTAGAGGACTCAGGACGAAACGACTGGGAAGAATTCGTCAGCTCTGCGTTAATGGCGTACCGATCAAGCGTGCATCGAGCAACGGGTTATACTCCCCACTACATGGTCTATGGCACGGAGATGCGCCTACCGATAGACTTGACTGACCAGCCGCCACAGCCTGTCGATTCGCATGTAAATTTCGTCAAGGAGCTAGAAGACAAATTGCAGACAGCTCATCGCGCTGCTCGACAGCAGTTGAATACTTATCAGCGGCGACAGAAGGACCAGTACGATAAAAGAACCCGAGGATCCGATATTCAGGAGGGTGACCATGTCTTCGTCTACAGCCCCGCCCTGAAACCAGACGAAGCCGCAAAGTTTCACGTAAGCTGGCTCGGCCCAGTGAAGGTGCTCGAAAGAAGATCCGAGGTGCTCTTCAAAGTGGAAAACCCGTCAAATCGTAAAAAGTCGAAGTTCGTCCACTTCAACAACCTCCGGAAGTTCGCTCGACCGGCCGCCCTGGAAACACCAGTTAGGACCGCGGCACCGCCGGAAGTGGTCGACGAGACGGACTCGGAGGCAGATGCGGAAGGCGAGACTTGGACTCGGCCTCAACTGATGCCGCCACAGGACGCTGAGGAAGTCGCCGAGGTGCTGGAAGAGCAGATGGAGTTGGTTGACGACCCGCAGCCTACTCATAACCCGGTGGAAGCTGCACCTGAGCCTCGAAGGTCCGGAAGGTTGCGACGGCCGCCGGATCGCTACGGCCAGCCAGTGACATTCTAATGGGTTACTCGTCATCGTGAAGTCTCATCAGTTTCATATGCGATTATCGTTAAAAGCCAGAAAAATATTTCGCGAATGCGTCATTCATCATAAATACGAGTACTTCATCAATGCATCATTCATCATGAGTACGAGCAGTTCGCCAATGCGTCATTCAAGAAATTCGTTAATGCGTCATTAAGTCATTTTAATCGCATCTTCATCGAAGTTTTGACGAGAATCAAATTTTGCCTACAAAATCTATGCATCGGTGGAGGGTATTCGGACTGGCATCCGGTGACAACTCGAATTTGCGCTGGGACTTTACGATGCAGGGTACCGCGGGCCACGGTCCGAGGAGATGACGCTCTGGCAAGAGGGGAGCAGGAGTAGAATCTGGAGTCAGGGACAGTGTGTCGCAGGTTTGAGTACGTTGCTTTGCAGATGGATTTGTACGCTGTCCTCCAAGTCGGACACACAGCCGAACGTGCCGAGATCAGGCGAGTCTATCGACAGCTAGCGCTCTTCTGGCACCCGGACAAGCACCCAGACAAGGAACTCGCAGGACGCCGTTTCCAAGAAATTGAGACTGCTGGTAGAATTCTATCGTGTCCATATCGCCGAGCGATGTACGACCAGTTGGGCGATAAATCAATCCCGTATGACGAGGCTGTAACCTTCGCAATGACGTTCATACCTCCTACTGGTGTAAGAATGCCGGCGGACATCGAAGAGGGAGTACAGCAAAGGCGAGAAGTTGAAGAAGCTCAGCGCAAGGAAGCTGGTCTCAGGCAGGGGAGACAGGGACAGAGGAACGATTACGAAGCGGATGGCTACATTCTAATCTCGGACGACGATGAGAGCGAGGAGTCGGATGAGTGTAGCATCGACACAGAAGAAGAAGACGAGTTGCTGGCATCGGATGGCTCCTCCGAAGTAGTGAGTCAGAAGCTATGGAGATCGATGTACCGGAAAGCAAGGAGGTTGTCTCACATCGCGCGTCGGGAGCAATATGGGATGATGAAAAGCTGTCGTTATCGGCAGCTGCGCGTCAGCTCCGCCATCGTTTGATGAAGCATATTTTGGCTGGACAGTCGGACGGAATCGTGTCAGTGCTCACGGCTATGAGACGGCTGTTTCGAGACTCGCAGCGAGAACCGAGGAGCGCACTGTCAATGGTCCTGCTGCAGGCGTTGTTCTTCATCCGCAGAGATATCGCTCC
Source organism: Macrostomum lignano (assembly GCA_002269645.1). Classification (NCBI taxonomy): domain Eukaryota; kingdom Metazoa; phylum Platyhelminthes; family Macrostomidae; genus Macrostomum; species Macrostomum lignano. The sequence goes on along the minus strand of NIVC01000087.1, from coordinate 885,760 downwards.
GGTAAAGCGTCAGAGAGCAGGCCGCCGTTACTGGTCTAGGCAGAGTTTTGATTGTTTCGTCCGACAGCTCTGTCACGAGCTCATCCCGCTGTTCGGTTTGCGCCGGCCTGGCAGGCTGCTCGAGGTCCTGAAAAGCTGCGTCGGTCTCCCTGGACTTCGGGTTCGCTAGGGTGCCCAGTTCCGATTCATACTGTATTTTCTGCTTACTTGTATGTATGTTGTTACGCTCGTACTGTATGGGTTTATTTGCTTGCTAGTGGGGTCAAGCTTCCTGGGGGAATGGCTCAGCGGCTTCTGCGGCGGCCACTTGCGCTTCCTGCCGGCTTCTGCGGCGGCCACGTGCGCTTCCTGCCGGCTTCTGCGTCGGCCACCTGCGCGTCCCGCCCGGCCACCTGCGTGCCCTGCCGGCCATCTGCACTTCCTGCCGGCCACCTGCGCGTCCCGCCCGGCCACCTGCGTGCCCTGCCGGCCATCTGCACTTCCTGCCGGCCACCTGCGTGCCCTGCCGGCCATCTGCACTTCCTGCCGGCCACCTGCGTGTCCTGCCGGCCACTTGCGCGTCCTGCCGGCCACCTGCGCATCCCGCCCGGCCACCTGCGTGCCCTGCCGGCCATCTGCACTTCCTGCCGGCCATCTGCGCTTCCTGCCGGCCACCTGCGCGTCCTGCTGGCCACCTGCGATGGTTTTCTGTGGCGCCAGCTTTGATGTAAAGCCTATTCCGTGCCCCGTGGTTGCTCTGACGAACTTGCGTGCAGAAAACCAGTATTTTTTTTATATTTCTTTTGCGGCAACCATTTTTCTTTTTCCCCTTTGCATTAGTTTGTTTCTAATTTTTTTGTTGTTTTTGATTTTTTTTGCTTTGTTATTTGAAATTTGGAATCCCAGTCGCCGTGGTTCGAGCTCCGCCTTGTTTTTTTTTTTAGGAGGGGAGGGTGTAGTGCATGCGCCCTTGTCAGTTGGCAGGGCGCGTTGCACTTTGGGGCTGGTTGGGGGGGTTGGCGGGCGTGGCAGGGTCTGGCCCCGGCCGGGCTTTGCGCGTGCCCCTCCCCAGCCGTGCCCCTGCCCCGTGCTCAGGGCTGGTTGGCTGCGGCCGGGCCAGCTTTGGCGCGGGTGCAGCCCCTCCCCCCTTAGGCGGGGTTTTGATTGGCTGGGCCGGCGTGGTTTGTTTTGGTGAGCTTAGCCGGTGGGCCGTCTGCCCCAGGGTTTGGGTGCTATTTATGGTGCGACTCTGGCTCTTGCCCACCACCTGCGTGCTTTTTGTGTTTTGGTGTGCTCCAAGAGTGCAAGCGCGAGACCTGATAAAAGAAACAGCAACATTAGCTACTTCGATAAAAGAAACACAATAGCCTAATTGAGAAGAGTCTTGGAGAATTAAGAAGAAGTCGGAAACTGCGCTTGAGACCTGCGAATAATAAACGATGAACAGTCATCTGGCCACTGGTAAGCCGCCTGCTGTTTGAGTCCTTTCTTTTCGGGAAGCTTGCTAGGCCGAATTCTTGCCAGAGTGTCATAACGCCGGGAGACCATATAGCTTCTGTAGTACGGTACCGTTTACCATATATATTGCGTACGCCCTACGGTATAGAGAATAGAAGCACTCGAGAGTGTCACCACACCTCGAGCCGCAGCGTGAACTCTGAGTGTCACAACACCAGAGGGATCGAATTATTATCGCAGAGTGTTGCCACGCCTGCTCGTCGTATTCATAAAAGTACAGACAGAGCGTCACAACGCCTGTTATATCACATATAATATATTGTACTCGGGACTAGGCACCCAAGCCGACCCGGGTTACAACATAATGTAATATTGGGTAAACAGCAAGAGTAACTATATAACTGTATTATAAAGGCTAAATGCCTTGTCATCTAGTTAGTACTATATTAATTTAATTGGGTCAGCATTTTTGCAATTTACCTTGGCCTGGCCAGACCCTTTACCAACCAGCCAAATTGACTGGGTTGGCTAGGTGTTGGGCATGTATGATGGCATATAGCAAATAATCAAATGATTTTATTCTAGCACATATGCTAATATCATGTTGATATTAAACCTTATCAATTTAGACTTGAACTGTTTATCCAATGGGATAAAAATATAATATTCTAATCGTTGCTAGGATTAAAATTATATATAGTAGAAGCATATCTAAATATTGTCTTGCTAATACATGTTATTATTATTCTAAGAAATATATATTTTATAAATTTTTATATATCTAGACAAGCATTGTTCTTGCCTAAGTTTATTAATATTTCCTTATATATTCTAGAAACTTCTATGCTCTTTTTGTATGTGTCTATTAAATATGGCAAAATTCTAAAAACTTCTCTAATATATTTAGCCTACAAATAAAAACACTCTAACTATAATATAGGAGCCTAATCAAGGCTCTTATTGCCATTATGCTACATTTAGAATACTATACCATTGCTACTATTAATATAGATTTTTATTTATTTGTTAACATTTTTATTGGCTGGAATTTAATCAAGACAATAGTTCAATAATCAATTTGTTTTTTAGAAAAATATAACAAATATATAGTGCAATGGTTAGACAACATATATTTTTTAGATTGAGCCAAAATTTTATATTTTTGCTATGGTCTTAAGAATTAAAATAGGATTTTAGGATTGGGTTCTATGTTTCTTAACATTAGATTTATAAAATCTTAGTCCTATCAGCATTGTTTACTGTATGCAACTTGTTTATTCCATATCTATTAGTCTATTATCATATTATGTCTCTTTTATATAGGCCTATTATCTATTTTATGCATCTTAACTGCATTGCATTGCTAAAGCTCAGCTCAGCTTCTTTCATAGCTCTTTGACACAAAAATTATAGAATTCTGGCTTATAAGAAAATCTTTATATAAATATAATATTTAAATTTGACCATAAGTATTGAAAATAAATAAATAAGTCTCAAACAGTAGTGGATTTAGGAGAGATGCACAAGGCATTTGGCCAATGGCATGGTGCATGCTCTCTGACTCTAGTAATGCCTGAGGAGCAGAAATTTTTTTGGACAATAAATGTAGTCATAAGCGAAGCCATGATTATTTATTTTTTTGCTTTCTGTCCCTTGTACTTAACTTAGTATGACCCATCCCGTGGTGCTTCAAGCTCATGTATGTGAGCCACGTGATTCAAGTATTTCATAATATAGTCAATATTTACACCGACCAATCATTTGGAAAAAGAGCCTAGCGAGTGCTAATATTTATTAATGAATAGCTACACTTTACATATTAGAGGGCAGAAAAGATCAAAGTAAGTTTATCATTGAGTCCTACAATTTAATCGCAGTAGATTTGCGTAATAAAAAAGTATTTGTTATATCTTTGTCTACGGGTCCAGTACCATCGGAAAATTGAACTTCAAATTCAATTGAAGTTGCTCATAAGCAATTATTGCCTATGCGTGCCATGGATTTGTTTTAGAGATTTTAAATTGTTAAATTTAAATTAAAATTGTCACGCAATTTCGTTGAGGAAAAAATAAAAGTACACATATTACTAGCCTAGCCGTTAAGAAAGCGCCGCGAGTGCGGTAAAGAAAACTTTAAGATATAACCCTCGGACGCGAGACTTGCTAAGCTTGTAAAAAGGTTATGAAACTTTGAAATAGAAATATACAATGCATTATTATTCTCACCAAGGTAGAGATTGTGCATGCATAAATACTTAGAACTTGTATTATGGTTTAAGCACTGCATGATGCTCAAGAATGAAGCCTTAGAGGCTATCTCGACTGGCCGTAGCTCGAGGGAATTATTGTGATTAGATTTAATCATGAATATGTTGCATCGCGTAGCAGAGATTTCTTTTCGCTAACTTGAGTTTTTTAGCTAGGACTGTTCAATTAATGCTGATTTCTGGCGATGCATTGTACATGTACTCGTAGTATAGAAAAATATGAATTCGAGTATCGTCAAACAACTTCTAAGCTTAACTCCTTAATCTCCCTATCTCCATAAAATGAGTTTTAAAATTATTCAATGCACAAAAGCATAGCGCCGCACAATAAAAGTAAAAGCGCGTTATTGCGTCATCTCGATTGCAGTTAAGTCCAACAATAAAATAGAGAGCAAAACACAATAGCATTTAAGCATCAATATACCAGTTTATATGTATGGTAGGTGTCACAAACTGCATGCTATAAAAACATGCACGCACTGAATGAACCGCTCGTCATACTAATTGATATTGGTTGAGCGCTTTCTGTCGTAGCATTCTTTATATAAAAATTTACTTTGTACTTTTCCAACTAAAAACGACCAAAATAGTGCTAGAGAAAGCATACCGCTACATAATTGGGTTTTACATTGAAACAGAACACAAACATAGGTACAAGAGCAGGAATAGAAGTCTGTTGTTAGCAGTCAAACAGTGTCGCGTTGATTTTCTAGCATCAAATACATATTTTGTTTGCATATGTAATGAGAGTAAAAGACAAACAGATGCGTTATAGTGAGGCAGTAAAACCATAGCAACAGGATTAGAAAGTTTAGCGGAAAAAAATGATACCAGAGTTACATTTGCTTGCAGATTTCCATGCACGGAGGACAAGAAAGCAGCACGCATGGCAAAAATCATAAATAATAAAATTTACCTACAGCAATTTACGCCTGGCCTCACATCATCTCGTTGGGAAGCACATATCTGTTTGCAGGGGGGGGGGGGCAATGGCCTGTGCCAGGACCAGGTCAACCTGGTAACTAGCAGCAGAAATAACGCTAAAACAGAGAGAGACGCATCTTTGGGAATTTTAAGTTCTTATTTTGGAACTTCTTAACTAATAATCAAGTACTACTCAAAGTAGAAGTCCTTGGTAACCTCTTACGTGCATGTCCTGTGCCTAGACAAAATTGGCAACAACATAGACTCATTGGTTTTACGAATCTATTGTATCATTTTATTACGCAGTCATTAAGCTAAAAATGAGATTTTCCAAGAAACGTACGAGTTTCCCCGTCCTACTTGAGTAGTCGTTGCTAATTACATTACTAAACAAAGACTTCCTACACAAAATTCAGCATCAACTAAATTGTATTTAAAATCGCATTGTACTGAGGGGCGTATTACACCTCCTGAATGACCATTACTCATAATTAATCGAAAATAATAAGAGCAGCAGAGAGAAAAAGAGCGGGTTAAAAAAAACGGACACAGGGCATGAAACCGGTATGCGGAGTCACAGTGACAGACACGCGCTGGCTACATGTACGCTTTTTTGGTTAGGTAAAGAATTCTATTAGCTATTTACAGGGAAAGGTGTTGGGCACTGCCAGCGAGCAAAACAGTTATAATATTAATATAAACATTTTAAGTATAAATTATATATATAGTTATATATATATAAAACGCGACACAATCTGAATCGAGATACATATAAATTCAACCTGCTACTCAAAGGTATTTTTTTCTCATACTAACAATAAAAAAGGACATCTGCAATTAAAACGACAATATATAAAACGTATAGAGATAGGCCAATTTATAAGCGTATATAAGCGTGTGTAGGTGACAAGTTTATAGATATAAATAGACTCAACAAAATCCGTCCAGTTGTTAAGGTATTTTTTGTTCATTGGCTATTAGCAGGGAATGTCCGAGCCGATCCCGGGACCCCTAGCTCTTGCGGTCACTCGACTACTGCATACTGCAACTCCCACAGAAGAATTCCTCGTAGAAGTATTGGACCTTAGCAACCATAAATGTGACCCCTATAGCGACAGAGAATTTCCATAGATATTAACCCGATAGCAACAGGGATTACCCATAGATGCGACCCCCATAGCAACAGGGATTACCCATAGATGCGACCCCATAGCGACAGGGATTACCCATAGATGCGACCCCCATAGCAACAGGGATTACCCATAGATGCGACCCCCATAGCGACAGGGATTACCCATAGATGCGACCCCCATAGCGACAGGGATTACCCATAGATGCGACCCCCATAGCGACAGGGATTACCCATAGATGCGACCCCCATAGCGACAGGGATTACCCATAGATGCGACCCCCATAGCAACAGGGATTACCCATAGATAAGACGGCCATAGCAACAGGGATTACCCATAGATAAGACGGCCATAACAACGGGGATTACCCATAGATGCGACCCCATAGCGACAGGGATTACCCATAGATGTGACCCCCATAGCAACAGGGATTACCCATAGATGCGAACTCCATAGCAACAGGGATTACCCATAGATAAGACGGCCATAGCAACAGGGATTACCCATAGATAAGACGGCCATAACAACAGGGAGTTTCCTCAATAGACGAAACTACCTTAGCAACAGGGAATTCCCCATGAGGCAACAGCATAGCAACAAGGAATTCTCTATAATCTCAATAGAAAAAGTTTACTCTCGGTGCGCTTTTATAATTAACAACAGGTACAACTGGACTGAACTGTACGAGTCAAAAACGATCGAATCGAGACCCAAACTAGGAGAGTTCAAGCGAAAAGTTTCAAATGTTAAAGGTTAAAAAATACAGGAATCAAAGTAAAGAAGGAGCTCTTTTAAATAACTACTACAATTACATAATACAGACAATTTTGATAATGCATGACAACGCAAGAAGCACGGCGGAGTTGATGAGCGAATCGCAAGATTGGGGAAGGGGAACAGTCAGGAGAACTAACAAAGGAGCGGGTGCGTTTGAGACTTTTTACTGGCAATTAATTATCTGGTTATTTAATTAGAAACGACTTTAATAAGCTGACTATTATTGTGTTGGGACTAATTAGAAAACAGGTTTTCTATTACACAGTTGCACCGTAGATTTTATTGTATTTTCCTAAAGTTTCTACTATAAGTAAATTAACTTACAAAACTTGATTTTTATTCTATTTTTACACTAAAGATTTTGCTGTTTCTACTGTAAGTAGAGTAGAATTAAATCATTATTATAATAAGAATATTTTTATAGCTCTATCTAATTTACATGTAGAAACCGCACAGTATTCTACAAGTGTAACAGGCACCAGGGGATCAAATGGGGATTTCTCGACAGCTTAAGGCTCCAGCTAGAATTAAAAACATTTACAGTCAACTTTCAAAGATTAGTTAGCTGATACCGCAGATTTTTAATAAAATATGCTAACTAGTATTTAGTTATAGTTAAAAATGTCCCAAAGTCCTTGCGCGCTTGTAGGGGGGGGGGACATAATTGCGGGTCCAGGTGGGTGTCGGGCGCAGAGAAGGAGACGGGGCACTGCTCAAAGATCAGAAGGACTCGGCCGGATTAGGCTGGAACACCCTACTGCGGCGGAACAGGTTGCTAGCTAGCCGGGCAGCCGGGCCGTGCTCCGATTGCGGCCGGCGCATCACCGGCGTGGCGGCAGCGGCGGCGGCGGCTGCGGTAGCGGCTGCGGCCTGCGAACTCTGCGACAGCACCTGGGCAGCGTTTAGTAAGCCAGCGTCCGACAGGCTCTGCGTCTCCCGATCGAAGTTGGCCAGCCTCTGCCTGTTGGCGTCTTCGACTTGCTGACGGATGGCTTCCACTCGCTTCTTGTGCTCCTGGTCGCCTTCGTCAATCTGTGCGGATGCGGAGATGGAGCGGCCACTAAATTAGCCTAAAACCTGTCCTGTGCCACTAAATTAGCCTAAACTCCCTCCTATGGCACTAAATTAGCCTAAAATCCCTCGTGTGCCACTAAATTAGCCTAAAACCTGTCCTGTGGCACTAAATTAGCCTAAAATCTGTCCTGTGCCACTAGATTAGCCTAAAACCTGTCCTGTGCCACTAGATTAGCCTAAAACCTGTCCTGTGGCACTAAATTAGCCTAAAATCTGTCCTGTGGCACTAAATTAGCCTAAAATCGGTGCTGAGGCACTAAATTAGCCTAAAACCTGTCCTGTGGCACTAAATTAGCCTAAAATCTGTCCTGTGCCACTAGATTAGCCTAAAACCTGTCCTGTGGCACTAAATTAGCCTAAAATCTGTCCTGTGCCACTAAATTAGCCTAAAATCTGTCCTGTGCCACTAAATTAGCCTAAAACCTGTCCTGTGGCACTAAATTAGCCTAAAACCTGTCCTGTGCCACTAAATTAGCCTAAAATCTGTCCTGTGGCACTAAATTAGCCTAAAATCTGTCCTGTGGCACTAAATTAGCCTAAAATCTGTCCTGTGCCACTAAATTAGCCTAAAACCTGTCCTGTGGCACTAAATTAGCCTAAAACCTGTCCTGTGCCACTAAATTAGCCTAAAACCTGTCCTGTGGCACTAAATTAGCCTAAAACCTGTCCTGTGCCACTAAATTAGCCTAAAATCTGTCCTGTGGCACTAAATTAGCCTAAAATCTGTCCTGTGGCACTAAATTAGCCTAAAATCGGTGCTGAGGCACTAAATTAGCCTAAAATCTGTCCTGTGGCACTAAATTAGCCTAAAATCTGTCCTGTGCCACTAAATTAGCCTAAAACCTGTCCTGTGGCACTAAATTAGCCTAAAACCTGTCCTGTGCCACTAAATTAGCCTAAAACCTGTCCTGTGCCACTAAATTAGCCTAAAATCTGTCCTGTGGCACTAAATTAGCCTAAAATCGGTGCTGAGGCACTAAATTAGCCTAAAATCTGTCCTGTGGCACTAAATTAGCCTAAAATCTGTCCTGTGGCACTAAATTAGCCTAAAATCGGTGCTGAGGCACTAAATTAGCCTAAAATCGGTGCTGAGGCACTAAATTAGCCTAAAATCGGTGTTATGGCACTAAATTAGTTTAAAACGTGGCCTGTGGCATGTTACGGCTGAGCCAGACCTTAAAAACACGCTTAAGTCAGTAAGCACAGCAGCACTCACGGATCGGTTCAGACAGGCGTATCTGGTCTCAATTTTGATCTGCAGTAGCTGGCGCTCCTTCTCCTGAGCCTGCAGCAGCGACATCTGCACTTTGCTCTGATAGGCGGCTAGAAGCTCTTTCTCTTCTTCTTGCCTGCGCTTGCACTCTACCAGCTCCTGCTGATGGTTAGTCTTGGTGTTGTCCGTGACCTTCTGCTTGAGGTCAATGATAGACCAATTGTATTGCTCCTGCAGCGAGGTCAGCTTGGTCTCCTTGTCTGTACGAATTCTGCGCAACTCCTCGCGTTGTTCATCTTTCGGCCGCTGCGACTGGGACACCTGCTTCTCCAGGTACTTGAATTGAGACTCCTGAATCTTCACCGTGTCCGTGTACTGCTTGCGAACGCTTTGAATGCGAAGCTTCAAATTCTTTGGCAGATTCTTGCTTTCCACCTGTTGCCGCCTGTTCAAGTCGTCTGTCTGCTTGCGGAAGAACTCGTCCTGATTGGTTCTCTCCATGTTGCTGAGGGAATGGAAAAGTACGGATTTGTATTCATTAATAACTAGCCGAGTTTGACAGGATAAGAAAGGGATAAACTGGCAGGATGGGAAGGGGATAAAACTGGCAGGATGGAAAGGGGATAAAACTGGCAGGATGGGAAGGGGAAAACTGGCAGGATGGGAAGGGGATTAAACTGGCAGGATGGGAAGGGGATAAAACTGGCAGGATGGGAAGGGGATAAAACTGGCAGGATGGGAAGGGGATAAAACTGGCAGGATGGGAAGGGGATAAAACTGGCAGGATGGGAAGGGGATAAAACTGGCAGGATGGGAAGGGGATAAAACTGGCAGGATGGGAAGGGGATAAAACTGGCAGGATGGGAAGGGGATAAAACTGGCAGGATGGGAAGGGGATAAAACTGGCAGGATGGGAAGGGGATAAAACTGGCAGGATGGGAAGGGGATAAAACTGGCAGGATGGGAAGGGGATAAAACTGGCAGGATGGGAAGGGGATAAAACTGGCAGGATGGGAATGGGATAAAACTGGCAGGATGGGAAGGGGATAAAACTGGCAGGATGGGAAGGGGATAAAACTGGCAGGATGGGAAGGGGATTAAACTGGCAGGATGGGAAGGGGATAAAACTGGCAGGATGGGAAGGGGATAAAACTGGCAGGATGGGAAGGGGATAAAACTGGCAGGATGGAAAGGGGATAAAACTGGCAGGATGGGAAGGGGATAAAACTGGCAGGATGGGAAGGGGATAAAACTGGCAGGATGGGAAGGGGATAAAACTGGCAGGATGGGAATGGGATAAAACTGGCAGGATGGGAAGGGGATAAAACTGGCAGGATGGGAAGGGGATAAAACAGGCAGGATGGGAAGGGGATAAAACTGGCAGGATGGGAATGGGATAAAACTGGCAGGATGGGAAGGGGATAAAACTGGCAGGATGGAAAGGGGATAAAACTGGCAGGATGGAAAGGGGATAAAACTGGCAGGATGGAAAGGGGATAAAACTGGCAGGATGGGAAGGGGATGAAACTGGCAGGATGGGAAGGGGATAAAACTGGCAGGATGGGAAGGGGATAAAACTGGCAGGATGGGAAGGGGATAAAACTGGCAGGATGGGAAGGGGATAAAACTGGCAGGATGGGAAGGGGATAAAACTGGCAGGATGGAAAGGCGGCAATACTGCAAATTCCCGTAGACTGCAACTCACTGCTGCTCCCTCATTTGGTCGATCTTGAGCCTGTGCAAAGCAGACAGCTGTTCCTCTTCCATCTTTTTAATTCTCTCGTGATGCTCCATCAGCAGAGCATTCTGCATGTCCTTCTGCTGAGATCGCAGGGCTATATCGTGCTCAGCGGCCTCACGCTCAAACTGCAGCATAGTGAGCAGGCCGCGCCTCTTGCAGGCCCTCATCTGAGTTTCCAGATCGTACAGATCTTTCTTCTCGGTGGAGTCGCTCTGAGCCAGCCGGTCGGGCTTGCTCAACCGCTGGTCTTTGTCCAACTCTTTGCGTAGCGCCTTCATCCGGGCCTTCAATTCCGACTCCAACGTTCGCCTGAGTTTTTCTTCCTCTGAGGCCAGCTCCTTAGACAGGCGGTCCCGACTCTGTCCGGTCTGTTCGGCCAGTTTGTCCAAGGCCTTCTGGAAGCCGTCGCGCTGGGAGGTGTACACCCGATCCAACTGCTGCTTGATGGAATTCTCCTCGGCACGATTGGCGGCCTCGCGTTGTTTAACAATTTTCTGATGCTTCCGGCGCAGCTGCTTGTAGTTGCTCATCTGTTAGGGCAGGTATGGGGAGTCAAGCGCTTGTTGCCAGGCAAATATATTCTGCTGATCTAGACTCCGCCGTTACTACTGTATGTAAATCAGCCCTATGAAAACGGTACCCAGGCCAAGAAGCGGCTCAGATTCACTCGCAGGCAATAATACTACGCTTGAAAGCGATTCTTGGGCGACTCTTGGACGACCATTTGCGCAACTCACGTGATGCGCTCGCGACTCAAAAGTCACAAGAGTCGCTAGACTCAATGTGAGTTGTTTCACTAATAACTCTAGCGATTCTTGTCACGGTAACGAAGTCTCAACTTTCATATATCACGGAAGCGATTGCAACCTCGAACTGCAGCTATTGACGCAATATAATTTAACACTTAATAACACATGTCCGCTAAGATTGTCTGCGGTAAATCCTTTCTTGGCGCTGCGCCCAAGAAATGGAAATTATAGAAATTTATGGAAAAATCACAGACTGGAGCTTATGTATCAGAGAAGCGGCACTCAATCAATCTACTGACCTGCTCCCGAGCTGTAGCGTCCTGCAGATGCTCTCGCCGCTCCCTGTGCACAATATGACTACTCTTAATAGTAGGGAAAGCCGGTTGGCCGCGCGGCCCGCCCGGATGAGAAATCTGATAGGGCGACACTCCGCCCACAGTGGAAATGGGCTGCTGCTGCTGCTGCTCCGCCAGGGTGCTCAAGGCCGGCGATGAGGCGGCCGGATTAGCCGAGGCAGACGCCGCGGCGGCCATCGCCGGCAGTGAGGTCGCCGATGAGGACGGCGTCGGCGGGTGATAAAGCGACGCTTGCTGCTGTCCACCGGGCTGCTGATAGGCGGACTGCGGCGCCGCGACGGCGGCAGCTGCGGCGCCGGTGGAGACCCCGGAGGCGCCGCGCTGATGCGTGGCAGTTGGCGAGCCGCCGGCCGGAGATCCGGCAACGACAGCGGCGACAGCGCTGGCCGAGCCAAGCGAGCCGTTCTCCTCGGACTCTTGCAGTTGCAAGTCCTCGGAGGCGAGGCTGTCCGAGTCCAATTCAATCTCCGGCCCGCCCGGACCCCCGGCGCCGATAAGAATTTTTCGGCCGCGTCGAAAATTCTGCGCTGTATTTGAGCTTTGAACTGCGCGAACGCTTCTGGCGATCAGGTCCAAGACTGTGCTAGCCGGCCGGTCCCGGGTCATGAACGGGTGTCCGAGTCCGGCCTCCGAGCTCATGCGTTCGGCCGGCGCAGTCTGTAGGCAGCGTTCAACGAATTGGCAAAAATCGCGGCTCCATCTGTCCGGCTGCTGGAGGCGCGGCGGCGGGTCCTGGGGTATGTGGTACAGAGCCGACATGGCGTTCATGTGGAACAGCGGCGGCTTCGTCTCGGCCAGCTCGAGGGACGTGATGCCTGATTGATAGGTTAGCGGGTTAATGGGCATCGTTTGTTATTCAATTAATAAACTGCTTGATTAAAGCTATCAATGCTTGATCTGAGAGGCTGACACAGTAAATGAGGCTGGGGCTGACACAGCAACTGAGGATTCTGGGGTTGGCCCGGCAACTGAGGATCTGGGGTTGGCACAGCAACTGAGGATCTGGGGTTGGCACAGCAACTGAGGATCTGGGGTTGGCACAGCAACTGAGGATCTGGGGTTGGCACAGCAACTGAGGATCTGGGGTTGGCACAGCAACTGAGGATCTGGGAGGCTGGCACAGCAACTGAGGATCTGGGATGGTGGCCAAGCAACTGAGAATCTGGGAGGCTGGCCAAGCAACTGAGAATCTGGGGACTGGCCTAGCAACTGAGGATTCTGAGAGGCTGGTCCAGCAACTGAGGATCTGGGTTGGCCCGGCAACTGAGGATCTGGGGTTGGCACAGCAACTGAGGATCTGGGAGGCTGGTCCAGCAACTGAGGATCTGGGGTTGGCCCGGCAACTGAGGATCTGGGAGGCTGGCCCAGCAACTGAGGATCTGGGAGGCTGGTCTAGCAACTGAGGATCTGGGAGGCTGGTCCAGCAACTGAGGATCTGGGGTTGGCCCGGCAACTGAGGATCTGGGGTTGGCACAGCAACTGAGGATCTGGGAGGCTGGTCTAGCAACTGAGGATCTGGGAGGCTGGTCTAGCAACTGAGGATCTGGGAGGCTGACACAGCAACTGAGGATCTGGATGGTACAGCAACTGAGGCACAGAAACTGGCACAGCAACTGAGGATCTGGGAGGCTGGCGGTGGCCTAGCCTGAGGACTTGGTTGGTGGCTCAGTCACAATGGCAGCATTAGCGGCTTACCAAGCGACCACATGTCGGTTTTGCCATCGTACACGCCGTCCTCCATGGCGGTGATGAGCTCCGGCGACATCCAGTAAGGCGTGCCAATGAAGCTGTTGGCGGGGGAGGCAAGCGAGGCGCTGCCGAAGTCCCCCAGCTTGATGCAGCCGGACTCAGTCAGCAGTATGTTGCCAGCTTTCAAATCGCGATGAATGAAATTCATGCTGTGCAGGTACGCCAGGCCTCGCAATGCGCCGTGAATTATTGAAGCAATTTCGACTTCTTTTAATGGCGCTTTAAGCACTTCGATAATGTCGGATGCTGAGCCGAGGCAGTACTCCATCACGAGCTGCATCAAATGTAGGGAGAGACACAATCACTATTTTTTTGAAAAAAAAACTCATACAGAGATAAAGTAGACAAGTTAGAGACATGGCGCCCCACTCTTACCCATGCCGTGTTGTTATTCAGGTGGGCGGAAATGTATCGCACGCAATTCTCGTGTCTGAGCTGTCTGATGAACTGCACTTCCTTCTTGATGTCGTCGAATTTCTGCGATTGAAAATCATACTTTTTGTAGCTGGGAAACGCTTCAAGATAATTTTACAGAGATCCATATTGAGGGGCGATTCTCATTGAGAATCGATTCTCATTCTCATACAATACCGAAATTGCGATTCTCATTGAGTATCATATCAAGAGGCGATTCTCATTGAGTATCATACCAAAATGGCGATGCTCATTGAGTATCATACCAAAATGGCGATTCTCAATGAGTATCATACCAAAATGGCGATTCTCAATGAGTATCATACCAAAATGGCGATTCTCAATGAGTATCATACCAAAATGGCGATTCTCATTGAGTATCATACCAAAATGGCGATTCTCAATGAGTATCATATCAAGAGGCGATGCTTATTGAGTATCATATCAAGAGGCGATTCTCATTGAGTATCATATCAAGAGGCGATGCTTATTGAGTATCATATCAAGAGGCGATTCTCATTGAGTATCATATCAAGAGGCGATTCTCATTGAGTATCGTATCAAAATGGCGATTCTTATTGAGTACAATACCGAAATGGCGATTCGCATTGAGCCTCATACCAAAATGGCGATCAGAGGCGATTCTCATCAAGTATCAGGGGAGATTCTTAATAAAGGTGAGAATGGGATAAAAGTGACAAAAAAGCTTTTATAAGACTTACCTCGTCGCGATTTTTGCCAGCAAAGGACATCTTCTTGATGGCCACCACCTCTCCATTATTTTTGTATTTTGCCTAGAAATTGTTTTTAAAGGGAGTTTCATAAATTTCTGCTGGCTGCTGAGCACATACGGTACTCAGGCGCGCACTCAGACACACGCTCACACAGGGTGTACAGCGGCCTTGACTGTCTAATCGTCAGGCATGTACCCCCTCTGTGCCTTAGGGGTTCACCCTCATGGCCAGTGCAGCAGAGCCCGGCAACTCACGTGATAGACAGCACCAAAATTTCCATGGCCAATCTCTGACAGATCGGTAAACAGAGTCTCCGGATCGGCTGGGCTGAACAATCGCTTAGACGCCTCGTCCATTTGAGGCAGCTTCAGCCGAACTGCTGGCTAGAAAAAAAAACCCCAATATGCTACTAATAAGCCCAGTGGTTGCTTTGACAGCCTCCAACTGGGTGGGGTTGGGTCAGCTCTGCTTTGTTTGCTCAGTTTGTGCTGCAACGCCAAGTCAAAGGCTGATTTGACTTCACAGTTGCCAGGCTGGCATAGTGGCCGAGTGATGCTCAGCTGTTGAAGAGTTTGCTTGGGTTAAAATTGTTTTTAAAATCTGTGTTATCGTTCTTCTTCTACTAGTCTTTGGTATGATTGAAGAAAATTCTAAGACTGATAAAGATCTGCTCTGGCTCTCTGCACTCAAGGACAGCATGCAATTAAAAGGGGGATTGAAAAAATGAAACAATATCTAAATTCAATAATGAATTTAATCAAAATTAAATTTTAAAGCCTTATTTTGCTGCTTAGTCAAATACTATACTTTGTCGCTTAATAAATTGTTTTTTTACTAATCATAGCATTTCTTTGTATTTATTATAATTGGTTGGCTTTAATATGAAATAAAGTGGCTAAGTATATTAACTAGGGACTAGGGTCTATCTATAATATAATTATGCTCTAGAATAAGTGATTTGTAAAGACATTATATAATTCTAATATCCTATTTAATTACTCTACAACTAGTCAAATAAATATATTAAAAACATTTACATTTCAAGAAGTAATGCCTAAAATTTTTTTTACTCTGAGCTGCTTCTGAGGAATGTGAAAGCTCCCATTCTGACTCTTATTACTAGGGAAGTTGACTTTTAAAGAAATGGAACCTAAAGGCATATGTTCTGATACTTCCTCCTTTCTATGGCTAGGAAGAGATATATTTTGTTGTTATTGTTGTTGTTAATATTTTATAACTATTAAATTTTTTGTCTAAATTCTTATATTCTTTATCTATTATACTTTTTTACTTTTAAAATCTATTTTGTTATATAATGCATGATTTATTTGTTATAAATTTTCAATAAATCCTGGCAATTGATATTTATATATGATATTTATATTTATATATATATACATGTATATCATTTGCTAAGATTTATTGAAAATTTGCTCTATATATATACATATATACATGTATATAGTATCTATTGATATGTTTTGAAAAGCAATAAAACATATTTGTCATTTTTGAAATATACTATACTTCTAGGTAAACTATAACCAAAAGCTAAAACTAGGCCTATCTATACAAATATAAAATATATATTATATATAATCTGGGTTTTTTGTCTATAACTTGGGTGCAATTTCGCACCCTGTGCTAGATTTCAGGGTGCAATTTTCAAGACTAGGATGCGCTGCATGTCCATAACACTAAATTTTGAAATCCGTATCATATCCTTACAAAAAATTCTGGTGCACTTTTTGCACCCTGAGTCAAATTTCAGGGTGCAATTTTTAAGACCAGGATGCTATTCGCACCCATTCCAAAAAATATATCCAAAAAACCCAGTATATTATAATTTATATATATAATATATAGTGTATACTATATATAATATATTGCAAAATATATACAAATGTTATAACCTATAGCCTATAGGCTATAGTCCTAAGTATGATCCATACATGCAAGATTTATGCCTTTGTATACTATATTAGCAATTAGCATTTCCTATTAGGAAGCCAAAAAATGTAGTACAAGTTTTTCTAACTAATAAACTACATATATTGTCTTATTGTAGTGATCTTAGCAATCCTATACTAGCCATTTAGCCCCCCTCCGGGTGGCTTCTTAGCAGTTTAGTGCTTGTCTATAAGCAGTTTTGCAGTCGCTGAGCAAATCTCACTAATCTCCGAGCAGTTCTGCAGTAGCAAATCTCTAAGCAGTTGTACACCAATTTTACTGAGACTAAAAAGTTCTAAAAAGTTACATTTCTGAATGTTTGAAACTTTGCAATGTCAATTCATTTATAGTTCTTTTATGATTATTTGTTATTTTCAAATCCTCACCAGATTACCACTATTCTCCCATATTAGCCCTACACCCCCAGATTAGCCCCACTTCCCCCAGATTAGCACTACTCCCCCCATATTAGCCGCACACCCCCAGATTAGCCCCACTTCCCCCAGATTAGCACTACACCCAGATTAGCACTACGCCCAGATTAGCACTCAGCCTAGATTAGCACTCAGCCCAGATTAGCACTCAGCCCAGATTAGCACTCAGCCTAGATTAGCACTCAGCCCAGATTAGTACTCAGCCCAGATTAGCACTCAGCCTAGATTAGCACTCAGCCCAGATTAGCACTCAAGATCAATCTTTTCAATG
Source organism: Macrostomum lignano (assembly GCA_002269645.1). Classification (NCBI taxonomy): domain Eukaryota; kingdom Metazoa; phylum Platyhelminthes; family Macrostomidae; genus Macrostomum; species Macrostomum lignano. The sequence goes on along the minus strand of NIVC01000087.1, from coordinate 868,541 downwards.
ATTTCAAAATTTGCTCAGCATTTACAACGGCGCACTAATCAATTTTCGATACATATTGGCAGTCTTGCGCAACTCAGCATTTAGCAATACCTCAGCAGTTTAGTAGCATCGTCTACTGCAATGATCCTTTCAACAATGTAGAAATTAGCTCAGCATTTTATGGCTCACTAATCGATTTTTGATACATATCGGCAATCTTTTGCACCACTCAGCATTTAGCAATACCTCAGCAGTTTAGCAGCATCATCTGCAGTTTAGTAATTTAATCCCTTGCAGTTTAGTAATATCTACTTCTATAGACCTAGATAATAACAATTAATGGGATCTTAGGATTTTACAAATCAAATCAAATTTGCTTAGTGGCTTGTGTGAATAGCAAAAATAAATTATTGTAATTAATAACAAATTTTAATTATAATTAATCAAAACTGTTCAAAATAGTCGAGGCAGAAGCTACTAATGAATTTATTTATTTTTAATTAGCTACTGGGGAGACAAACTCGAACTTTGGACCTTATTGCCTAGCTTAAACCTAGTCCTAGTGCCTGACACTGCAGCTATTCCGCCTACTAATCGGAGGGTGCAAAAATCAACCATATATGCTTCGGCACTACAGCCAAATACGTAGCAGTGAAAGGCTGCTCAGTGTGCACAGGTTGTATGCAGGCAGAGCCAATGCACAGTTGAGTGAAATCTATTAATAGCAATTGTCTATGCAGTCTGCCAGTCAGCCAGGGTCAGAATGTACACACGCAGCCACTAAGCATTATTTTCCTCTCCCTTATTGCAGCCAGTATTGAGGCATACACAGTGAACAGAAAAAAGTTGTGGCGCAATCTTAATTGGAATTGAAATTCAGTTAGTGAGATTTTGACCTTTTCTAGCCTCCCATTGAAAGCATTAAAAAAACTTGTTTTTTGAATATTTAACCAACTTTTAATTTGAATTTTTCAATGCAATTACATCCACACAATCTCACAAGAATTTGCAATTGAATAAAGCAAGTTTGAAAAAAATTGGTTTAGGCATTTAGGCTGTGGACTGAAATACCAGTCAGACAGACCTTAGAGATTTAGTATATTGTGATTAAGCCTTGATATCTTAGCAATTCCCTCTATAAGCCTTAACATATGAACTCCCCTCTCTAATATTTCAATGATGACTCTAATAAGCTTTGAAATCTTAAAAACTCTATCAACCTCCTAACCTTACCCTTAGCCCTAACCCTAAGTTAGTAGGACTACTAGCTAAATAATACCTAGTTCCCAGTGAGCTCCGCGAAACCCACAAACCCAAGGACACGCGCGAAGCGCGTGTCCTTGGGTTTGTGGGTGAGCGGAGCGAACGCGCGAGGCACAAAGTGCCGAGCATGAGGAACAAACAGCCAGCCAATGCGCGAAGCGCATTGGGTGGTCTGGCTTGTGACGAATATAATAATATGAGACGTGTGCATCGAAAAAATGACAAGAAAAATCTCACAAAAACTGCTGTAACTTCAAAACTACAAGTGCGAATTTCACAAGTGAGGTGTCATTTTAAAGAGAAGAATCTGATCTATTTAACGAGTATAGTTTTGTATGGATTCACTGCGGAGAAAAGGAACAGGCTTCAGTTGAAATGTTTGTCTTAAGATTATGTCTTTACAAAAGTGCATTTCCTCATGCACATTAAAACTCGAGCTAAAAATGTTCGAGGGTTATAGGTGCGCCTTACTAAGATGCATAACATTATTGGGTTGTTTTTTTCAATTGTATCAAAAAGTTGGCACTTTGGTTGCAAAAAATGCAAAAATTGAAAATGTACTTTTACAGTTTTTTGCATTTTTTTCTATACTGCTAATAGTTAAGCATACATACTATGCACCAATTGATGCGCAATTCAAAGATACACAAGTGTGGAAGTTTTCAATTCTTAAACATTTGAAATCAGAAAGTTATCGACGAAAGACTAAAAATCATGATCTCAAACTGATTTGAGGAAAAGTGCTCATTATAATTTTTGGAATATGGAAGAAACAATTCAACGCCGTCATCTAATTCCAAACTAACTGTACTTTAAGGTACTGCGATGATTTTTTTATTGAAAGAGCGAAACCTGTTTAAATATTTGAAAAAATGGAAAAAAAGTACCTTTTTTCATAGAAATACACTCTTTTGACTGCTTAATCCGATTTCCAACAACAAAATAGTTGCTTTCCTGCTGGTGCAAACCGTTATTAGGGTGAATTTTCAAAATTGCATACTGTGCCAAAAGTAAACTGAAGCTTAATATTTATAAACATTAGAAACGGGACCACTAATGGGTATTTTACTTTGGTTACTTACTATGGACTAAACTGGCACTGGCAGAGACAGATTTGAGAGAAACTAATTGCTCCATTGTATTTGTATTTGGCTCCAGCGTTACAAATTACAATAGCTATTTCGGGGTCTAACCGGCTAAGTTATCAAAAAAGCTAGATACCAATCACCAGTTTCATCATCAGCTATACCTACCACGATTTTATAGTCACATGCAACAGTAATACCCTCCTTTAAAAGTTTTCAATATCTAAAATGATGTGTTAAATTTTATAAAATTTCATAAACAGTGAAATTTTAGCTGTTTACGTGCTGGTGGTTTGAACGTAGCTACTTTGTGCGAAAATACACTGTCATTAATACCGTACCTATTATTGTATTTATTGTATTGAAAGTTGATGTGTAAATTGTACTTTTCTATTTTTTTGTCATTCGTTATCGCACTCGGGCCGGCCTGCCTGCCTTGTGGGGTGTGGTGGCCTTGGCCACTTTCTCCCCCTTCTGCTAGGATCCAAAGCAAGCTTTCAAGTGTACATTTAATATTATCGATCGATTATTTAAAACAAGCCTCTAGTGGCTGGTGTTGAGAGTGAGTGGCCTTGAGTGTACGCGAAAGCAAGAGGAAGCCCATGGGCGGACTATATGAACCTTCCTTTAGTGGAAAGTTGGGCCTTGTGCATTGGATAGTGTACGCTACACAAGACAGAAGGTAAAGAAAAGAGAACGACAGGCTAGCCAATAGCGATAGCATGTGCTTCTTTCTCTCCAGTCCACTATGGTAGGGGGGGGAGGGGGGTGTCAGACGGCCCAACTCTAACCCCCATACCCAAAACAGCGTACATGTAGAATAAGAAGGGATTGGGTCCAGATAAGTCTTCCCAAATGTACATGTATGTACAAAGACAAACACAGACAAGAAAAATGGCTCTAAAAACCATTGTTATTGTTACACTGTGTGTCTATTTTTATTAACTTGACTTTGACTTGTCTTTACTCTAGCATGGTCAAGGATAATTACTGTTACTTCATACCTAATTTACAATTAATTGCATAAGATTAAGAAGGAATAATACAATCGAGGTCGAACCCATGATCACTTGACCCACCCACCCATGATCACTTCTGATTCTGACCTACATGTATCTACTATATCCTGCCAGTTTCTCCAGTTTTATGGGTCTTGGTGTCGGTGATTCGAGCAATTCCATTACATTTTATCGGTGCAGTGCGTCTATTAATGCTTAGCTACTTGTATATGTGTTGCAGAACTTATGCTCGTAGTTTCCCTTCTAGGGATGTTGACCCCGGGAGTGCTCCCCGGGGAGCTTGTCGGGGAATACTCTCTGGGGAATTTAACCGGGGACCCTGGGGAGAAAAAATATGAAAAAATGCATTTGTAACTTAATTTTTGCCATTAAAATAAGAAACTGATTCACAGAAAGCTGATTGAAACTCTGTCTATGCTCTTTTACCGCATAATTGCTTATTTCAATGCATTACATGTATAATTTGAAACACAACACACGTTTGATTGTTTTTTCACTAATAAGTCATTCAATCAAGCAAATTGCACGTAGAAAAGAAACCCGTCAGGAAAAAGAAGCCTTACTGACTAGTGACTGCTGTGCTGGTCTGCGTTGACGGCTTGACGCAGGCGCAGCGCTGCGTCATGCGTCAGGCACTGACGCATAGGGGGGTGTCATACATATACTCCCTATTAGACAAGGACAAAATGGTGATTTACATATATATGCAAGAAATAAAATTCCGATTAAAAAACAGTCTCATTCATTAATTATCCTCTCACGAGCGTAGCTGTTTAGCATGCATTCCAACAAATGCACTTTTCCGATAAAGGTGCGCGCACGATTTCGTGATGCCACATTGTCAAATACAGTTTAAAAAAACATTGTTTAAAATTTTTACCCCTGCGCCTTGAACATGTAGTACAAAGCTTAAATCAAAGTTTAAAAAATTCCACTTACAATTTAAGTGATCCGCCGTTTTTACTTATTTTTTCTTTTCACCGGGGTCCCCGATAAGATAATTCCCTGGGGAATCGACATCCCTAATTCCCTTCCTATAAATCATTTGACGTTAGAGACATTTTACAACTCTCGCCCTACTTTATCTATTAGGCTAACTTTATGTATGACACGACGCAAAATATTAGGAGCATCAGCGTTAATAATGCCTTGAAAGAAAGTCTTTAAATAATCGATACAACACTAGGTATTATAAAATTCCAACCCCAAAGCTCACTGGGGCGAAAAGACTTTGTCTTCATTAACTAGTTTATTTAATCAATTAATGCTATAGCTAAGAACCATTAGGCCCTACCAATACCATAATAAAAATTGCCATATAATAATTATATAGCATTAAAAATCAAATTTTCCAAAATGTTCTATGTGCCAACTTACAATATTACAAAAAATCTTAATATTTCACTATTTAAAAATAACAAAAAAGTGAAAAATTAGTAAGTAGATAGAATGCCTTTTAAAGATTTATATTAATTTATTCCAAAAATAAGGCTAGGGGATAGTTCAAATATAGACCAAGAGTAGTCTAGGCCCCTAACATTTTTCTTTTGAGCTAGACCCCTGGGCTTAGTGTTTAAACATGAAAATTTAGATATAATTAGACTAGATAATACAGGCCTATTATATATAAAACATACAATATGCACAGTCTTAAGGACTCAAACTCTAACCTACATTATATCATACGTATATTAAATTTATGGTCCCAGAGGGCAGAGGCTAGATAGAGATTATACATTTTGTATGGACAGACGATAATTACTAGGCCTAGAGTTAGGTTTATCACTTGATAGTCATTGTTATTTGTATTTAATTTTAAGGACAAGGCTAATCACTGTTATTTGAACGGAAAATTCACTGTTAACTAAAATGACAATACAAAAAAACTAAAATACTTTTATGTCACGACACTGAACTTGCATTGCATATCTCAAAAAACCTGCTTCCAAAAATAGGAACAAGTTTCTAGCTAGCGAAAATTAAATACATAAGCACATTGTTTTCAAATTTGTGTATATTGACAAAGACATAATATATAACAAAAAGTACGCCACCTTAACTTTTTAGAGTCAAGAGGCATGACCTCTTTGTCCCGTGTAAAGTTTTGTTGTAAAAATACGCTCTTATTTCGTCGACTGGGTCGTTCTCAAAAGTTGGAATACTAAAAGTGAAAATAATATTTTTCTAAAGGAATCAGTTAACCAGCGATGTTTAACCCAAGATTAGTGATGATAAAAACTGCAAAAGTTGGCCCTTGTGTAATTAGTTCATCACTGCGGGTTAGATTTCGGAAATTTTTAAATAGCTTCTCGTATGAAGATTTCTCGAGAAATAGTACTATCAATTTCTTTACTCAGACGATTAAGGTCCTAGCATCGTCCATCGTCCCTAAATTTTCTTCTGCACTCACTATCCAAAAGTGATACACGGAAACGCCATTCGCCACCCTAACCCTAACCCTAACCCTAACCCTAACGCCACTAGATTTTTTTCCTTTCCGCAATTTTCCAAGCTTTTTACAACCCTTCATTCTTTTTCCATCTCTTCCTTTTTCTCAATTTTTCCTATTTTTAGCATCAAGTCCGTGCGACATCCGGGCGAGGGTTTATCTGGTAGCACGACAATTGCGCACAACTGCCTGCACGACAACTGCCTGCATGACCACTGCCTGCGCCACAACTGCCTGCAAAACTTCCTGCGCCACAACTGCCTGCAGTGACAACTGCCTGCAGTGACAACTGCCTGCAGTGACAACTGCCTGCAGTGACAACTGCCTGCAGTGACAACTGCCTGCAGCGACAGCTAACTGTGCAGGAGACAACTGACTGATAGCTAACTCTTATATCTGTCCGATTTTTAGAGTTCTTATCACTCTAATTAATGACCTTTTTTATACAACGCACAGTACGACACGTACATGTAGTAAGTCTAATGACCGGTAAACCACTGTGGCATAGACTGTGCCAGCAGACTGTGAGGCTGATCAAGCCGCTGGCCTTTGCGCGGTCAAGAAGCTGTCGTTTCTCTTTCTTTCATTCCCGTCCTTTTTTTGCTCGGATCGCCTGCAACCTATCTTATACTTGTATAGTAGGGCAGGGGCAGGCAAACTCCCCACCGGCAAAGCCTCTCTATCCGGCCTACGCGGGTCCTTTGAAACTTCACAACAGCAATCCGGCCTGCTCAACGTCTATATCTCTTCTCAGCGCTCTACTCTCTAATCTCTCTTCCTCTCTCCCCCTCTCCTCTATTCTCCTCTTTTTTCTCCGATCTTCTCCTCTCCTATTCATCACTCGTTCCATCTTGTCTCATCGCTTCTCCTTTATTTTCTCGCCACTCCTTTCTCCTATCTTCCTTCTTTCTTCTCCATTCCCTCTCCTCTCTCCCCCCTCATCGGGCCCGCAGTCATGCTCAAGGTTCTCTATCTGGCCCTTGAGGTAAAAAGAAGTTTGCCGACCCCTGTAGTAGGGCGCTGGGCCATGGAGAACCATGGCTACGAGCGTACGCGGGACGCGGGGTACTCTGATCTGAGAGTAGTTCTCTAGCTGCAGTAGTTCTGGCTTCGGGAGGCAGTTGTGCTGTCTCCAGCCACGTACCTCTATCGTGCTCGCCTGTTGTCTCCACTTCCAGATCGGGCAACGAGACAAATTTGCTCTGCATGCTACTGCTCTCAATAGTGTGTGTTTAGCATGGGTTACAGAGCGTTGTCCCGACGGGGGAGATTTACGAGTCGTACTTACTACTGAACTGGTACGAAAGTGAGAAAACGAAATATTAGAATTTAGCTTGAACCCTACATGAATGCAGGTACATGTTGACCAGCAGACCTCTCGCCTTGAATTCTAGTGCGTAGGTTTATTCTTTCAGCTGCGCGTCCGAATGATCCGTCATCCGATCGTTTGATTTAATTTTCCCATGAAGAATCGTGTCCAAAAAACTCAAACTCTGCATAGGTGTTACAGCTTCGATCCACTTAAAAATTAGAGGTTTCATCGGTTATGTTGATACTTCTGTCCCAGACAAATTAGTTTTGAAGGTTCAAGAAAAAAGATGCAAAAGCTGTCTTGTCTAAACAATTGCAAGCACTGATTGTCTCATTGTTGAAGCCAGAAAGCTGACACGCTAATCAACTATCCAATATGGGACAATCAAAGATGAATTTCTTTTTAAGCTAAGGCGAGCAGTTCTCCCTGGGGAAATCATTGCATTCAATTTGGGAACCCGAGAATCACGTGTATCAAAGGTGCATGCAAGTTTGATTGTTGAAAACAAGCCACACCGACATCACATGGTCCTACAGTAAATCTGAATCATCATCTGCAGCAGCATCACATGGTCCTACAGTAAATCTGAATCATCATCTGCAGCAGCATCACATGGTCCTACAGTAAATCTGAATCATCATCTGCAGCAGCATCACATGGTCCTACAGTAAATCTGAACCATCATCTGCAGCAGCATCACATGGTCCTACAGTAAATCTGAACCATCATCTGCAGCAGCATCACATGGTCCTACAGTAAATCTGAACCATCATCTGCAGCAGCATCACATGGTCCTACAGTAAATCTGAACCATCATCTGCAGCAGCATCACATGGTCCTACAGTAAATCTGAATCATAATCTGCAGCAGCATCACATGGTCCTACAGTAAATCTGAACCATCATCTGCAGCAGCATCACATGGTCCTACAGTAAATCTGAACCATCATCTGCAGCAGCATCACATGGTCCTACAGTAAATCTGAATCATCATCTGCAGCAGCATCACATGGTCCTACAGTAAATCTGAATCATCATCTGCAGCAGCATCACATGGTCCTACAGTAAATCTGAATCATAATCTGCAGCAGCATCACATGGTCCTACAGTAAATCTGAATCATAATCTGCAGCAGCATCACATGGTCCTACAGTAAATCTGAACCATCATCTGCAGCAGCACGTCTTGGTCTACCATCACGTCACATGAATCATTCACAGTATTCACAGCATTCAGAGGCTCACCAAAAGCCGAAAAACAATGGAGCCGACAGACATGACGCGACATGCATTATAAACAGTCCAAATACATGTGGATCAGCGCTCTCTTCTACAATTGGTTCGGAGGCCGAATGACTATTAGATGCTAATTTCTGCATCTTTCGCATTATTGATACGCCCCCCCTCCCCCCAGCTGTGTCTTTGCTTGCCATCTCCCCTGGTGCGTATAAAAGCAAAAGCTTTTTGGCGTCTGATATTTTTCTACTTTGTAATTTCCCTGCATTCGGTGCAGTCCTTCAAAGCGTCATTGAATATTCTTGCTAGACAATAAGCTTATCCTACCTGATTCTTGTGGGCCACCGTTTAAAATGGCACTGAAGATTGCTAACACTGTCTCCACTCTACTGTTTGCTGTCTGCTTGGCCGTGTGCTCAGGTGAGTACACGTTAAGAGACTTGTTGTATCGTCAATGGTCGCTGGGATTTTGATGGGGGGCAGTTGAACGGAGGTTTAATCACTGAGAGTTTGGACAGTTGAACGGAGGTCTAATCACTGAGAGTTTGGACAGTTGAACGGAGGTCTAATCACTGAGAGTTTGGACAGGTGAACGGAGGTTTAATCACTGAGAGTTTGGACAGGTGAACGGAGGTTTAATCACTGAGAGTTTGGACAGTTGAACGGAGGTCTAATCACTGAGAGTTTGGACAGTTGAACGGAGGTCTAATCACGGAGAGTTTGGACAGGTGAACGGAGGTCTAATCACGGAGAGTTTGGACAGGTGAACGGAGGTCTAATCACGGAGAGTTTGGGCAGTTGAACGGAGGTCTAATCACGGAGAGTTTGGACAGGTGAACGGAGGTCTAATCACGGAGAGTTTGGACAGGTGAACGGAGGTCTAATCATTGAGAGTTTGGACAGGTGAACGGAGGTCTAATCACGGAGAGTTTTGACAGGTGAACGGAGGTCTAATCATTGAGAGTTTGGACAGGTGAACGGAGGTCTAATCACGGAGAGCTCTGACAGTTGAACGGAGGTCTAATCACGGAGAGTTTTGACAGGTGAACGAAGGTCTAATCACTGAGAGTTTGGGCCGTCCCGATCAAGTGATCCGATCACCCTGAATGACCCAACTCCCGCAGATGTCGGCGCTGCCATCATCTCCTGTCCCCAGGGTGTGGAAATCTTCGATCATAATTACGACTCGCATCCACGACTGTCGATGTTCGCCGAGTGCAAGCACCTGAAGCATCTGCCCGAGGCTGACATTAGGTGTCAGGTGAGTCACAAGTCTGCAAATTTGCCAAAAATATTCGTATCAGTCTATAGCTAACTCGCAGTGATGCATGGCTACATGCACTCGATGTCTGCTCGACATTGATATAAGCGACAGTGAATCCTAGCAGGAAAAAGTTAATGAAAGACTGCAGAATATTGAACTTTGGAATTGTGCTATAGGAAAAACAGCTGGGCGGGTTCTGTCAGAGTGCTTCATCTTGCAGCTTAGTTATTTGATCCGCAGTCTGGTTCTGTCATAACTAGTCTAGAGTGTCTGTCATACGTCTGTCTATTAGTTACATCTATTCGAATATTAGTGTTGTCGTGTACTAAGAGTGTGGAAAAATCACTATAAAGCCCATACTTTTTTTCATTTTTCATTTTCGACAGCATGTTTAAAGACCTGTTAGAATCATGGCCTCATCCTGCAATTGCCTCCCCACTGACTGCGGGTCGACTGCAAGAACTACTCAAGAAAAGAAGATAGGAAACTACGTTTCTTGGAAAACTTTAGTAGGCAGTTTTAGACTACCGAAGAAATACACAACAGAGATAGAAAGTCTTCATTTTTTCAGTACAAAAATTTTAATTGCTTTTCATAGGAGGCAGACCCAATGTTCATCTTTTGATATGACTTGCCATCTTTATAGCTCACTTGATATTAACAAAGCTTTTCATTTAGAAAATTAGAATTCTATGTTAATTTTATAACCAACGTACATGACCTGTGCCTTAAAATCATCCAAAATGGCGCAACTCCACTCATTGGCTTTATGAATCTATTTTATCATTCTGTTGCACGTTTTGTTACACAGTCATTAAGCTAAGAAGGATTTTCTAATGATTTTCTGATAACGACTATCAATAGAGCTATAAGAGGCAAGTCATATCAAAATATGAACATTGGGTCTGCCTTCTATCAAAAGCTATTACAAATTTTGTGCTGAAAAATGAAAAATTCCAATCTCCGTAGTGTATTTTTCAGTAAAACCAGCCTTCTAAAGTTTTCCAAGAAACCGTAGAAACGTAGTTTCGCGTCTTTCTACTTGAATAGTCCTTGGTCGACTGTCTACTTAACTAAACTAAAAAGCCCTGTGCTCCAACCCCGATTTGCCGGACTCAGATCTCCAAGCAGCTGATCATTCAGGCAGGCTACGGCAGCGTGGTGCAGTACATCCGCAGCCAGTGCGTCACGGCCGCGCAGTGCCACGGCCTGCGCCAGAGCCCCGGCTATTCGCCCGAGGACGGCGCCCTGATCCGCGCTCGGACGATGATCGGCTGCTGCCAGCCGCACGACCTGGCCTGCATCCGCCGCCTGGTGGATCTCTGAACTCTGAGTCAGCCTGAAAATGCTCTCCGGGTTTCTAACAAACTCTCGACCCATTTAACGGTTTAATTAAACCTACTAGTTTTAGGCTACGAAAAAGACACCGCCTGATTGGACAAAAACCTGCAACCAATCAGAAGCTAATGGGGAGGAGTGGGGTGGGTGCCCTTCGGGGGTAGATAAGAATAGCAGAGACCTTCAAAATGGTTACGCAAGCGCAAAAACTTTTCAAAGAGATGCCCCAACGGCTTACAAATTTACAATTCAGTAAAAATCTGTTCTGTAATCTGTTAAAGAAGAGATATTTTAAAGAACGAATGAACACAGGATTTTAGCGGCTTAGAATTGATTCTAAAACAGAAAAAAGCAAATAAAATGATGAACCCACGACGATATCGATTCGCCACTGCATGCTTAACCGAAGGACTTCAGCTTTGCTGATTTTATTTAATTTCAAAAGATCATACAGTATTCAAAAAAAATTTCAAATTTAGCTACCTTATTGCGTAAAAAAAGTTCTTAGACACCCTTCATATCTGGGCATCTGTTTTGAGTAGTTTTGATAAAAAATTACACATATATGGGCCTATATGTAGTGAATTTAGTGCTAACGTTTCGGCTTAATTGGGTTAACAAAGCAAAATCAATCGATCACTTACGAGCTACTGAGGAACCCACAAAATTATCAATACGATTTTTGAAGAGCATCGAATCTGGACCCCAGTAGGGAAATCGCAGCTGATTTTTAGAAAAATGAATCCGAAAACACATCGCTGCTTTGGCTGAGTATTGATTGATTAATCATTGCTTGCAAGCTGTGTGAAAGTTTTAGCCTTATAGATTAAAGAGCAAAAATAACAAAGCAGTAAGCAGCATAAGACAGAGTGTGCAGAACCAACGTCAGCTACAGATGCTGAGACGCGGAACCAACTTCAGGGGGTTCAAGAATGGCTAGCGCAATCTTGAGCAAAAGAATCGCCGATACGAAGTCTGCTTACAACAAAGGGCGGCAATTTCAGTTCTGGTAGACGAGTTCAAGAGCATATTCATGAGACCAGCAGTTCGTCAGCTTCCCCGAGCTGCTGCGGCTGCTGAGGGGCTGATCAGAGCGACACCTAGGGACATGTGATCGGCGTGGATTGAGGAGTTGCAAGCCGCTACGATATGACAAGTGCATTCGACTTAATGGCGATTACTTTGAAGATTTTCACGATTGGTGATCTGTTTTATGAAGTTCTGGAACTTCCCAGTCTAAACTGTTTGCTCGATAACTTTTACATTTTGTTGAGTTTAAAATCGTATTGCTAATTTCGTAGGTTCCTCAGTAAATGATCGATTGTTTTTGCTCTGTCAGCCCGATTAAGCTGAAACTTTAGCACTGAATTCACTACATTTATAAGCCCATATATGTGTAATGTTTTATCAAGACCAATAGAACAGATGTAGAGATATAGAGGACGCACTAAAGTACAAATTCAGTTCCTTAGCCTTCAAGTTGGTGCTTCTGTTTTACCTAAGCATTTGAATTGTATTTCATAGAATAGAATCTATTATTTTTTATGAATATCAATCCAGACATTTTCAGAAAAATAACTCTTGCAAAGTAGATAGACAGACAGATTCTACATGAGTGCAGAGCACTATAGCGTAAATCAGAGTCAATTAACTTCCGTTTGCTCGGAGATTTTTTATAACTGGCAGCTGCCACCCCCGCACACTCACTGCCGCTGATATCATTCTAGATGGCCTAATATTTCATATTAATTATCCCTGAGATCACTGCCTCATAACTGATGATAATAACTGCTTTTCTGTACGTGTATTTAATGACCTTTTTATACACGTGGCTGGTCAGATCACGTGGCTGGAAGAGAGCAAGTCATTGGGAATCTAGCTTTATGCTGTCATACATACGAGTATCTCATTCATTCGATTCGCTTTTCTGACGTCGAATGGCATTTTGAAATACCGGTATTTGAGTGCCATTTTGAGATATTTGAGTGCAATTTTAAGATATTTGAGTGCCACTTTGAGATATTTGAGTGCCTTTTTGAGATATTTAAGTGCCACTTTGAGATATTTGAGTGCAATTTTAAGATATTTGAGTGCCACTTTGAGATATTTGAGTGCCTTTTTGAGATATTTAAGTGCCACTTTGAGATATCTGAGTGCCTTTTTGAGATATTTAGGTGCCACTTTGAGATATTTGAGTGCCTTTTTGAGATATTTAAGTGCCACTTTGAGATATTTGAGTGCCACTTTGAGATATTTGAGTGCCTTTTTGAGATATTTAAGTGCCACTTTGAGATATTTGAGTGCCTTTTTGAGATATTTAAGTGCCACTTTGAGATATTTGAGTGCTATTTTGAGGTAGTTGAGTGCCATTTTAGATATTTAAGTGCAATTTTAAAGGTACTTGAGAGTGAATTTTAAAGGTATTTTGAGATAGCTTCGACAAACCAAACCCGATAAAACATAACTTTAATAAAACAACTCAATAGACTAAATTTCTATAAACAATAATTTCTATCAAGCAATCCAGGAAATGAAAAGCAACAGCAATAGCAAAATTAGGGCTGATGACGTCAGTAATGAAAATTGGCGGAATTCGAGAACTCCAGCTGCTCACTCAGATAAGGAAACTATAAGTAGGCGGCCCGGGGGAATTACAACGGCAGGTGGGCCCTGAGATCAAACAATGCGTGGGCGTTGGCAGAGTCGGATCGCGTTTAGGTCTTAGCCATCTTTTAATCTCTTAAGAGAAAAGCCGCTTAAGAGATAAGCATGGTACGCTTGGCCTGCTTCTCAGAAGAAGAAGCTCTATTTAAATCTGCAAAGCGATAAAAATGGAATCCACCAGGCGCAAATCTCATTGGGGCCTCTAATAAAAAGTTTCGAAGAATATTGAATTTTGAAGTTTTCTTGAGAAGCCAGCTTCCGGTCCCGCCTGCCTAGCAACTGGTCTATTTAAACTGACTGGGCCCACTACCGCGAGACCTGCCGCCAGCCGATCGCCCCAACCGATTGCTTTAGAATGAGTCTCCTACAGCCTGCAGAGGTGGCGCTAGCTCTAGCGCTAGTCTCGGCGCTAGTCCTGGCGCTTTGCCCGGCCGGCGGCTCCGCCGTAGCCGTGTACACCAGCGACGCCTCCGACGAGAAGGACGCGCACTGTCGGGTTGGCTACTATATTCACGACAGCGCTGACCTGCTCAGCTCGGTCAGGAATTGCCCGCCCAAGCTGGACTGTCGGCTGCTTAGGCCGGACGTGCCGCAGGAGGAAATCTCTTGCAAGGTAGTCGGCGGGAGTAACTATACTTTTAATTTAATTGATAAATACCTCGTCATACACTTAGTTTTCGTACAAACCATCAAGGATATAGTCATAGGAAGAAACTTTAGCTTTATCTAGCTCGTAAACGATAAATAACCTCCTCACAGTTAGTGCAGGAGCAAATGACAATAACAAATCGAATCAAGGACTACCAAAAACTTTTCTATTCCAGCAGTCGGTGGTCCCTAATTAAATTAGGACTTATTTTTCACCTCTGCGCCAGAGTGCGATTCGTTAGTCTTTGCTTTTTAGGCAGTCAGCAGGAGGACTAATAACCTCATTTCGATACCTCTGTCATCCAAACACCTGCACAGATGGAGCACTTGGGCAGTCCGCGCGAATTCCCCTACTTTGGCCGGCCTGACTATAGCGCTAAAAACCTGTTCAAGTTCAGCTGCTCCAGCCAGTACGAATGCGGCTACCGCCAATCGAACGAGTTGTGCTATCACAGCTCGAAAGTCCTGGCGCTGGCCAAGGACAACCCGTCCAGCCTGCTGCTCACGAGACCCACCGATGCGGCCATTGTGTGCGCCTGACACTGCAATTACCTAGGCTCAGCCATGCGGCTGCAGGATTGTAACTGAGAGCATGACAATAAAAATATATTAATGAGTAACGTCCTTTATCAATCGTTGCTTTTAGGTAGTCGGCGGGAGTAACTATAACTTCATTCTTATAGCTAAATGCCTCGTCATACAACCAGTAAGAAAGCGAAGCCAGCTATACTCGTAAATTTAAACACAGCTGTTAGTAGTCCATGATCGAAAATAGAAATCTATATGTAGGTAGTCATGAGAAGTAACTATAAATTTCTTTAGCTCGTAAAAGGTAAATTACAATGCAATTACATTAACAATTACAGTACCTTGCTCAGCAATTGAGGCTGCAGGATTTTATTTGAGAGTATGGAAATAAAAGCCTATGAATTAATGATTAGCGTCGAATATATTGCTGTTTGATTGTTTATCAACTATATTATACTTGATTTCTAATTAGGTCACGATCATTGGCGCGGGTCGCTTTCACAAGCTCGAACTTCACAAGCTCGAACTTCACAAGCTCGAACTTCACAAGCTCGAACTTCACAAGCTCGAGACTCGACATCGTCAAAAGTCTTGTCGTTCACATTCAGAAGCTTCCTGAAGGAGGAGCGGATTGAATCTCAAATCCTGAAGGAGAAGCGGATCCTGAGCGGATTGAAGCTCAAATCCTGAAGGAGGAGCGGATTGAATCTCAAATCCTGAAGGAGGAGCGGATTGAATCTCAAATCCTGAAGGAGAGCGGATTGAATCTCAAATCCTGAAGGAGGAGCGGATTAAAGCTCAAATCCTGAAGGAGAAGCGGATTGAAGCTCAAATCCTGAAGGAGGAGCGGATTGAATCTCAAATCCTGAAGGAGGAGCGGATTGAATCTCAAATCCTGAAGGAGAAGCGGATTGAATCTCAAATCCTGAAGGAGAAGCGGATTGAATCTCAAATCCTGAAGGAGGAGCGGATTGAATCTCAAATCCTGAAGGAGAAGCGGATTGAAGCTCAAATCCTGAAGGAGGAGCGGATTGAATCTCAAATCCTGAAGGAGGAGCGGATTGAAGCTCAAATCCTGAAGGAGAAGCGGATTGAAGCTCAAATCCTGAAGGAGGAGCGGATTGAATCTCAAATCCTGAAGGAGAAGCGGATTGAAGCTCAAATCCTGAAGGAGAAGCGGATTGAATCTCAAATCCTGAAGGAGAAGCGGATTGAATCTCAAATCCTGAAGGAGAAGCGGATTGAATCTCAAATCCTGAAGGAGGAGCGGATTGAATCTCAAATCCTGAAGGAGAAGCGGATTGAAGCTCAAATCCTGAAGGAGGAGCGGATTGAAGCTCAAATCCGGGAGGAGGAGCGGATAGAAGCTCAAATCCTGAAGGAGAAGCGGATAGAAGCTCAAATCCTGAAGGAGGAGCGGATTGAATCTCAAATCCTGAAGGAGAAGCGGATTGAATCTCAAATCCTGAAGGAGAGGCGGATTGAATCTCAAATCCTGAAGGAGGAGCGGATTGAATCTCAAATCCTGAAGGAGAAGCGGATTGAAGCTCAAATCCTGAAGGAGGAGCGGATTGAATCTCAAATCCTGAAGGAGGAGCGGATTGAAGCTCAAATCCTGAAGGAGGAGCGGATAGAAGCTCAAATCCTGAAGGAGGAGCGGATTGAAGCTCAAATCCTGAAGGAGGAGCGGATTGAAGCTCAAATCCTGAAGGAGGAGCGGATTGAAGCTCAAATCCTGAAGGAGGAGCGGATAGAAGCTCAAATCCTGAAGGAGGAGCGGATAGAAGCTCAAATCCTGAAGGAGGAGCGGATTGAAGCTCAAATCCTGAAGGAGGAGCGATTGAAGCTCAAATCCTGAAGGAGGAGCGGATAGAAGCTCAAATCCTGAAGGAGAGCGGATAGAAGCTCAAATCCTGAAGGAGAGCGGATTGAAGCTCAAATCCTGAAGGAGGAGCGGATTGAAGCTCAAATCCTGAAGGAGGAGCGGATTGAAGCTCAAATCCTGAAGGAGAGCGGATTGAAGCTCAAATCCTGAAGGAGGAGCGGATTGAAGCTCAAATCCTGAATGAGAAGCGGATTGAAGCTCAAATCCTGAAGGAGGAGCGGATAGAAGCTCAAATCCTGAAGGAGGAGCGGATAGAAGCTCAAATCCTGAAGGAGGAGCGGATAGAAGCTCAAATCCTGAAGGAGGAGCGATTGAAGCTCAAATCCTGAAGGAGGAGCGGATAGAAGCTCAAATCCTGAAGGAGAAGCGGATAGAAGCTCAAATCCTGAAGGAGAGGCGGATTGAAGCTCAAATCCTGAAGGAGGAGCGATTGAAGCTCAAATCCTGAAGGAGGAGCGGATTGAAGCTCAAATCCTGAAGGAGAGGCGGATTGAAGCTCAAATCCTGAAGGAGGAGCGATTGAAGCTCAAATCCTGAAGGAGGAGCGGATTGAAGCTCAAATCCTGAATGAGAAGCGGATTGAATCTCAAATCCTGAAGGAGAAGCGGATTGAATCTCAAATCCTGAATGAGAAGCGGATTGAATCTCAAATCCTGAAGGAGAGGCGGATTGAATCTCAAATCCTGAATGAGGAGCGGATTGAAGCTCAAATCCTGAATGAGAAGCGGATTGAATCTCAAATCCTGAAGGAGGAGCGGATTGAATCTCAAATCCTGAATGAGAAGCGGATTGAATCTCAAATCCTGAAGGAGGAGCGGATTGAATCTCAAATCCTGAATGAGGAGCGGATTGAAGCTCAAATCCTGAAGGAGAAGCGGATTGAATCTCAAATCCTGAATGAGAAGCGGATTTAATCTCAAATCCTGAATGAGAAGCGGATTGAATCTCAAATCCTGAAGGAGGAGCGGATTGAAGCTCAAATCCTGAAGGAGGAGCGGATAGAAGCTCAAATCCTGAAGGAGGAGCGGATTGAATCTCAAATCCTGAAGGAGGAGCGATTGAAGCTCAAATCCTGAAGGAGGAGCGGATAGAAGCTCAAATTCCTGAAGGAGAAGCGGATAGAAGCTCAAATCCTGAAGGAGGAGCGGATTG